>CM061920.1:328244638-328503275 GCA_031002005.1 Vandiemenella viatica | reverse complement strand
TGGCTTTGCGCATAGTTTTGAATGTTTCGATGCATATCTCGCCAACCGTTTGTCACAAATACATGATGAATATACCATTTTAATGCTGAAACTGCATTTTACAACTTTGATAATAGGCCTTGATAGATTTGATAGTTTTTATCAAATCTGACTTTGTTACAAATAAGTCATGTTTTGAACTTGTTTCACGATCAAATGTGAGTTTTTTTTACTTGCGTACAACAATTGCGCCCAAAACTACGCCATCATTCAATAATTAGCCTTCCCAAATACTTATAGTGCAATGAAATGATACTAAAGCCGATATTTTAAGAGCTACAAGACGTTTATACTGATTATGGCATTTAAGCCCCAGTTAAAAACTTTTGCCCTGATAAAACTATGAAGAGGACACCTCAGAGATGGGGAATTTACAAAACATGTTTCCTAGGTAGTAAATAACAACTGTGCCAATTTTCAGGTCTACATTATATTTTTTTCAGGTCCATACCCATAATGCCCGGGGAGCGGCGCACGCTCTCGGCCCAGCGCTGACTCACGTGTTCTTGTTTCAACGCGTATCTCAACAACCATATGTTACAGAGGGATGAACGATATACCATTTTGACGCTGAAAGTGTGTACTACAACTTTGATCGTGGGGTCCTGACCCGGTAACTTTAAAAGTTTTTTCCGCAATGCAGAGATATCAAAAAAAAATTGGTTAAGTTTCGTACTGCCTTCATGATAAAATGTGACTATAGTTTTACTTTTGAATAACAATAGTGCCGATATTACACTTTTATGTAGTGGTTAGCCTACCCTAATTACCTGGGGTGCAATAAAACGTTAGTAAGTACGAGAGTTTAAATGTTACAATGAGTTCATACCGATTTGGTGCGCAATCCCTTTTTAAGCCCTTTTGACCTGAAAAAAACTATGAAGCGGACACCCCAGAGGTGGGGACTTTTAGTACTTGTTTTTTAGGTACAAAGAAACGTCTGTGCCAAATTTCAACTCTACATTTTTTTTTTTTAATTCAAACCTAAAATGCCTGGACTAAATAACATTAATGGGGTACATACTCGTGGTGCCATCTCTTCGACTATGCACCAACCGCTCTTGTAAAGGTGAAATTAGTTATAGCGGTAGTCCAAATACCTCGTTAACCCTTTATAGGGCATAAAGTAAGGACGATAGTAAAATTTATTCTTTATTGTTTTTTGTGCACTATAGAGTCCCTAGAGACCATGAAAAATATTAAAAACCTTTTTTTCAAAATTGGTATTTCAAAAAAGGGTGGTACATATATGTACCAGTGACCTATTGGGAAGAACAACATTTCATTATGATCACTGGTACATATGTGTACCATATCAAAAATACTCTCAATTTCAGGGAACACAAATTTATTTTTCTAAATTCTTAAACACAAAGTAAGATACAAGTGTTAGACTTCTCACAATTCACAGTAACATTCACATTCAAATCGAAATATGACAAATATTATTTTATTATGAAATACAAAAGAATATTACAACATTCAAAGCAAGTAAATAAATACAGTGGCAATACCATAGAAACACTACTTAGATTTATGGAAAGGAAGAAAACATGATTTGTAAAGCATAACATTGCAAGCGATGCAAGACATTATAGTATGCTTCTGCACAGCTTTTGTGCTACAATGAGCACACCTTCGTCACGTCAGCCCTAAAACGTTCTGTATCCACACTTTCGATTTCAGATTGCCAATTATTTTCAGTATCGCAATCAGTGTCATCACTATGGCCCTGCTGATCCGCTTCATAGTTCAGATCATTTACAGACTCGTCAGATGAGATGTCACCATCATTACTAACATAATCTGTACTTGTTCCTGGTTTGGTGGTGTTATGAGGCAGGCTCTTGTTCGGTGTGACGTCTCTTATATGGAGAGCCCCTGGGACGAACTGGAAGAACATCCTCTGCATCTTCATCACCTCCATCCTCAGAAACATAAAGCTGGTTATCCAACATAGATTCCAGGAGTTCTTCAATCTCCCTTGGAGTTAGACCCTTCATAATCTAGAAGAAGAAAAATTCATTTTCGTACCATAATTTTGTTTTCCTTCAGGATTATCTTAGTGTAAAACATAAATGTAATGTACTATACGTTATCACATTCCCTATTTCTCTAAGTATAATACAGTATTATCAAAAATAAGGCATATTGCAGATATCATCAGAAAAAAAAGTTTCAAACATTGTAACAAATTTGAGATTAGACAGTGATTTCATATATACAAGCATTGTATTCGTACATATTTATATGCAACAATGCAACATGCAGTTAAATATTAATTATACATAATAATGAACTCATACTTACATCAAGTTGCTTCCTGACTTCTTTGTTTCTTCTGTTATTAGATCGAAACTTTCCACCCGCACGATGTCCCTCCAATAACAAACACACTAAACGAGCAGTGGTACCAATGTGTACCATTTAGATATACATGCACAATTCCATCTGGTCTTGTAGTTACCAGGCTCCCCAAAAGATGGCAGGAGGCTTCAGTATTCAATGCTTGATACACTGACACAGTGGTACCCTTTTGCACCAAGAACTTATGAAGCTGTAATTTTTTTTAAAAAGTGGTACATTATTGTACCAGTACCCTATAAAGAGTTAACGCTTTGATGTTTGAATTGCAGATACAGTAACTACGATTATGAAGATAAATATCCGTTTGGAACTTTTTCGAGTGACAAAATATGTATGTATAATTAGGGGTATTTTCTTTTGTCCTTGTTACATTAGGGTCGATCCGCTAACCAGTACAGATGAATTCACACCTGAAGGGATCTAGGGAAATAAGCGTCAAATTATCGTGTTTTTACAGTACAATTCAGCGATACATCGATGAATATTTTACTGCAGTAGAATATTTAGGCCTATTTGCACAATACTGTGACACATAAATGCATTAATTGCTAACTGCAGTTTCCGAAGCATTGTATTTTCTTTAAGTTTTCAAATTTATTGACTAGTAAAGCACCATCATAAAGTCACCTGCGTTAATATCGGAAATCCCGAAAAACTTAATTTGCTTATCGCAAGCATGGTGCAAAACCTGCAAAGAGTTGCTAATTTAAAGATTAATTTTCTTTAATAAAATTAAGAGTGAGGTAAGAATCTCATGTGCCAAGAAACTACACGATGCATTAAATAACACACACACAAAAATCAAACAACCACTACTTTTGTACATTGTCACTGATATATCGATTTGCTAGTTACAACACAGTCGATAGATGGCAGTAGAGGCTTTGCAAGGAGAGCCATCTGTTGTCGATGCTGTCACCTCACAACTGACATTTAAAATCGCGGCAAATTAGAATGAAGAATTCAATACAGTAAAGTTTACCACAATTCGCTGAGTCAAATCAGTAATCAATGCATTGTAAACTGAAAAATCAGACTTCTTAAAAAATTCGCAATGTACTAGTTAATGATTTAAAAATGCCAACTGTCACGCAAATTATCGCATGTAAACATGGCTCCCATTAAAAAATTGTAATTCAGTTTCATGCAGATATCATGCAAAAATAAATACTGTTTCTCAACTTACCGTACGCCGGGAACATCTTCTGCTCTTCTTTCAACAAGGCAAAACGTGATGAACATGTCTTCTTCATTCCTTGTACCAGTGTTCAGTAAGGCAGCTCCAAAATTACGTGAAACACTCATAAAATCAGAACAGCCCAAATAGTTAGTATTACATAAACACAAAACGTGTGACAGGGGTTTTATTACGGCGCCAAATACAACCAGGACAACGAACAGTAAAATCGAAGAAATTGAATGGTAAAATTGCATTTTAATACTGCGTTCGTATACCATAATATGAACTGTATCGTTGTTATGCATGAGATAAATTGAACACAAGAAAAGGATTACGAATGTAAATTTGTATGTTATGACAGATTAGTTTATAGAAGTCAAAATGTACATAGCACACAGAAACACCAATTCACACCTAAGAAAACGTTTGCTTGCAAGATACAAAATGACTCACCGTGTCAAATAACAATTCGATGTCACGCTCGTTTTGTTGACAAACATGCCACAGAGGCAATGGTGCAAGAATATAAGAATAAACATATGAACTTAACCTCCAAACAAATCAAAACAACAGGTGCCACAGTGACTCCACCACTGACTTAATGTCGCGATACAGACAACAGAATAACAGCTAATCAACATCATGAGTTATTAAAAATACAACGATTGGCCATACCTCATAAGAAATGAAGAAAGCAGGAATATACACAAACACAATAATATTAAACTACCACCACTAACAACTACGACCACTAGAACGTGGCTGTTATCGATTATTCAAACATACGACTGCAGGGTAGCCAACGTCAAAGGACAATCCAACACGTTCTCCAACGCATGAAGACTAGCGCCAAATTTAAAGAGATGTAAATTAAATACGCTTCGTAGATTTTACTAATGGCTTTAGGCAGGTTTGTAAAACATAGCAGATTTGGGAAATTTGGATGAAAATTATTTTATTAGTTTTCTAATTTAATATCTTAGTAACTTTGTAACGATGGGCAAAGCTTTGTTACATTTTTGGTATTATTCCAAATATGGTTTGAGGGTCAGTAACGATAGATTATCAATGAAAAAAATTATCATTTTTTTCAAATATACCAGTGCTAGCGAGGCGACTAGATAACATTTAATACTCATGATTGTACTTTTAGTACCGAGGTATTTATGCACCTTTGTTCCTTTTAATTAAGTAATTCTGAATATAATTTGTTACATTTTTTTTTTTATAATGAAATCAAATCTACCTGTTATGGTGGCTAAAGAATCATTATAATTTCCCAAGGGTAGACGGTAGATAACAACTCTTAAAGGAACTTGAATATTACGGGGATACTGATGGTAATCATTTCTGAAAACCGAATACACCACATGATGGTCATTAATAGCACGAAAGTCGTGGATTGTTTGCAGTGAGGACGTTATAAGATCTGCATTTACAGTTCACGATCTTTATTTTCCCATTGTTTGTTTTAAATCATTGTATTGTACCGCCGCCTGCTTTCAAAGCAGCTCACAATTTTTTGTGTCTTTACCAATCTCTTGAACTTTCAAAATCTTTCCGATTTTCAGAACGCCTAGACAGGGCAGGAAAGTACTACTGTGACCTTAGAAGATTCGGAGGATCTTAATTTCTCATATTCATATGCGAAGAACAGTAACTGTATTCCGTCGTTTATGTAATACGTAGATAATACGATGGCTGCGCTATCTATCGGCTCTGTTTTCAATCTAGTTCCACTACTACTTCGGCGCCGACGACTGTAGTCTCACACAGCTGGTAGTGTTCGGTCTGTGTGGTTAAGAATCTTTGACTCGTCTGCGCAGTCGCATGTGCACGCAGGGAGACCTGGCGCACCGCATTGTGCCGGAATAGCAGACAGCATCGGAAAATGAGGAAAATATTGGCTTTTTTGACTGTGATTCTTATATTCAACAATGTTCGGTGCTGGGGTGAGTAATTATGAATTAATGTTCATTCAGCTTTTGGTATGATTCGCGTTTCTTAAGTTATTTTTTGCAAAATGGTGAGAGGTGAACCTTCCATCGCTGAATCTGCAGTCGTCACGTAGGCCCGACTAGTGCTTGGAATTACATAATTCTCATTACTCCTGATAACAGTGGTGTTTGTACATTACGAGGACATGTGAGAGGCGCTTAAACGAAGCCAATACGCTATTAAAATCGTACTGAAAGATTTAAATTTCATATTTACACATGCTGTTGTAGTAAGCAGACGTTAGCTGTATTCTCAATTTTAAAAAAATTTTCACACTAAGAAGCGTTTATATTTTTTTGTAAACAATTTCAACAAAGAGCGTAAAATCTGCCGGTATAACATGTTATAAAATAACATTCGTGTGTGTATTTGACTTTATACATATTTCTTCGATAATATCTTATCGTAATTATGTGCCTTTGTACTTTCACGAAGATAAAATACTTTTGTACCTAGCATTGCCAGTAGTTGATAAATGATTGAAGACAACGTCAAACTAATTGCGAAGAATAGTAAATGAATCAGCAGGTTGTGTTTATAGCTTGGTGCCGAAGTCTCATTTGTTATATTAGAATATTTTTACTTGTTTAAAAAATTGTGTAGTTGCTTATTGTATGTCAGATGAAAGATATGACATTGTTGCTTCAGAGATCTGCTTGTTTAGTGTTTGTTGGAATCGTATCACCTAGCAGTAGATGTTATTTTATTCATGATGTTTATTATTTGTGCGAAGACTTTTATAGTAGAAATCAATTTGCCCTGATCGTTATGTGATTGAAGTTACGTATTATCATATTAATTGGATTTAAATCTGCTTTGTTTCGGCATCATTTTATAGAATACAAGAAGTAGCTCGTATAGGACGGTTTGAAAGTTCAGATTGCAACGTCCGGATTTTAAAGAAAACTAACATTGGAATTCTTAAACAGCTAGTGATTAATAGCTGTATACTGACTTTTATCAATTACTAAAACAGAAATAAAAGCTTCGGAGAATCTTGTTACTGTAACTGTAGCGCCAGAGACACCTGTTGATTCCTTCACAATTCCGTCAGCACTGTATTTAATCGTAGTCACTACATTGTTAATTCTATACCTCGGTCATAATTTATTTTTTAATTGCGATGTGGAGTATACATCTCGGTGGCAATTTCCATACACACCCATTATCGCATTTTATGTCCCCCCCCTTCTCTTAGATTACTACCCTCTCACAATAACTCAGCTTAAACCTTTGTAACTTCGGTTACTGAAGGCTGATGCTTTCACAACTATACCTGATTATTTTTTGGTATAGTTTGAACTTCATTGTGATGCAGTTGTTAGTTTATGTTTGCATATTTTCAGGTTCTCAACTAGGATAAAGAAAAAATTAATTTCACAAATTTTAGAGTTTCAGAAATTCACCAGATCATTCAGATTTTGAATTCCATGGACCGGCCAATAACAGATTTTAAGAAGTAGCATGAGTTTTAATAGTCGTTAGTTACCAAAAATACAAGAAAATCCATACCATAGAACTGTTTACTTTAGTTTGTTTCATTGTAATTCACTGGGAGATGAGAGTAAAAGGAATTTGTAACAATCAATGCCATGAAATTTAGTGCCTCTTGATAGCTACTGGTAACTTCTCGCAAATTTAATACCTTGCGTAATGATAAGGATTTTTTCTTCTCAAGAAGACTAGTAAATTTTTAATTTGTTCCAATGCTTTTTGTTGCTTTCGCTTCATAAGTATTGTGCTGATTGTTTTCAGAGAATTCTTTAGCTATGTAAATTGATGGACGTTACATGTAGAGTAAATGCAACATCCACATGCTTCATTGATAAAAGATAAGCCTTAATGTAACAATAGTAACAATCACATTAATTTGTCATGGGAATAAAGTGAATCTCTCTCTCTAAGGTTGTACAAAGTTTGGGTCCATTACCATCTACATCCTAATCTCCGTGAGTCGCCATCGGAAGTTACTTAAAATGATGTTTGTATAAAGGATTGTTGATACAGATAAAACTAATCTCTTGAGAATACAAAAAAACTAATTAATACAAACCAGCCGTGTCTAGAAACTCAAGAGTTTCTAACTATGATTAGTTCGTAACTCGTAGATGTGATTCCACGATACAACCGAGCTATGTGTGTGAACGGTAACGCTCTTGTCTACCGTTCGGAAGGACGCGGATTAGAATCCTCGTCCGGCCATTCGGATTTCGATTTTTCATGGTTTCCCAAAATCACTCCAGGCGAATGCCGACATGGTGCCCTCATCCACGATACAGAAGTCGGGCGAGGGTTTTTAATACTGTCCACAATCTGTATGTTGTAATCGTAGGCTTCAGCGGCCAGTCAGTTGATTCTTGGCTGTCCGGGTGACACAAGGGACAACCAAGAATCAACCTGTTTGTTGTATTGCACCTGTATGTTTCTACCCTCCCACAGTAGGCGTACTGATTTTTCAAAAGTATTTATTTTTTCTTTTGCTTCTGGCATCACGCCTCGTTGACGTCGAGATCATTAGTGGTCGGATAGGACTGGGAGCAAGGGACGGGAAGGAATTCGGCCTTGGCCTATTGAATGAACCATCCCGGCATTCGCATGAAATCATTTGTGGAGAACATGGAAGGCCCAAATCTGGATGGCAGAATGCGAAGCCAGAGCTTTCAAAAGCAAGACGGTCAGATCCTCTTCTTCGAGACATATAATTTAAGGTGGAATCTGAACCACGGAATGGTTCCGTATCCGTGTTAATGAGATATATTTTTTAAGTACTATTCCGTGATGTGATATTCGTTTGGTTGCGTGGCTACGATTGGGCGTGGCGTTTAGGATCATAAAGTCCATGGTTTTCCGAAATCCCTTTAGAGCCTGGACAAAAGCCGGTATTTCATAAAGATCATAGTCTATTTCCTATCGCTTCCTTTCTGTAAGTTCTCTGCCTGTTTAGAATTGCACGTGATAACGGTGATAACGTTATTTATAGCATTTTTAAAAATGTTTTTAAAGTGAACAGACCCGCCGCTAGTTGTTTCAGCGCCCGCGTGCAATATCGATTATGCGGCCCCCTGTCTAACTACAGTCAGTGGTGGATCTAGGAAATTTCCGAACCGGGTAAAAAAAAACTGAGATTGCCGCCCCCATTGTTGCCATCCCGAGTGTCGCCGGCCGCCCGGAGCAGCAGCTGTTGAGCTTTTTTTATTATATATATATTCGGAAGCTGATGTAAGTTTTGATTCTGTCTTATTATAACATAGAATAAATTTCTGATGTATGTTCTCTTGGTGGGCATTATTCAGTTAACTCATACACAGAGTTCGGAGATTCCACGTTAAACAGTAGGTGGATTACGCAGTAACTTGAAAACGTCACAACAGGTAATAAGGTCACCTAAGTTCCCTGCCGAATCCAGTGGTATGCATACAGACTTGCTTTTTTTATCTGTTGTATCAGACCGATTCACTTTAAATTCTATACAAACAAATAAATGCAGATCTGGAGATTCACTAAAAGACACGAGGAAGTTTCTTTTAATCGTGGCTTCCTTAATGTCAAGCCACCATACACCAAAACTTTACATTAGCAAATATTGAAGACCGTCGTAAGTAAACATACAATATTTACGGACAGTATCATAATTCAAAGTCCACTGCAATCCAGGTGTGTTCGTTGTTGGATCATAATTTAAATATTTATTTTATCAGCTATAGTATAAAAGCAGCATCGCATGAATAAGGAATTTGCTCTCGTAAACGAACAGTATATGGCCAATCAGCGAGGTCTACAATTTTTTTGCTATTAGCGAACTCGGAGTGGAAGCTTTCTTTTTACTTACTATTTGAAAGAAAACGAAACTAGTAGTTCCTACTCTATTTTCTGCAATGGTATTTTCATTTTATTCTAATACATTTTACCCTTTAGTTTATGTACGAAAATTGGGTAAAAATCTAATAAAAAAAAGAAAAGTGCATGACAATAATAGCATTTCAGTCTGTACCACTTTCTTGCACAACAGTAATTCTCGTATTTTGTACTAGTTTTTGTGGATATGTCAATAAAAATTGGTGCCGACGTGACATTCTTTTGCGAGGAAATTTTCGGTGTGCTTAAATCCACCAATAGTATACACTTTTCTTAAATTGCGATTACAGTTACTACAAAAACTAATTAAAAGAGGATGCATCTCGAAATTAAAAATTATCGGTAAAAGCAAACTGTAATTACGTCTAGGGCTCAAGATGGAATCAGTAAAAATGAAATTTCGTTGCCGTTTCAGCAGTTAACAATGACCATAAAAGGATACCACAAATCGTGAGCAACCAAATATGTATGTGAAATGATCTATAGGTACTGTTATAAAATATATATCTGTTATTCACATTCATTAGGGAGCATCCATAAATTACGTGAGGTGTTTTCTGGATTTCCGGACCCCCTCCTCTCGCGAGACTTGGTAAGATCTGGCCCGAGGCCCCCCCCCTCCCTCTCTGGTGAGATATGGTCCGTGAGAACCCCCTTGAAATAGCCCTCGCAACTTTTTGAGACTTTTTTTTTTTTTTTTAGGTCTCACCATTCCAAAGCCGGTTACACCCCCACATTTCGATGAAATACCCCCTTAAAATCGACTTTCGCGTCATTTGTAGATTTTTTTTTAGACGTACAGTCCAAAAACAGATCGAAAATCTCACGTGAGATTTCCGTTGTCCCCCCCCTCCCCCTTGGTGAGATTTCGCCGGACCTCCCCCCCCATTTTACCTCACGTAATTTATGGACGCCCCCTTAGAGTACCTTCTGCTTCTAGAGTTTGTGGTTAATAGTTTCACTTTAAAAATATTTTTAAAAAAAGTTATAAATAACGTTATCTCCGCTAACACGTGTAATTCTAGTGACGCAGAGAGCTTACAGAATATCTGAAAAGTAAGAGAAAGGAAATAGACTAGGATCTTTATGAAATCCCGGCTTTTGTCTAGACTCTAAAGAGATTTCGGAAAACCATGTACTTTATGATCTACGCCTCGCCCAATCGTAGCCACTCAACCAAAAGGCTATCACATCACGAAATAGTGCTTAAAAATTGTATCTCATTAACACGGATACATATGGAACTATTCCGTGGTTCAGATTCCACCTTAAACGCTCGGGCCCGACTTTCGGTAAAACATCCAGAGTTCTCTGTGGTTTCTCGAAATCACTCCAGACAGATGCCGGGGCTATTCCTACACCTCATCCTCTCCCACCTCTAATGAACTAGACATTGGCGAGGCGTAAAAACCCAGGGAAAAAATGAGAAAATAAAAACTTGGAATCCGAACCATAGATCTTTTTAGCGTGCTTCACCCGAAGAAAGTAAAGCTTTGTCAGTGGCGAATTTGAGGTTAAATTCCCACAAAAATTTCTGGGTGGACTGGAAGTCGAACCGATTACATTGAATTTTCCAGGTATCAGCATTATCTATTAAGCTATGAGCAGGCCCCGGGTGGCACGTCCATGGGGGCGGCAAATCGAGTGATCGACTGTCGCTGCCCCGATAGTTGCCGCCAGTACAGTAGCGGATATACGGGGTGGCAAATTTATGGAGCGGCGACCCTTTTTTTTAGCTCAAGCGGCGACACTCGGGGTGGTAACTATGGGGGCGGCAATCTCTAAGTTTTTTAACCCTGATCGGAAAATTCCTAGATCCACCACTGGCTGTAGTTAGACAGGCGGCGCCATGATCGGTATTGCACAAGGGCGTTCAAACAGCTAGCGGCGGGCCTGGCTATGAGACCTCTGATTTAATAAAAAAAAATGTATAAATAAAGGTTATTGCTTAGACGCAACGCTTAATTTATGTACCAAAAAATTGTTTGCTGAAAAACTAAAGAAAAAGCCGCCATGATGTTTTAAACGAAACAAATTTTGTTGTAGTGCTTAAAGTGTTATCTTGAATATTATCAAATTTTTTAGCCATATGGTTGGGAAAGTAAATGCCAGTGAACCATTTTTACGGATTTGGAAGAACATATAGCGTGAAATATGCGATTAGATTAAAGCTGCATTTTTGTTGTCAAAATACCACGGTCGGTGGAGAAAGCAAAAAATAATTTTTTAGAGTACCCTTTTTTTGTCTGGTGATCTGTTTCGAGGTCAATAAAATAAATCTTCCTCTGAAAATTCTTCAAAATTCTTGGAAAGTCTACAAAATTGGGAGATTGAATGTATGGACACCGACACGAAGAAATAAGCTGCGGATTTTTGCTTTGTCTTTTTGCTACTGAACCCTAAAATAATGAGGTTGAGGGGGAATAATACTTGAAATCAATAGATAACACGTTATTCGTAAACGTATTCAGTTTCTGCTAAAAATTTATCTCGCAGTTTACAGTATCACTAAATAGACTGTAACACCCATTGGCTCTTTAAAGATCTGTGTAAGATTTAAGGTTTCAAACTCCGTTTCGATCATTAATATTTAATTTGTCAATAGTTCCCCTGAAGAGATAATGTTTAGATAATTTTCTAATAACGACAAATTTCGTTCAAATTTCTCTTGTTAACAACCAATGTATAGCGACTGTATGGAGAGCGCGGTGATAAAATAACACCCGAATCTTATTACCTGTTGATTTATAGTCCTCTTACATTTGAAACACACAGGAACAGAATCATCGTTTAGAGTACTTGAATATTATAAGGCGCCAAACCGTAATTGTTTGACTTCCCCTCATTTGTGTAGAAGATATCTTAAAATGATCCTTTTCAGAAGAAGCTTTATAAACAGAATTTCTGAGCCTTATTTGCGGTATCTAGAACGGTAAATGGGAGTTCGTTAAGACTATTTACTTTGGAGGTCTGATGGAGGTCACTCACGCTAGAAGTTGACACATTTTGTCTACTTTCGCTCACGGAAAGATTGTCGTAAGACCGACTGTCAATTACTGCAACGAACCTAGGGCTTATCCAACATTCATATATAAGGGAGCGTGCATAAACCACGTAGCTTCATTTTGGCCTCCTGTGAACCCTCCATCCCCCTTACGTAGCCCTACGTGGATTTTGTCTCTACACTCCCCAACCCCTTTTCCCCTTTTGATTCCAGAAAACATTTTGTACTCTTTTTCTCTTTTCAGACTATTGCAACGTGTCCTTTTTTTCAGCCTTACTATAGGGTCATCAGATGTTCGTAAAATGTAGATAGAGTCCTTGCATGTTCGCATTAACAAATCAAAGCATTGTCAGAGGTGAAGGTCGATTTTAAGGCCTGTAAAAATTGCATCCGAGACCCGGATTTTGAACCGGGGACCTCCCATACCCGAATCACACGTCGCAGGCATCTGAATCTAGAAGTACTGAAAAATATGTATTCAATCATACAAAAGTACATTTGTGTTTTGAAGTAAATAAATACATTATATAGAAAAAAGTACGTTGATTTTACTGTGTTTGAATATTTATTTGTCATTACGTCCAAATTTGTCTCTTGACTAAGATGGATGCGGCGTACGATTGGGGTACTGAAAGTCCCCTGTTCTAATCCCTGTCTAAGCTATAATTTTCATAGGTCTTAAAATTGACGGTCACCACTGGCAAAGCTTTGATTTGTTAATGCTATGATGATGGGACGCTCCGTGATTCGAATTTCACGTTAATCTGTAGGTTTCCTTTTGAACAACGGTGACAACGATAGAGGTGTACTGCGCGGCTGATAAGAAACTCGGTGACTGGAATTTTTAGATCACATGAAATTATTATTATTTTACAGAATACTTGCAGTCTATATTTAAATTAAAATGTGTAATAATCTTATTCTTTGTTAAAAAAATATTGACTGAATGGAAAGGACCCTCAGCCAAAACAAACACTTTAATTGTGAAGTGAGTGACGCTTGGCATTTCATTGTGACTATGTTGATGTACACGAGAATCTTTCAATCCAGTACAATGATGATCATGTAAGAATCATTTGTCAAAACTGTGTTGGGATACTATTTTCGTGCATAAGAGATCAAACAGTGAGGTGATAACAGGAATCGGGCAAAAAAAAAGTGTTTTAAACGAACTATTACTTTCGTATACATTGTGAAGTACGCCTACGCAAAATAAAGTACAGTACTCTATAATAAAGTACAGTTGTTAACCCTAGCTGCGATCCCCAAATCACTTTTAAGGTATTTTTTTTTTCATCAATTCCGGATTGGCCTTTTGCAAGAGAATATTGTGTGGTTTGCATCTCCCTAACTTCATCTCATCCGCACAGGAGTAACCGGCGGGTGGAATCAAAAGGATGAAACATTAAGTAGTTTGAACAGCTCCAGCATTGTATGGAACTGTAGCTCAGTGAATATTTCGCTGAGCACGTGAGTTATCTCTCTGTGTTGGCACATACGTGCCAGTATATTTAGAACTCCCCTACGAAAGTTGTGAATGATAAAAGTAACGATTACTTAAAGGATGAGAATAGTCTTCTAGACCTGTCGGTATTACGTGCGGACTGCTTGTGAGCGCTACATACTTCGCGTATCATTCATTAGCGGTTCCTAAGTGAGAAATGCTTGTACGTGCGTTCGGAGTTCGTGGGGTTATTCCGGAGGACGTTGGTTTGTTAACACTTGGCGCCTTAGTTAGCTCCCCAGTTAGACCTGACGAACCGGAATAACAGACTTCATTATTTACATTCGGTCGGATCTTAGCATTGTTACGTCCACATCGCACACTGCTGTCCTTTGTAGTGGGTGCTATTTATTTTAATATGACATTGCCACACACGATGGAAACTGGACCATCGTGTTATCGTAACGTTTTATATTCGTAACAAATCTTTCATCTCATCGGCATCATTCATAACAAGTTATACATTCGGAACAATGTCAAGCATGAAAATTAATGAGGAGAGTAATGAGGTGCTTTCGCGGACGATTATAGTCTTAATGATCCGAAGCTTATGACATTTTACACTAATTTATGTAATAGTGTGATTACGATTTTGATTTGAACAATTTTGCTGTTGTGCCTCGGTTTAAACTTGCTTAACAGGTGTAATTCTTGGAAATCGTATGATTCCTATCTGGGATGAAATGTGCCAAACGCAGTCAATAATCTTCTGTAACTTATATCCCATGTAGTTAATACTGTAGCTAACAAATGGGTGACTTTGAGTTGGTTTACTAGTTTTAGTGACAGGTAATGGTGGTCGATGGTGTAGAGCAGTGGTTCTTAAACTTTTTCTCCCTGTGGCCCGGTTATTTTCAAGATGCTTTTTACGACCCACTAAAAATTTATTGCCTATTTTGAGACGCATAGGTAAAATAAAAAATTATTTAAATGTCAATTTAAATTTTAATATACCTTAATTCTCTTCTTCACTGCCTTTTCCCAACATTTTTGGTCAACTGCCTTTGGTGAGTTTTTCTCATCATTGGTATCGTCAAATTTGACCCTGGTGTAAGGAATACCTCTGATAAGTAATAAATGTTTTTGCCAATAGGATAGTGCACCTTGAGTTACTAGTTCATATCACAATAGAGTTACCGTAAAACATGTAAGTCGTGTACATTTAGTGTATGGATCATTCTTCAGGCAGATGACTACGGTACATAGATTACAGAAATTATCTCCCTCTAATTTTTTTTTAAAAAAGCGTTCAACAACTTTTTTTTTTAGATTGAACTATTTACAAAAAATATGGTTCCTCGAAAAATGAAATATTGCTGCTACAACGTGAAGAAATCCGTATGATATTTACAGTATTACAGTTGTGGCATTACAGAAAGAAATACGTGTGAGGACTCACTAGAATGGTGCTTCCTGTCAAGTCTCACGTTTTTTCCTCAAAAATTTTGGGTTCTTCCTGTATTTTCCATATTTATTTATCGTTTGTTTCATTCTTATAAGACGACATTTATAGGAGTTAACGGAGGAGGAGGAGTGATTCTAGTTTCGTACAGGATGTCGCTGAACTATTTTATTATCTTCCTGTTATTTACGTTCATAACGAGTGGCAGTTTTCTCTTTTTGCGGAACAGTAATTGTAATTGAAGCATTTGAAATGTGGTGCTACAGAAGAATGCTGAAAATTAAGTGGACAGACAAAGTAAGAAATGAACGAGTTTTGGAAATGATGGGTGAGGAAAGAAGTTTGTGGAAGAAGCTTACAGAAAGAAGAGACAGGCTGGTAGGTCATATTTTGAGACATGCTGGATTAGTTAATTGCTGGTGGAGGGAACAGTCGAAGGTAAGAACTGTAGAGGAAGACAGAGATTAGAATATATGAAGCAGATAATTGAGGACGTGGGCTGCAGGGGATATGTAGAGATGAAGAGGTTAGCACAAGATAGGAAGGGATGGAGGATTGCATCAAACCAGTCAAAAAAAAACTGATGACAGCAAAAAAAAAAAATTGTAATCACGACGATGGCAAAAATGATTTCGCTACATACGCCACAGTACGTATCCAATCATTATTAACTGAAAATACCAGCCTGTTGACTCAGTTTCCATCTATTAATTATTCCTCTAGATTTCCACATCCTTTGCTCCATAATTAGCTCTATGAGTACAGGAACCTCCTTAATCAACAGTACAGATTGTGGCCAGTTCTGATTGATATCAGCTTAAAACAAACAGATTACTTATCTGTTTACTTCGCAGTAAAATATACAGAGGAATGCCGTGTCACTTGGGGACCCTCGTCGCATCAACTACCTTAAATTACTAATAGTTCGATAATATTGCGAGAAACCTTTTCTTTTTCTTACTATTAATAAACAAATTGCTATAGAGCGTTAACTTTTTATTGTCTGATATGTTTACTTCAAATGTTTCATTGCATGGTATATACGAGGGTTGCTATTTATATTTATGGCCTTGGCAACAATAAGTGTTACCAGGGGCCATCTGACGTTACCATTGGAAACATTGACATTGTTGAACATAGCCTTATTCATAACAATGTGTCATTTGAGCGCGATTTTTTCATTACAGTTACTTTAAAAATCCATCTCGTGAAAATTTTCGTGCGATTATTTTTCACAACTTTCGATGTGGATTATCAAGACAAGACTGCATCGATGAACTTAATTCTTTATACGTCGATAAAATACCATCATATAGCACTGTAAAAAACTGGTATAAACGAATTCAATCGTGGCCGATGTTCGCATCAGGACGAATTCCGTCAGAATCGTCCAAAATCGGTTGTTGTGCCAGAAAACATCGATGCTGTGCGTGAACTGATAAAGCAAGATCGTCATGTGACATACCGTGAGATTGAGGCATCTTTTGGCATTAGTATGACAAGCATCAATAAAATATTGCATGATCATTTGACTGTAAAAAAGATTTGTTCGTGTTGGATCCCACATAATCTGACAAACGCTCAAAAGGAAGCTCTTGTCGATTGGTGCAGGGAAATGTTAAAAAATAAATAAAAAAAAGAAAAAGAAAAAAAAATACGTTCGAGGTGCATCAAAATGTATAATATCTACACAGGTTACGAATCGTGGATCTATGCATATGAGCCCGAAACAAAACAGCAATCGGCTGTATGGGTCTTCCAAGACGAGCCAAATCCGACAAAAGATGTTCGCGGAAGAAACACATCGAAGAAAATTGTTGCCTGTTTCTTTGGCATTACCGGCCACTTGGCGACAGTGGCGTTAGAGCAACGTAGGACGGTCAACTCTGAATGGTACACGACCATTTTTTTACCAGAAGTCTTTGTAGAAATTCGGAAAAATACAAAGAAGAGGCGAATAATTCTTCATCACGACAATGCGAGCTGTCACGCATCTGCTCAAACAAAGGAATTTTTGAACATCGAATTGATGGGCCATCCGCCGTACAGCCCTGATTTGGCAACCAATGACTTCTTTTTATTCCCGCAAATCAAAAACAAATTACGTGGTTAACGATTTTCGACGCCCGATGAAGCGGTTGATGCATTCAAGACGTATGTTCTGGAGATAACTCCATCGGAGTGGAAAAAGTGCTTCGAAAATTGGTTCAAAGGCATGTAAAAGTATTTCAATCTTCACGGAGAATATTTTGAGAAACAATAAAACCAATTTCGTTCATAAATATTTGTTTTTTCATTATTAGACCAGGAATATAAATAACAACCCTCGTACCTCCCTCTATAATTTATTCCAGTCGTTGACTCCCTTACCTAAAACTGAAAACTTTCTCTATCTTTTGTGTCAGAAATCAATAAATAGTTTACGATCTTGGCCAAATCGTCCCTGCCAGTTACTATATCTAATATCCTTACAAACCTTATCGCAAATGTAGCCTACGCTTTTTACATTCCCGGCACACTCTTTACCCACATCCCTTCTTGGAATGATTCCCAACCAAGCTCTTTTTCATATCAGTTACTGTGATTCGCTTACTTGCTCTCCTTTGCACCACTCTTTTATCACAGGTTTCCATGTATGAGAGTTCAGGGAACTGAAATATTAAGATTTCTAGGAATCTGCAGTGTCCTGGAGCAGTTTTAACCTGTCTCTTGTCAGAGTGTTATTTCTGCTTCGAAATATCCGATTTAACTGCAGCTTCCTTTATAAAGTCACAAAAATGGGATACATATTCGTCATTGTTTCAGATGACGTCCAGCCAGAAGCAATAGTTTCGGTAATGGTCGTGTTTTTTACTTAATGTCAGTTGATTGAAATGTGATGAGAACATTCGATAACAATATTAAATTTCGTCTTCCAGTTTTTATTCTCGTTTTCAATGTTGTTTGACTGTTTTGTATATACGAGTTTATACAGGGCGTTCGCCGGGAAACGCGACCCACTGTTAGCGCTATAAGGAAGAAACTGCTCGCGGCGAGCGAGCGGTCAGCTTCCGGCATTGTTCGACCGTCGGCCGCGGACTATTTCATAATAATTACGCTTCATAAACTTCATAAACTTGTAGGTGCTAAGCATTTAAATGTGACGTAATTCATTAGCTTACCTTATAAAAGATGCTGGAAGTGTTGACCCTCTTGTGTAATGCACATTTCACATCTCCTGAACATATTTCGAGACACACGCTGCCCTAACTGACTTAATGATTTTTTGTTACTGTTCTAGTCGAAAAGCGATATCGTCAATTTTCTCCTCTGTGAGAATACGGTTGACCGACAGTCTCTTTTTGTTAAAAAATGAACCCGTTTCTCTTACTTTTTCAACCAGACGCAGAATTGTTGATTTAGCTGGCAGTAAAGCGCCAGGATATTCGCGACGAAATTTACTGCGACACTTCTTCTTCACATATGTATCGTAGAGAAATATTCTTTGTTGCAAACTGTAACGTACCATAATTTTACTCACACTCAAACACGGTACAGATTAGTAAGAGTATGAAGCCCCAAACCAGCCAAACAGCAAAGAAACGTTTATTCACAACACTGATTAATAAGAGACTGAAGTCACAAACTAGCTACAATGCAAAGAAACCGTTCTTAACAATGTAAGGGTCCCATTATACTGCGTCACTGCACTGTTGGGGCAGCGGAGGTGTTAAACAGTGCGGTGATTCACGGCGCCGTGTGGCGGGAGCTGCTGGCACGACTGACCGAGCAAGTTGCCGACGGCAACAGACTGGGAGGGTAGCGTTTTCCGGCGAACGCCCTGTATAATCCTACTGCATTAGAAGCATCTTTCTGGCTTTGTTTGAATTATGTATTCGTGAAAATATTTTAACACGTTTGCAGTATGCAATGATCTTGGTCTCTACTATGTTCCAATGCTAAACAAATTGTTTCAGCGTCTTCAGTAGGACTTATTTGTTTTTCAAACACCTCTACATGTTTCTTGGAATTTAGTGCTTCACAATTTGCTGATAATAACGGGTTTCAGTCTTGATATGGTGGAACCTCATGATTGCGGGACAAACTGAAACTGTGATTTTCTTAACAGCAGCCAGCGTAACTTGATTACAAAAGGTGCAGGCAATGTTCGTGTCTACTGTTTGTTCTCCAACTTAGATTAATTGCTTCAAATAAGATATTATAGGGGAAGGTCGGGCAAAGTGGCCAGGCTAAGGTTTGACGATGTTTAGATGTTACTTACACTACACCTAAAGGCATGCATCAAAATCAGGGGTTACAACGTCCAACTATCCTAGAACATACCAGAATTTTTTAGTTAGTTTGCATTAAGTTTAGTACCTAAAATAACCAATTTTTCAAAAAGTACTCAAGTGACCACTTAGTACTTAGCTTCAGAATAAAAAAATGAGGGATTAAAAACGCTCTAAATTTGCAAAACGGTGTACTTTTAGAAAAAAAGTCATATAACTTGTAAATAATAGAAATTATAAGGAGCAAAAGGCACTTAAATTGCAATTTTTGGAAATGAAGGAATAGTTGTTTCGTTCAACTCCATCATAGAGTTCGTGAGCCCGAAAGTAACACATTTGGCACTAGATCCATCGTTCTTGTGATCTTGAGCAGAAAATCTTTCGTTGCAGTATAGGCACTGTGTATATTCTTGATCATCGTCGTCATTAAATAACACTCTTTTTGAGTTAGATTTCCTGCACATTTTATATGAACTTGATGTTAACATCTGCAAAGAATCTTATTTTCGGTCTTTGCATTTGCTTTCCCCTGCTATTGTTGCACGACAATGTCCTTTGGGCTCACAGGAAAAGAGTTTCCGGTCGTCGAAATACCACCACAAAATAGAAATAATTTAATTGCTTTTGTTTTTTGATTATTATTAATATACTCACTTCAGCTTCACAAGATAATAAAGCATCTGTTTAAAGCGTCGGATAATGTTAATAATGTGCGAGGAACAATCAAATCCCTGTGCAGCAGACACTTTGTCCGGTTTGGCGCCTTTACAGAAACGTCATTCTATCTTAACAATGCGAAGAAGCAATCGATCACCAAATCCGGAACATACAGCAAAACATTACACCTGCAAAAGAATTATGTTGAGAAATAGTAAGTAATCTGATTTCTTGGTAATAAATTCATAAACTGATCACTTTAACTAAACATCAGGCTCTTCAAAAAACCACAAAAATTCTAATAATTTCGAGAGGATGATATGCTAACCGGATCGGACTTCTCAAGGTAACTGAAGGTATTGAGCTGCTCTAGTTACGATTTTTTCCCGCATGATGCCACCGTCCCCTGGCCCCAAAAACCCCCTGGCCACTTTGTCCGGCTCTCTGGCTAAATAAATACGGGTCTTTAGCAATAAGATTTTAGTATAGCTGAATGTTTAAATCGCCTTACACTCCGAATTCAGTTTACCTAGTAATATAATTCATTTTACAATACGGGTCACAAAATTACATAGCAGCACTCTGTCTTGAGTGCAACTGCCCATAAATTCGTCAAATATTAGAAAATGCTTAAAAAAACTTCTGTTTACAAAAAAAGGACTGAAGAAAAACCGTGAAATTCAAGTGACAGTATTATTTAAGGAAGTGAAATAAATCATTCACTCTGACTCACAGTTTGACATAAGACGTTCAGCAAAGCCTTATAAAATCATTTGTTTACATAAAAGTGAGCAGCAGTTTTATTTCGTTGTACAGTAGGCTGTACTCGAACTGGCGATCAACTTCACTGCATCCACCTTGTTCTTGGCAGATTGTACCACTTGTCCCAACGCAAAAAATTTAATCTTTATAGCAAATTATTGCGACAATGTTTCTACATTTTTCGCAGATAGCGGCGTTGCGAATGTAAAATAGGAAGGAAAAAAATATACGACTCACTAGATAACGTTAACTGCCAACAAATGATAAGTAAGCTGTCTTCACTGTAAATAACGGGTTGAGCCAAATACATTGGTAAGCAGAACACATCGTATGAAGTGACGTTAGCATATCGTAACCTGTTCGCTGTATCAATGGGCTCAGGAATCCGGTTCGATCGCGACTGCTTCAACTCGGTTTTCCCACTGAGTGAAGGAAACGTAGAGTCCGACGAGCATTACGAACGAAGGTGTTTCTAGTACACAGAACAAGATTTCCTAGAAGCAAAGAACATGTTAATGATTTCGGAAAAGCCAACCCCTAATCTGAATTCGATCCCCTCTCAGTGGTTTAATCATTAGACCATGAGATTGCTCATTAGCATACTAATTCTGTCTTAGAAAGCAGAGTAGCTTAATGTTCTTGATTGACTTGTATGATTAACGAAAAGTTGCCTAACTGATACACATCACAAAACAGAAATGCTGATGTATCTACCAGAGTATTTTGGACATTGAAGGACTTGAGAAATTCCACTCAAAGAATTTAAGATAAAAATTAATAAGCAAAGGGAAATGAGTAGAGAAATTGGAGCATGCGCTCCATCGCAATTAAATTAATTAGTATACAGCATACGGTGCAAATGTTATGTCTGGTTTTTATAGTTCTAATACAACAAACGAAATGCAGAGAATGGGCCGGTACAGAATGGATACACTGTTCATAAGCTGAAAAACGAGAAAACCTATTAACAGACAAATCAAGCGGAGCCATACGTTGAGAATCAGTTCCCTCTTGCCTTTAAAATTTAATTTAGTCCCCAAATCCGGAGGTTGGTTGGATCTTCCCCGAAAAAGGCATAGTAGTCAAGTGATCCAGAGGTACAAAAGACAGCTCCTTTCCTCTGAGGACGACATTTTAATGTTATACACGAATAACAATGAAATCAAAGTTTACTTCACTTTTACAAAGGAAGCTTTGCTAGAAGTATGTCGTGCAACAGTCTTTTAAAGTTTTTGTCTGTACGAGGAATCAAAGTGGTACCTTCACTTTACAAGGCAGGCTCTGAAGCTGTGAGATACCGGATTGCACGATAACACCGTTGATTTTGATAATGTCGTCTGTTAACTGGACTTTAATTCCCAAAACGCACCTTTATCTACTCGGCAAAAAATTATAAAAAATTACTTTTATTTATGAAAACTCGGCGGAAACTTGTATGAATGCGGGTGTGTAGGAAGCTCGTATGAATTATTTTGTGTTTTATACACTTAAATGACTATTGAATTTGTGGATACCTTTCTTTGATTTTCTTACGCAGATTTGTCGAAATAGCGGCGAGATACACAACACAATGTTTAAATCTTCAAGTTTTATGTCTGCCACCTTAAGGCCCGTTCACACTAGCGGTCAGCTCAGCTCAGGTCAAAAATCGCTAACACGTAATCCAATGGGAGCATTCACACTACGCGGTCCGCTCAGGTCAGGGCAAGGCAGGTCAAACCGAAGATCGCGCCGCCACCGATCAACAACGGTCAAGACCTGAGCTGAGCTGACCGCTAGTGTGAACGAGCAACGGTCAGGTCAGATCAAATGGGCGTCGAACGTCTGAAAACTATGCTCAAAAATAAATATTTTAACGGTATGTTATTTCTGTTTTGGTGCGTTCTGGTAGCTCAGTGGCTAAGGCGCTTGCTTTCAAAAACATTCGCTGTTCCCGCCCCGGGCACGAATCCCGGCAGGCGCAGGAATTTTGAGAGTTGTGTTTAATCATATGAGCTATGCCAGGACGCTCCGTGGTTCGGATTCCACGTTAAACTGTAGGTCCCAGAGGAAAGGAACTGGCCGTCCTACCTCTGACATAATGGCTTAGTATGCCTCCTTCGGGAGGATCCAACCAACCTTCGGGTTGTGGACTAAGTTAAGTTTTTATTTCTGTTTATTATAAAGTCGGCAAACTTTTATATAAATTCAAATATTATTACACATTTTAGTACTGCCAAGATACAGATCCTGTTTCCGAATTTTAAAAAAAAATTGAATTTATTTTTTGAATCCAAGGCTTCTATACCAACGTTAGTACACAAACAAAGAATGTATGTAAAATAGGATTTTTCTCGCTCATCCTGAAATTCACTTTCTACATGACATGAAATTTTATCCTTCCGTAAATAATTGTGCAAAATATATGTTGCTAAAATTATGTTATCAACTAATCGTGAAGGAGAATTAATTTTTCTAAAATAAATTCGAAATCTTTGAGCCCTAAAATATCAAAACCATTTCCCACCACTCGTCTCGCACGGTATAGCCGGTAGTTAGCATTCTTTTTTTCTCTTGATATGCTTGCGTTTGAAACTCTGGATGCACCCAGAACCATCCTTTTTTTTTTATCTCGACGTATTTTTATGCTCTTGATCCAAAATCATTGCGATATAATTGACGTTGGGGTAGAAAACGGCATTGTTCACTATGAGCAACTGAAATGAAATGGACTAGTCTACTACTTGATCTGAGCTGAGCTGACCTGACCGCTGGTGTGAATGCTATCCTGGATCGTGAGCTGAGCTGACCGCTAGTGTGAATTGGCCTTTATGTTAAAAATCAGCAAAACCTACCAGTCGACAAGTCAATATAACCCGTTTGCTGTGGGATTAAGGCGAGAGCGACCTGGAGTAGCCTCTGGTCCGCCGAGCGCTTTTGGCAGAGTTCCGGAACCACATGCAGTGGTCGCCAAGGCGGCACCTTGCCCATGACACATGATCTCCACACGTCGGTGGCTCAGCATAATCCTTACATCACATCACGTGCCCTTCTGCTTCCGTCCACCCACTTGCCTCTGAAGATGATGGGCTAACTCACCGTTCAGTAATGATTATGCTCCAACCACCAAAGCTGCTTCAGAATTAAAATGCTAAAAACTTGCTATCACTAACAACTTCTGTTGAAACATAGACTCAGCCAGACCTTTTACATTTTATGTACTACGGTTTTTTTCGATTTCTACTATGTCGAGCAAGAGTTTAGCTGTCAAAACCTGTTCAGCTCAGAGTTGCTAAATGAAATATGTAAGTAGTCTTCAAATGCCCCGCGTCTTTTAAACCAGGAGGATAGACCGGTAGCTCAGTTGTAACGGTTGCGTAATGTATGAACACGTTTTGTTTGTAAGTAACCCTCTTGTTACTCATTTTTTCCCCTCTCGAAAGCAACCTGTCTCTACCGCAACCAAATTCCATAAAAACAAAAATAAGACTGTACGAGGTGGTGGTTCATGTTCCCCACTATGTACGTCCAAATTTTGACTTTTCACGTTTTCGGCATCGACGTTGTAGCTTCCTAATCCCTGCTATCGCGATTTGTGTTGTAACGATGCTCTTGCCCCCACTCCAACTGTCGACCCCAGTGACCTTGATATTGATGAGCTATCGTCCAACATGTGGCGTATTCATTTTTGTCTAGCAGATAAAGGCACAAGGAAAACAGTTTGCCCAGTCAAATTTAAAATTACAATCTGTGGATGTTATAGTATATGCTTGCTACACTTGTCTCTTAAGTGACTATTCCGATTTCTGTTTTCATTCCTGTGGAAAAAAATCTTTCGTTGTTGCGCATTTCAAGCTTCTTTATTCTCTTTCAGCTTGTAAACATTGTTCTTCTACATTGCTGTAGGTTTGTTCCTCTGAGCGCTTAATTTTAAAGAGCCCGCTCAGAAAACTAGAGCTCCCGGGTTTGAACCCCGACGAGCCTGTAGTTTTACTAGACGTATGTCATTTCCTTCTGTTTTCCATATTCGAAGAATGATTTTGGCTTTCTTTGTTTGAAATGAATATCAAACTGTAGTTTGTCATGACAAATCGAAACAGTTACTCTGCTTTTCGGGGTCTTCCAATGGCAAACACATTTATTTGGTTCTGTATTATTTCCTTATTATTCTGGCGCTACTCATTGTCATTAGATTCCATGCCATCGAGGTCTCCGCTGCATCAATCATCAGGTACTTTGATGTCCAATTCTTCATTCTTATCGCATTCCTGATCTTGTTCAAATTTCTAACACATTTCATGTGTGCTGTCTTCACTTCTGACACTATCTAGATGGGTAGGCGTTTCAATTAATAATTAGCATAAAGTTTGTGTTATATAATTAATATGGTCTCCATTGTCTTAACACAGATAAGATTTTTCACTCTCATGATTTTATATATATATATATATATATATATATTTGTCAAGTTAGGTAGGTTGTCGGGTTTTGCAGCTTTGTCTTTCTAGATGATACTTGGAAGGTACTGGAAGCTTGAAATTCATTCTAATCCAATTTCTTCCAGAAAAATACTAGAACTTGTTCATTTCCTTATAATGAACGTTTTAACACCCCCCGTTTTGCTGATTTTTATATAAAATTCTTTAAAACTGTTGCTCCAGAGAGTTACTTTTTCACATATCTCAACACTATCCAGCGAAAGTAGGGCAATGGGAGCTATGGTAGTCTCATTAATAGATTTTATTATAAGATCAGCGGTGTCTCTAATTTTAAGAAATCTGTTGAGTCAATTTGATGTCCTTGAGTCTCATAACGGAGTGAAATTGAAGTGAAAAGTCAGTGGTATGTGTTTTGACGTCACTTTAAAAGCTGTCCCACTTACCTCTAAAAAGAGTTCTTCATGACGACGCTACCAAACTTACAAGCTGAATGTCCACTAATAATGCATAGGTTCTCAGCATTTCCTTCCTCTTCCATCTCCAATCTCCAGTTTTCTCTCGGACCAGACTAATTGCATGCCTCGCCTGAAAGCTCAGTTTTTTCAGAAGCTAAGTCTGGCTACCGTGGTGAAAGAACGGAATATGATGTCTGGGACAGACTTCGAAATTTTAGGGGGCGTCCATTAATTACGTGAGGTTTTTTTTCGGAAATCCGGACGATTAGGCCCCCACCTTCCTTCCTTTTTAACGGTAGGATCGACGCCGTTTGTAGACCCTTCAGAGATCAAAAAAAACGTGTGATTTCTGTCTGACCCCTCATACGTAATTAATGGACGCTCCCCCCCCCCCTTGACTATCAAATTGACGCTCTCTCTTCCTAGAGGCAAGAGAATGTTTTATACTCGGCTAGTGCTTTTTGCTTCAAATGCCATACTGTTAAGTTACGCCAGTTGTTTGACCTCTTTGTTTCAGATTTTGGGTCTGTGGCAATCGTCGTTAACATTTTTAAGAAGGATCAGACTTAAAAAAAGTGGCCTATGTCAACTGTAGTTGCTCCGCATCATTACGAATATAATTGTTCTGTTTTGAGACTCGCTGTGGGCATGTAGCAAGTGACCGAAGAGTTTCTTCGTGGGGAGCTGCTGTCTGCCTGTTGCCCGGCGTCCTCGCGTCGGGTCGCGGAAGTCGAAAGCGGCGGAACGACGGCTGTTGACTCTTGGCAGTGCTCGCCTTTCAATTCCGCCAGATGAGGTCAATGGATCGGCACGTCACCGACCACTGTTATGCTCCGCGCCGCCTTCACCCAGGCACGTGTAGTCCTCAAACAGCGCCAGCAGTCTCCGCGTTCTAATAGCCGTTAACAAATTTGTCCCGGCTAGTTTACTTGGCGCCCATTTGTTGACATGTTTAGAGGATTGAATTGTTTGATTTGCCTTATTCTATTGGGGGAGTGGTGATATAGGCGCCTGACATTAGAGAGTAGGCTGGTGCGGTTCCTCGTCCGATATTACATATATCGGTTTTCCGCGGTTTACCGCAATCACTGCAGACTGCATTGATGGCACAGTTGATTTACAGCCAATTTCACTCCATTTTCTTTCACACGTTGCACTCCCGGCTTTGCTGTCCTTTTTATCGACAAACAGTAAACTTAAAGATAGCCTTTCAGTTGAATGGCTAGAAACAGAAATGACTTGTGATGAGACGTTCAGTACAAGGTTAACTTTAATAAAGCGTACCAGTTGAGTAAAGCGTTGGTAGTACAATACTCAATTGGACCAAACTGATACGAAGATGGATACATTGCAGTTGACTCGAAAAACAAAGTTGGAAATTCGTCATTTCTGAGTGCAGACCAAGTAAAGATTTGAACGTGCAATGCGATGATCGCCATACCAACTGACGCAGGCCAGGGAGGGTGTTACTCCTTGCCTTTTCCCCTTAAATGAAGTGTCTGTGCTGCTGTTTGCGTGGATCACTTTGGTATATATGTGTGTACTGTATAGTGTTCTGTGTTGTTCGCGTAATGAATGCAACGACAAAACAAGGGAGAAAGTGAAACTCGGTGCCAGCCCATTGAGGCCTACTATTCCGAAAGACAGTTAGGCCGCCAGTTTCATTCGACAAACATTTACCAACTGCTGTGTGATACGCAATCTGGCTTTCAGGAATCTTACATCTCAACTGTCCTAACCTGTTGGCGAAATCCCAGTGATTAACATATCTCCTATCCCCTGGAATCGAGGAGCCTGACACTATCAATGTCCTGCAACATTTTCCAACAGGGCGGGATAGAGGAAACAAAATATTTACTCTAATAGTATATGGCATATCTATATTAATATCACTAGGATGAGACGTCCAACTTGTATCTAGTACATATTGCGATAATAGTTGACACCTCATCTTTGTTTACTTGATCTTCCAAACCCAACGTGGTGGGTGAACGGTTAACGTTCTGGCCTCGCATTCGGGAGGACGCCGCACAGTGGGCCAGAATCGCAAAAAGCTGGCCAAAATATAAAAAGTTGTTCAATTTGTACCAAAGTTAGTATGTAAAGGTTATCGAAGTTGCTGATTAAGAATATAATATCAAAAAGTGAAAATAGAAAATGGCGGATCCAAGATGGCGGACAAAAATTGCTAAAAGTTCTTTGATTCATATAAAAGTAATTTTTTGGGATTTATCGAGATTGATGATGAAGATTGTGACTTCAAATATTAAAAAACAAAAGAATTTCATTTCAATTACAGTTAATCAGTTAGTAAATTGTTTGTGACTATAATTAAAAGTTACTGTTTTCTTCTTCTTTTTTAACTTCATTATCTTCTTCTTCTGCATCTTCAGCTGAATCGCCATCATCTTCAAAGACTGTTTCCTCATCATCTACATCGGAATCTTCATAATCTTCCGGCACAGGAACTAAGAGGGCAACGGCTTCTGACGACAAACTCTTCAGTTTGTTTGATGATTTGCGCAGAAAAGAAACGTTGCAGTCTGTGGTTGCTAACAATCTCCTGAACACGTTTTCCATATTCTTAAGTCCGGAAAACTTTCGTGAAAAGCCTATGCGATATTGCTTTATCAACTTATTGATTGATTCTTGAGCATACTCCGACAGTTCATATAATTATTAATTTATTTAATACTTATTTCTTAACACGTTTTTGAAAGCATTAAAAAGTAATTCCACAAAGTATGTAGAATATTTGTGTTTCAAAAAAATGTACTTTTTCATAATTATTAATGAAAAAAATTAACTTAACATTAATAATTTCATTTTTTTAAAAAGGGTACATTTTGCAAGCGTCGCTTAAAAAGTTGTTCAAAGCCGGAGTTGGTACTAGTAGGTGGATTTGAAGGTTAATTTATTAAGGTAATAGTATATACTTGCGGACACGGTGCAAAAGAAAGCGGAATATCGTGGAATTCGTAACTTATCGCTATTTTTTTAAGAACATTTTAAAATTTTCTACCGAATTTTCCGGTATTAAGTTAATTTAAAAAATGTGTTTAATTAATGATTTAAAAATTACATAAATGTATTTTAATTAGTACATACTTCCTGGAACACAGTCCATATTTAAAATATTCGTTTCACTTACACAGAACACAAATATTTATCTTTAACGACAAGACTATTTTGTAGCCTGGTCGGCTGCATGCACCGCTAGTAATGAAGTGCCGACGTTGACATGAAATATAAAGGAGGAAATGAACAATTGATCGTCCAAACAATCGGTATTCAGTAGTTCCAACATTACTGTAGCCAACCTGGTAGTCGAAAATTCCCATCCAGAATTTTTTTTTTCCTTTTTGGCCACGTTTTCAAGATTCTGGCCCACTGTGCGCCGGTTCGAATCCCCGTCCGGACATCCAGTTTTGGGTTTTCCATGGTTTCCCCAAATCACTCCAGGCGAATGCCGGGATGCTTCCTTCAAAAAAGGCCATGGCCGAATTCCTTCCTCGTTCCTTGTCCCCAGTCCCATCCCGCCTCTAATGACTTTAGCCGTCGACGAGGCGTAAAGCCGTAAGAAAAAAAATCTTCCAAAATAAGCAATTAATTGCGTAGATGTTCCTCCAGTAGAAGAAATCCAGGCAGTTTATATTTGAATTCTCTTTCAGTTTATAACTTTGTTCCACTTCCGTCGTTCAAAGAAACTCAGAAATCAAAGAACTGACCTTACTCCGGGAGGTTGTAACTTAAAAAATTCTAAGTTCCATCACTCCAGTATGTTCTATCATAACAGATCTATTAAATTCAGGCTGTTCACTAAATCCACCTCTGTTTTCGGCAGAAATGAAGATGTGTGGAGAGTGGTTTTCCGTAAATGTTGGGAAGATACCATTATAAATGCAGCGAACCTGGTGAGTGAGTGGCTTGGCTTTCTGGAGACCACTGGTTTAAATCGCAGTCCGGCCATCCAGATTTTGGTTACCCATAGTTTCCAGAAATATCGGGATAGTTCTTTCGGAAGGACATTCCTCACATTTCTCCCCAGCCTTTTATGAGCTCATCGTCAATCTGACGCAAAACATTAATTCAAAGATCATAAATGCCAATATCGATTTTATAACAGTGTCTAACCGGTCACTCAAATCTAAGCTCAAAGGATGATACTGCGGGTTATCCAGTCATACACAAGAATGAAATTATAACACAAGTAGTGAGCAACTGGTGGAAAGGCTTCGCCTGGAAAGGTCTGCTTCGTCGTGCTTGATTGTCGCTGCTATTTTCCGTCTTCAGGGAGACAGGTTTTGTCATTGGGTCGTATCTGCCAGTGTCACGGAGTGACCTCAGTCTGGTATCTGACCGCAGTTTTCCTTATAGTTTCATGCCCTTGGTTTGTCCACTGCGCAGTCTTTTTACTCGCCATTGGTCTCTATAATAATGCGAATCCGGTATCCGAACGGCCGGGCCTTGGTTTCTACTGGTCTCTCTCCCCGGAAGTTTAGCTGAACTTGGCCGTCGCACCTGTGGAGATTGTCTCCTCGCCGCCAAGTAAACTCGGTCACGGATTTTTCGACTTCACAAACGAGATGGTTGAGCTTCTAGACACCAAAGATATCACTTCACCCCGTGTGTTGCCCAAGTATTCACGATCAATAGGGAAAATGCGATTAACTATATCGCTGCAATTTTTCTATACTGTCTGTATGATCTCTGACATTCCTATCACACGGTCGGAGCCTGGTGAAATTTTAGGTAAAGTGTATCGAATTAAATAAATGTGGGGTGATTCAGTCGAATAAAATGTTTCTGAAATTCAGCGACCAAGTTCATTTTTCATTCAAAGCTTGGCCATTAAAGTAAAAGCGTAGGTCCCAAAGCGTGGTGGGTGAACGGTTAACGTTCTGGCCTCGAATTCTGGAGGACGCGGGTTCGAATCCCCGTCCGGGCATTCAGATTTGGGTTTTCCATGGTGTCCCCAAATTACTCCAGGCGAATGCCGGGATGTTTCCTTCAAAAAGTTCATGGCGAATTCCTTCCCGTTCCTTGTTCCCAGTCCCATCCCGCCTCTAATGACCTTAGCCGTCGACGAGGCGTAAAGCCAAAAAAAAAACGCCATTCAAGTTTATTAAGTGACAAAGATAGTATGAATTAGATGAAAACCTTTTTGTTAATGCTAGATTTGAGCCTCTGTCAAACGTTATCCATGTTATTTCCCGATCGACTCCCTATCGTACATTGCACGACAAATGGTGTAATTTAATTTTTCCATTGTTTTTGTGCGTTTTTGCAGGAAGGGATTTCTCCTGGGGGAAAAAAGAAGAAAATCATGCCAACAAGTCTAGAGAACTAGGTGAAAGGCCAGGTCCACGTAATATGAAATAAGCTCCTTTCTTTATGGGAAGTAATCCAGTCTAGACATAAAATATTCCTTTCTCTCTCTCTCTCTCTCTCTCTCTCTCTCTCTCTCTCTCTCTCTCTCTCTCTCTCTCTCTCTCTCTGTGTGTGTGTGTGTGTGTGTGTGTGTGTGTGTGTGTGTGTTAACCCACGTAGTGATGTCATCCTATTCGGGACGTTTACAACTAACTTCAAAATAGCGACGAAAGAATGCTACATTTTCAACAGATTCGATACTTTCAACAAAACTTTCATGAACCAGCAAATGACGCTTCACGTTTCAGATTGTGTGCAGATTCAAATGGCATAGTTTGCACAGTATATTGCTTCAAACCTCTTTTTTTTAAAAAAAAAAAAAAAAAAACCTTAGAGGTAGGACCTGTAAATGAGACTTTCACCGTCGCGAAATATGTTTAAAGATTAATACAGTAGGTAGCATCGGCAGGAGTAGGATTTTACTTGTTGACATAGACGAAAAGGAGATTGACATCTACTTTCACATTATGTTTGGCTTAGCTTCAGTCCTTTGTTTAGAAGCAAACTTACGAAGCCCGATCCTCCACCTTTCTACTTGGTCTGTTAATACACAGTTCCAGAAATGTTTCTCCTATGAATCTCCTAATTTCATTTACGACGCATGTCTTCATGCAATTTCGGGAACTCTGTCTACTGCATTTCTGTTCAGAACGAAGATTAACCGGCACGGAACCTGAGGGAAATTATTTCTTACAGAATCTGTAATACGAAAAACTTTATTTGTCGAAAGTCATTTGTTTTGGAAATCGACATTTCAGCTATACATCATACAACTATCTATCTGCCATGTTTGTCGTTATTTAATTTGGGAATTTTGTTATTTTCCTTACCAACAGAATTGGGAAAGTTTGTTATTTCGAAACTCTTGCTTTCAAGTAACTTGAACTCGCTATCCATGAAAAGAGGTTATACAACGCCAATGACGAGCTGTTGCCAAAAGTCAGATATATCAAACTATTCAGGCGTACAAAACAAGCTCATGAAGTCACAAATGAGACCACGATCTCGTGAGCTCATCCTCTTGTGAGGTAAATACAGTCACTCCAGTGGTTTCTGATTTTTGGCCCTGCCGAGTTATCAATCCTTGAGCTAAGTGTTGTTTAATTGTTTTAATCTCGAGTAGTCTGTGTTGAAATTCGAGGCAACTGTTTCGTCACAGTCGTGTACTGAAGTCACGAGAAATGCGGTGATAGTCCAGAGACAAGAAAATCGTTTACAGAGTGAAAGCGTGCGGCAGACTAACATTACTGTCACTTTTCGTTGATAACATATTCGAAGTGGCACATAGATTTCAAAGTGCGGGACAGGGGTTCTGCTTTCACCTCCAGGGAGATTTAATATAAAAGTTCGCATTTACACCCACTCTTAAATTTTAATTCTTTTAACGATGTCCAATGGTTTGTAACATGTGATACTAAGGCTAAGCACACACTTGTATACAATGTCGAACGATCGTCTGTAGACATGTTAGGAACTGTCTATAGATAGGCCTATATAGACAGTCTAGAGACTTTGTCGCATGTACACATTTGAAAGCCTTGTTGCTCGTTAGTTGCTAAGCTAAATAGGCTGACCTTGTTGGGATCGCTGCTTGCACAGTTCTAATCATGGGCAACGAAAATAAGCGAAAAAAGTAACGTTAGTGGAGAAGTAATTTTTTTTTACTATCACCACATAATAATATTTTCTGTTTGTAGGTTGTTGTTATTAATAAAATCATCTGTATTTTAATAACATTGTTTTCTGTTCCATATCCATGCATAAAAATGAAATAAAAAAGATTTTTAATGTACTAACTATGTCTTCTGTACTTCCTGATTCACTATTTTCGTCTTCATCGCAGTCTGTACTGCTATCCCTTGATTCTATTTTTTTATGCTTCCGATGAAAAGCTGTTTTCAAATTTTGAATTTTTTTCTATCATCGCCTACGGACACTGCATATTTTTTTGACAGCTCTTTAATAACTATTTTCTGCTTGGTGAGATTTTTATATTCGGGATTAGTCACTTCTCACAAACAAGATGTCAAATGAAAATCTTCTGTTAACGATAATACTTTCTCCGTAGGCCATATCTTGATAGTAAAGCATAAAGAAAATCGATCAAGCGTCCTCCAGAGCTCACCGACAGTAACTGACTACAAAGTCTAACAAAACGTCCACACTACGAAATATTGGGTAACATTGTCTAACAATTGTCTCCCATTTCAAACGGGACACCGAATTTCTGCGATTTTGTTCTAAAAGCATGTCTATAGACATGAATTTGTTACTCTATTGTCTATATACAATCGCACGATTTCTTGTAGACATTGTCTAGGTACTAGAATCGCTCGACTTTGTATACAAGTGTGTAGAACGCCTAAAAGTTCATGGTTAACGAAAACGCAGTGATAACTATTTACTTAGTGTTGTTTCTTATACAGTTCAGTGACCTGAGTCAATTCTTCTTCTTATCATTTCCTAATATTTTGGGGTCTTCTGCCTTCGAGTTTTACTCATCGCTGGCTGGCATGGACACATTTGGAGCAATTGATTTTACGGCCGCATGCCTTTGTTGACGCCAAGCATTTTATGCCTACTGCCAGATCGCACTATACTACGTTCAGTTAAGAGAGGCGGGTGAAGGTCACTCTGCTCTATCCCCACTCCGCTGCCCCACTCCCTACAGGCGAAGGGGAAACAGCTGCCGCGTATGCGCTAACATCCTCACAACGTATGTGGTGAAATGTGTTGCATATTATATGATGTTTTCTTCAGTAAAATCGAGTACATTAATTACTTGGCAAGACGGAAATGAGTGAATATAACAAGCATCTGACGCCATTTCACTTACAGCGTTTTATAACGGTGTATCGGAATAAACACTACAAACCTGCGACAAACGACAATGTCTGTAGGCAGCGGTCTGATCGGAGGGGAAGGCATCAGGAGGGGGCGGTGAGGTGAGGAGCGGGGTGAGGGGAACGTGACCTTGAGCCGTCAGTTGTGAGCGAACAAGGTATATAAGAACTAATGGAGGAAGTGTTGTCGGCTGTGAAACGTGTAACTATATTCTGTGTGTTATAAGTGTACTCTTGGTGGAAGGTGTAGTTTACGAGCTGGAGATTGGGGACGGTTCCGAACTTTTCCTTGAGGGCTGCGTAAAACGGCCTAAAAACTGCAGCCAGGACGGCCGGTACGCGGGGGTGTGGGGGTCCGGTCCGGTCCGGTCCGTTTTACCTCCTCGAACCAGTGAGCGGCTCCCTTAGCGCACTGAGTCAGTGTCCCTAGTTAATTGCTAGTAACCAAAGACAAAAGACCGTAAACTTTTACATTTTTGATCGAATAAATTGAAATAGTCAGTTGAAGAGAGCAATAGGAAGATAATTTTTGAAATTATAGATCGTCTGCTGTTACATTATAAAATGTTGTAAACGCATGCGCGTTTCTTCATTGTGGTGTGGGCGTCATCAGTGGCTATGAATATGTTCAAATTACGATGGGCTACACCGCAAGGGAGAAACATCAATGGGAACATTTCGTTGCATGGTCTTTATGCACGGATGGCCTTTATTGTGAAATCTTTTAGAGCAACCGCTAAAAAATGACCAGAACGCAAGATTTATAATTCGAATTAATTTTGAGTTTGATTAAAAAACGGTTTCGTAGCACTTTACTAAGCTACCTTTTTTTTATAATTCCATCAATATTTAATTTTCCTTGCTGCTAGGAGGCAAGCTAAATTCTGAGGTACATTAGTGTCGTTCATAAAATAGTGTATCCACTATTTCTCAACATTCGTTAGATTGAAAATTTCATGATTCCTGCAGTTCAGAAACTGTACAAGAACATCGATTAAAAAAAAAAAAAGCTCACATTTCACAATTGTATGAGGGAAAGCCAATCGATACATTAAAACCTTTCAAAACATGATTAACTTGGAATTCCACTCATCCAATGGAATTATTATTCAATATTATCGATCTTGGGCTAAATGAAGCTTCCATGATAAAGCGTCCGTATCAAGTAACTTAAAGCCAGCTATAATTTTCTCTCGCTGTCTTTCTGCAGTCAGCAACAGATTTCTTTACTTTAACTGTGGGTAGGGCAGAAAATTTAAGTCTAAACAAAATTCTAACAAAGAAATAGGACGCAATCTTAACACCGCCCATTGATTTTTTCCAGAAGTATATTGGATATTTAGTTTACTGCATAAATCCGATAGTGGGTAGTAGTGCATCGAAACAGCAGGATTAAGCGGAAGTTAGATCGTTGCAAACAAGTCGTTGCGTGTGGATCGGAAAACAGAACTACGGAGAAATTGGAGAAGATGTTTCAGGTTTCAGACCAGAGACATAAATATCTGCACCAACCACAGACAAGTCGTCGCGTGTGGACGCTCCAGTTCAAACCTCGCCACAAATCTTGTTAAATTTGCCTGGTTTTTGTGCATCACTGCCATGGTACCTTTTAACTATTGGAAGATATGTACAAGGGCTTTCCGTGCTTGTGGAGTGTTAAATCAAATATAATATAGTATAGGCTTATAACGCTTTGGTGCAAAAGTACAAGGAGACTGATCAAGCGGCAAACAGATAAACCTCGAAAAACAATTATCTCAGGTCTGTCTGCCAAAAAGAGTTGGGAAAATTAAATAAATCAATTCGTTCAGGAACTGAGACGGGGGTGTTTGTAAGCCAATCTTGTGATATTTCAATTTGTTCGGATTTTTAAGTGATTGTTTAACCCCGAGGGAACCTATAATTGGCATAGTGAAAACAGAAAAATAATAGAAGATGCAATGGAAGTATGTAACATTAATTGTTTGTATTACTTTGGAAAGTAATACAAACTGTTAACACAATGTAACCTGTGTTGTCTGCATTTAACATATTTCCTGTAAAGAAGGGAAAACATTAGTTAACAATTACGAAAGTTTCTTCGTACTTGATTATAAACATCTAAGCCAATTTTTAAAATATCGAAAAAACCTTCCCGTTTACCAGGCAGCACAATACAGATGTTTTTTGGAATTAATAAAATACTGCATTGCTTTAAAGCTCGAACTAGGCGATTACTGACGGCATTGTGTTGTTAGCAGAATAAAGTGAGCATACGTAGAAATTAAGTTACTTTAAGGCATGAACAAAATATTGAAGGAAGAATTCGAACTAAATATTACAAATTATGCTAGCTGAAGATCATAACAATATTCTCATCTGGATTGGTCATGTCACTGAACATGTTCACTTCCACAATACTGTGTGATGGAAAAACTGTTGTGTACACATTTAGTTTGCACGGTTTGTTTGCAACAATCTGATTTTCGCAAACATCTAAAAGTCGTTAGATGATAAATCTTTTGTGGGAATCGGTAACTACTTCTCACTATATGCATTGAGACGTTTAGTCTAGGGTACAGGTAATTTTACTATTTCGCCAAAAGTTGACGTTACAAGTAATTTATATAACCATGGAAAATAGTTGAGCACGAATTATCTTAAAGTAACAGATGTCTGAAGTGTATATGTATTTGAATAATACTGACATATAAATACTCTATTAACATAAACGGAGTTGCTATTTTACTTATTTTACTTTGATCGATTCACCTGTTCCGTCAAACGCTATTTTTTTCCCATATATGTCGGCATGGCCCAAAGAACATATTCCTTGTTAGTATCCGCATGTCATTGCTCGCTAATATTTGCGGACTTTCGCCGTACAAACAACCGTTTTACTGTCTCCACTTGATTTTGTGTCTAACATGAAAACCGTTCATAAATTTACTGAAACCCCAGTTCGTTGTACTTGGACTTGGAACTCGTCTTACGCGCCTTGTAAGGCGCATTTCCATAATCCACATGTTAAACGTCTAGTTGACGCGTTCTGTGACGTCTTAATGCCCAGTCTTCCTCAAAAGTACCACCTTTCCTCGTAACTGATTCACTTCGCGCTAGTTCCTCCGAACAGTTTGTTTACTCGATATTTCGAATACTGAACGGTATTACTTATGAGTTTTACGTTATCTGTTGTTCCAACATTGCACAGTTATCATATGAGATTGATCTTGTTTACGTTAATGTTGTATCAGATTTCAATCAGTTTTTCTGGAGCAACATTTAGCGCGTTCTCAGCGTTTTCAACGATTGCTATTGTATTTAAATTGGTCCACTGTCCTGCCGTCAATTAACGTCTTGAGAAATTTTCCTACGTTCGATTTACTACTTCAGCGAAGGCTCACATATTGTGATTCAATTCTATATAACTTACATGTCGCAGGCAACAATGTTTCTAAACTGTCACAGTATGTCAGATTGCTGTTCATTAATACTTAAAAGAATCGTTCAAAAATATCAGGTATGTTTCTTAAAAACTCTTGAAAATATGCAAAGGAAATTTCAGTGTTTACTGTGCGTAATATGTAGAAATTTAAAGAAATAAACGGAAAATGCGGTTTGAGCCTCGCACAATTGTGATTCCATTCTCTGGTAGCGCTAATAGTTATCTTTTATGTAGTACTAATGAAAACTTTACCACTCCCTTATGTCTGAAATCCAACGGTGATTTGTCATCTCTTCACTTGCGCATACTGTCTTTAATTCTTTTCTGAATATCTATCCATGCCTCGTGATCAATATACAGCTAGTACGTACGTTCCCAGCACTCTTCTTCAGCCACATCCTTTTCTTTCTGTTATGATTTTTTATATAGTCGACATTGAGATCTGGTCCGACCCCCCTCCCAAAAATGACTTGAGTTTTTTGAAGGGGATCCCCCCCCCCTTGCCAATCGAACTTGTACCTTTTTACCTCTCTCTCTCCTTTTTTATTTAGCCCTCAAACTTACGATGGTCGTTATACCCTCCCCCTTTGGGTCCATATACCCCCTCCCCCAAAGCCGATTTCCGCGTAATTTGTAGAGGTTTTTTTTTAGCTCCACTGTCCTGCAAGAATTTCAAAACCTCAAGTGAGATTTCCGTCGATCCACCCCCCCCCCTCCCCATTGGAGAGATTTCACCGGACCCCCTCCCCCTTATTTCATCCCACGTAATTAATGGACGCCCCCTTAGCTCTTCTGTGTCGGCTGCTGACTGTATTGTACGTTAATTTCCATTCAAAGAAACTAGCTCCTCTCCTCTGCATCCCCTCCAACGCCTGTTTTTTACTACCCCATTATACTGAACTCAGAGTTTAACCATGTTTTCTGTCCCAGTTTCTGCATTTTCGTGGTGTATGCCCTCATGATCCTCTCCAATAGATTCAAGATTTTGAAAACTTTCGCTACAACATGTCAAACTGGCCTTTTTTTTAAATAAAATGATAAACCATAATATTTACATTAAATTATAGTGACTTTACTTTAAATATATTAATATAGGCTTAAATTCAACATGCCATTATTACCAATAGATGCAAGATTACCTTATCAAATAAGACAAAATATTTACATTCCATGCGTAGCATTAAATGAAAAATAAACGTTAATATAACATTAAAACTAATTTGGGATTCGTAGCCTATTTACTTTCTACCTATTACCCATGACTTCGTATGAGTGGATTTAGAATTATATTGCTTGAATTGGATATATAAAGCTTTAAGTTACGTAAAAGATGTCCCAAAAAAGCACGGCGCCGGGATAGTATGTCTGGGAAGCCATCAGCATACTACTATTCAAGCTATCGTGTGAAGAGAACCAATTTACAACATGTTTAAACTGTTAACTGTGGGAGAGAACCTACCACAGGTTCTCAGACAGATTTTTGTTTGTTGTTTAAAATTGTCACTTGCTGAGGACATCTGTGAATACCGTTCTGTACAAAACGTTTTTTGTTTTGCTTTCTTTTGCTAAGCTACAAGAACCAAAGAAACTGGTATAGGCATTCGTATGCAAACACACAGATATGTAAACACTCAGAGTAACAACAGGTGTCTGGTGCAGGCGTTACTGCTGCTACAATTTCAGCTTATCACGATTTAAGTGAATTTGAACGCGGTGTTATAGTCGGCGCACGAGAGGTAGGACACAGCATCTCCGAGGTAGCGATGAAGTGGGGATTTTCCATTACGACCATTTCACGAGTGCACCGTGAATATCGGGAATCCGGTAAAACATCAAATCTCCGACATCGCTGCGGCTGGAAAAAGATCCTGCAAGAATGGGACCAACGACGACTGAAGAAAATCGTTCACCGTGACAGAAGTGCAACCCTTCCGCAAATTGCTGCGGTTTTCAATGCTGGGCCATCAACAAGTGTCAGGGTGCGAACCGTTCAACGAAACATCATCGATATGGGCTTTCGGAGCCGACGGCCCAATCGTCTACCCTTTCTGAGTGCACGATACAAAGCTTTACGCTTCGCCTGGGCCTTTCAACACTGACATTAGACTGTTGATGATTGGAATCTGGTCTGATGAGTCTCTTTTCCAATTGTATCGAGTGGATGGACGTGTACGGATATGGAAACAACCTCATGAATTCATGGACGCTACATGTCAGCAGGGGACTGTTTAATCCGGTTCACTCTCTGTAATGGTGTGGGGCGTTTGCAGATGGAGTAACATGGGTCTCCTGATACGTCTAGATACGACAGGTGACACGAACGTACGCATCCTGGCTGATCATCTGCATCCATTCGTGTCCATTGTGTATTCCGACGGACTTGGATAATTCCAGCAGGACAATGCGACACCCCATACGTCTATAATTTCTAGAGTGGCTTCAGGAAAACTCCCCAGACATGAACATTATTGAGCATATATGGGATGCCTTGCAACGTGCCGTTCAGAAGATATATCCACCCCCTCGTACTCTTACGGATTAATGGACAACCCTGCAGGATGCATGGTGTCAATTCCCTCCAGCACTACTTCAGACATTAGTCGAGTTCATGTCACGTCGTATTGCGGCGTTCTCGCGGGGCCCCTACACGATATTAGGCAGGTGTACCAGTTTCTTTGGCTCTTCAGTGTATATAACCTTTGGGGGTTGGAAACCCGTCAGCTATCTACTTATAACTGCCCATGGGAAAAACATCTCTTTTTTAAATGTATCCCTGCTACTTTCAGTGTCTGTTCATGCACAAACTGACTGAGACAAACAAAGCCTGAGTGACCGGTAAAATGTTACAGAGACTTACATACGCCATCCGTCTGTCTCCGTTCGGTTAGTTTTCGAAATTTCATGATAAAATGTATGGCTTATCCCGAAAAAAAGTATCCTGTTTACTTCCTAATGATATGTATATAGCACATGTATATCATACAGGGTGCGGCAGCATAACTTCCTTTTTTCAAAACTTAATAAAATCCATTGTATGAATCAGAACATTTTTATTTGTTTTTTATAATGTAGGCACATACATAAAGTTTTGTTTTACTTAGTTTTGAACAGCAAATCAGGTAGGTGTCGTCCCCCATTCTGCACAAACTGAGTAAACCGATTTCTGGTGTTTGTCATGACTCCCGCCAGCATAGCAGGCATTATGTTGGCAATTTCTTCCTGAATGTTTGTCTTCAAATCTTGTAGAGTCCTAGGACCATGCACATAAACACGGGATTTAAAAAAAAACGCATAGAAAAAAAATCACAAGGGGTTAAATCGGAAGAGCGGGCCGGCCACTCCAAATCGCCCCTAATTGAGATGAGGCGCTTTGGGAAGTGTTCCCTCAAAACAGTCATTGGTGCTCTTGAAGTGTGTGCCGTTGCACCGTTTTGTTGGAACCAAGTGTCCCGTAAGTCCAACTCATCTAGCCGTGGCAGAAAATTCCTGTAACATGTTTACATACCGGTCCGAATTCACTATCACTGTGACTTCATTTTCCTCAAAGAACCAGGAACCAATCATTCCACCCGGGGAAATTGCACATCACACTGTGACTTTAGGTGAATGCAAAGGCCTTTGACGCAATTGTCGAGGAGTGGTGTCAGCCCAGTAGCGCATGTTTTGTTAGTTGACGGATCCACACAAATGAAAATGGGCTTCACCACTAAAAAAAACAATAGCGTCCTCAGGAACATCTGCCAGAAGAACCTCACACGCGTTCCTCCGAGAATTGAAGTCACGTTCAGAAAGTACCTGCACAATCGCCATCTTGTATGGATGGAAATAAAGATTATCATGAAGAATTCTCCTCACAGAACAATAGGAAATTCCAAAGGCAGACGAATGTTTGCGCGCTGAACGTCGTGGTGATCGCAACATTGAAGCTCTGACTGCCTCAATGTTCTCAGGTGATCTAATGGGCCGTGGGCCTCCAGTTCTTCGTCTTGTCGCACTTGCAGTTTGTCTGAACGTAGTGACCCATGTAACAATTGATTTCTGGCCTGACACTGGGACCAACGGGGCTAAATTAAAGCGATTCCGAAAAGCGCGCTGGGTTGCGGTCACTGAACATCCGTTCGAAAAGTAGGCCTCAACGGCAAACGCACGTTCCTCACTGTTCCAACGCATGATGGCGACTGAACAGTGTCGGGACAAAACTTTATAGTCACGCCTCTCGAATGAGACCACTAGCGCTGCGCTACGATATCAATTGACTGAATGGCGCGTATTTTAAAAAAGGAAATTATGCTGCCGCATTTCCTTATCTAATTTCGTCAAGATCAGTTTAGCTTTTAAACATACCACTCAGATAGACTGTCGCATGTATAAAATTAGTGTAGATGCTGAACCATCGTGTGCTCATAACATTTTGGTTGAAACCTAGTGCAGAGATACCTGTCTTAATTGTTATTATTAAGTAACGCTCCAGACGTTTGGATTAATGGCGCCCTTGTTGCGATGAAGGTCCCTAACAGTTAGACGCGCGGTTGGTGATGGTGGGAAAGCGACTGTTCACCTTGTGTAGCAGGTACCCGCTCGGGCATCTGTCTCAAGGAGACGGGTTGCTTCATTACCGTTAGCCACTTGCTGTACGACGCTAGGAGTTTTGCACCTTTTTTGTACTGCGAACCACTTGTTTACTGCAGCCAGCGGCACGTACAGTAAGTCACGCCGTGGCTTCTGTGACCGCGATTGTAGTAACTGACCACAGTCGACGGGAAACTGGTCACAAACGGTTTTTATTAATGTATCCGAGTAACTTCAGTAAAGAAAACTATTAGCTGATACCAAATTATCTCAAAAGGCTTCGGATAGGTAAGGATATTCATGTGAATCTCAAACATAGACTATATGCAAGATATTTCGGATGAATTGGGAAAGGGAGTTCAAGTTGATAATGTACCACTAGAGCTTTCTAAGGGGCAGAGTGAGCCATGAAATGGTTTTAAATAAACTGAAAATTACGGGATGGGATTGGGTAGAGGACTTCTTAAAAGCTAGAAAACGAAGCATTGAAGTAGGAAATGCAGTATAAAAAGAATATGGGAGTGTCGAAGAATAGTGTATTGGGAACATTGCTGTTTATTATTCTAATGAATGATTGTGTTGATGGTTTACGGTCAGAATTTAGGTTGTTTGCAGATGACATTATGGTATGTAATAGGATCAAAACAGGAGAAGACTGTTAACAGCTGCAGGGTGACTTGGATAGAATGTCTAAATAGGTAGGTCAGCATGGAATGAAGATAAATGCCAAGATGAGTCAACTTATTAGGTACACAAATAAGAAAACTAAAGGTTGTTTATGATTGTAGGGTAGGGTCAGAATTGCTTGAAGTTTAAAAGACTTGGCATAACGTTTGATAGTAAAATCATCTTGGCAGAGCACATTGGGCAGGTGATAGGAAAAGGTTGCAAAATCCTTCATTTACTGGAGAGGGTGTGATCAAAAGATGTACCAGAGAAGTTAAGGAATTGGGTTATAAAACTTTGGTCCGACCATTGGTTGAATATGGTGGTGTAGTAGGGTACCCACATTTTGGATGTCAAATACAGGAGTTGGAGGACTTGCGAATAAGATCGGCTAGATTTGTTTGTGGAAATTATCGCAGGATCCAGTCAGTAACCGATATGATATAGGAGCTGGATTGGGTGTCATTGGAAGACAGGAGCAGGGTGAAGAGTGCCGGGAATGTACAAGCCATATGTTAGCGATGAGGCTTGGAAGGATATTGGTCGAAGAATTAGGAATAGTGCATGGAAGGGAAAGGATGACCATGACCACCAGCTGCAATGGGAAAATTTTCTTTTGTGGGTAAAGGTGTCAGGGATTGGAACAAATAACCAAGTAAAGTTATTAATAATTTACAAAAAAAAAAAAAAACAACTCTGAAGGAGTTCAAAATTAAAATTCGTAAATCGCAAAAGTAGATGGGGCAGGAATTAAACCGTCAAATTATACAAAAAAATTACAAAAAAATAAAGGAGTAATTATATGACTAAAGGAATTGCTACCGGAGTGTGTGATCCATCGCAATTAAATTTATAATAATATTAATGTTGAATTGCTTGTAAATTTGACTTGATTGTTTATTTGACTTGCTTATTTCTTTGTGAAGGGCAGTTTCAATTTCAAAGGCATATACGATTTAATCGAAAGCAAAAATTACCAAACTTGTTCTGTGCCTGCCAATTTTCTAATGATGTTGATATCGGAGGATATTAAACATACTCTGGTCAATGAGCGACAAAATTTGGAACTGGGTATTACGGAAGAAGCTAGTTCGAACCCTGGTCCGGCCATTCAGTAAAAGATAAAACTGTATGCTTCTTAACTAGTTGCATATGGAATTTGGCTAGCTATAGTAGAAGGCGTAAAACAAACACCACCATAAAGCTTCCTGAAAATATTCCTCTTCAGGGCTTAGAGAACGAGATTATGCACCGACAGAAACGAATTATTCTCCAGGCTGGTGTGCTTATAAATTTATATTTCTGTTACTAATATGAGAGAATTTGTCCCGTTACGGCTTTTATCTCATACATACATTCCAGTTTCTACACGGCAGTTAATTCATTTTAAGGAGATATGTATTGTAGGTTTTTTAAAAATGATTCATTGATTCTGTACAGATGAGATGGAAATACCAGTATCGGTGTAAACCACTGAAACTTACTTTAACGCGTCAGTGTAATACAGGGTGACAGGATGTTCGGCTCGGAAGAGATCCCAGTTCAAAAAAAATTGGAAACTAAATTAAAATTTCCCGTAAATACGCAACTGTTTACTGTTGTGGAGTAGGTTGATTTTGTAATCGTGCAAGTTGTCCCACTTTTCCCCGCTGGTAACAGAGGAAAACAGAGTACACACAACGCGATGCCGTATTGTTTTTATGCCTCTCCAGTGTTCAGTTTTCACCACGTTCAACAATCACCGACGTCGCTCATGGACGCAAATATCCAGTAATCGTTGAAGGCACAATTTCGACAAAGTTAAAACGAGCGAAACAATCCGCCGATTGCTATAACTTTGTGCTATGGATAGATTTATTTTGTTGCACTAGACCATTGCAGTTGCGACTCAGAAGAGTTCATTTTCAATGAACTATAAATGCATTCTGTGATAACGGAGCAGCTTAAACAAGGAACGTGACATTGGATAAGGAATGGAAACCGTAACGTCTCTTGTGCTGCAAAGTTAAAGTAAAATAACAACACTAGTAATCGTCTTGTTTGCCGAGACACCATGATGGTGTCTGACGCTCCAACTGGTATGGCTGGTTCAAGTCCAGGTTGGTGGAAGAAATATTCATGATTCCGGAATTGGTCAACAGAGGTGCACGACTTATCACCATTTTTGTGTGGCAAAACCTGGTTTCAAAATCCAAACCTATCCGCACTGCTCCTGGAGTAAGGAAGGGCACATGAATCTTTCGAAGGTGATTGGTCCATTCCGTGGGGACTTTAAATTCTGTGTCTTCAGACAGAGTATACCTGAATGGACCCCCACCATCTCCCTTCTTCCATAGATCATCCACAACACGCTACACATCAGTCATCCACCCCATCTGGAATGGCACTCGCTTATCTTAACACGATATTTTTTGCCGCAGACTATTCCAAGATCGTAATGTTACTTCTGCTGTACGTGCAAGGCAAAGGTTTTGAGAAGTAATATTCAATGATATTATCATCACAATCATTTTGAAGAACTGCTTCATTAGGTCTTTACCGGCTTTTCAGTTTTGTTCATCCAGTCGCTTCCAATGGTCTCTATCGTCCTGTAAGGTGCTTTAGCTATGTTTGATTCAGCCGTTCGATGGATATGTTAAGTCTAGTTCCTCGTATAAGTAATGCTTTGGACGATTAATATCTCTTATTTCACTTACGGACAAACAATACGAGTACAACGGTGAAATCTCATTTCGCGTCCTTCTCTCTAGCCAAGCTACGGCCGAGGCTGGATAACGCTGAAACCTGGCATCCTGGAGGACGTGGGTTCAAATGCTAGTTTCTCCTTCAAGACTACAATTTTGCATTGTTTCACGAAGTCCTTCAAAATGCCATCGCCGAATTCATTCGCGTTTTTGTCCCCCCATACCTTTCCACTCTTAATCACCTCGACGTCGACGAAAGGTAAAATAAAAATGAAAAATCTAATGACCTAAGTGAAAAAAATCAAACTAAGGTGTTGTAAATGGTGAGTTTTTATTTCCATACAGCGTCAATGCAATGCAATTAGCTACCTTGAATAGTTTCATTAGTTTGTCGTTTCCTATTTGGTTTCAAAGTACCTTGTATTGTCCATAGAAAATTTTAAAATCTATTTTACAATACAATATTGCGATTTACTGTAGCTAACGTGGTATTTAAGTTAAGTCCAATATTTGTTCTGCAGCGTTGTTATTACAATTTTTGTTTGATTAGTCTCGTCTGTCAGAGTACAAAAGTTTCCCCGCGAAAATTGTGGAATTAAAATCTGTGCACTATGTTTCTTTCGGCAGTGTTTGGAAGGTTTTAATAAAGAAAAAAATCTCGGAACCAAATGCTTCTGAAACAACCCAATGAATGGGCATATTCAAACATTCGTGAATATAATGAAAGCGCGCACCGAGCGTGGTGGGTGAACGGTTAACGCTCTGGCCTCGCATTCGGGAGGACGCGGGTTTGAATTCCCGTCCGGGCATCGAGATTTGGGTTTTCCATGGTTTCCCAAATCACTCCAGGTGAATGCCGGGATGCTTCCTTCAAAAATGCCATGGCCGAATTCCTTCCCGTTCCTTGTCCCCAGTCACATCCCGCCTCTAATGACCTTAGCCGTCGACGAGGCGTAAAGCAAAAAGTAAAAAAAAAAAAATAAAATATAATTAAAGCTTGTTCTCTCTCTCTCTCTCTCTCGTTCTCTCTGCTAAAGGTAGTGGGTATTTACCGGGTCCTGTAATAGTAATTGAAATTGGAAACAATCATATTTATTTGTGTTAAACCAGCGATTAGTTAATAGAAAAACGGGTCTTCAACACACCTAAAATACGGCTCTGCTACAGTTTTTTACCTAAAGTATCATACAGCCTTCACGAAAAGAAAAAGGAAATGTTTAGCTGGAAATTTTATGAAAATTTGGCGAATGGCCTTGTAGAATCCAGTAGCTGATGACTAGTACGTGTAACGCCTCTGTAATTTGAGGGCTTCATAGAACACTTTTCATTTTTGTCGGTGGCGTGTGGTTACGCAGCTACTGGCAAGCGGTTTGACCCGTGCACCAGGCACGTCAGTTACGCTAGCTGGGACACTGCGTCTATTGTACCAGATGGTCAGCTTCCGTTCACTGTATGTAAATTTGTTTTGATACGAGGCCTGGCGATTGGAGTCGTGCGACCAACTCATTGTGATTGTGCAGCTGTGAAACAGCAGTTGATAACATTTGCGCAAATTGTCTTCTTAACAAGCTTGTTGCTGTCAGTTGTTACAGAAGCGGAGTTACCGGTGAGGTAGTTATTTTTGTTCTCCTCACGTTGCAGAGGTCGTTTCTTTTCAGATTAGATGTGAATGTGTTAAAGGTTATACTCGAAGGCTTCAATAGATAGAATACTATTCTTACTTATACTATTCTTTCTTAAAAACCTAGACAACACCCGAAGGATGATTGGATCCTCCCGAATGAGACATACTAAACCATTTATTTCCTTCCTTCTGGAATATACAGTTTAACGTGGAAATATGATCGAACATAACTCTTGAAAATTCCTGCCCCACTGAGATTTGAAGCCGGGGCAGGAGCCAGAAACTTTTGGTACCCAGTGCCTTAATCACTTGGTTACCAGACCACTCTTCTTTTTCTTATAGTTAGGAAAAAATTTCATATTTAACTGTAATGTTCCTTAGCAAAATAGATATTAATTTTTTATTTACTTTCATATTGACAAGATAGCCTAGCGTCTAGAATCTATTATTTTAAACTAGCCTCTAAGCCCGTCAAAAATGACGGTCGAAGAGAACATTTTGGCAATTCATTTGTTTGCGGTTGCCTAGATAAATAGAATTGTTCTTATGTAATGCTTATAACCTAATTTTGAATTTGTACATATTTCGGCTGTAGTTTACACAGCGATACAAATGGAACTTCTACTGAATGAATGTCAGAATTATGGAACTAATGAAATTAAAAATAAATTAGGACTCCTAAAACCTTATGTTATAGCGCTAGATATAGGTTTTATTCCTGGTCCAGGTCTCATTCAGCATGATAAATACGGAACTACTTCCATCTATATAATAATAACTAAACTAACTCGGAGCTTATGAAAGCAGGTTAAATTATTTATAAAACTAAATTCACTGTGAATTATTCTGTAAAAAAATTGTTTCAGTTCTCATTCCGGTCCTGTCTGAATTTCGACATAACCAATATTGCTGTTCAAAATTTATATATTCTGTTACCCGTGTACGAATACATTCACTGTATTGCGATACAAATTTGACCGACTGGAAATATTTACATATGTCTGATATAGTGATTTCAGTAATAAAAGCAACTAATAATTAATACATTAATTTAAAAGCAGTACAAACTTTTATTTCAGTGTTTCGGCAAATCATTTCTTCGAGTATATTATAACTGTGACTTAAAATATATACATCGAATATAAATATCTTGTAAGCTCATGAAAAATGACATTTTGAACGCAGTATTTTCGCAATTCGTTTCTTCGCTAACTAGGTACAATTTTCATCAAATAACTCTCATAATCTTGAAAATGAGGTAATATAGATATTTCTTAGCATACTGTACAGAGAGTGTAAGAAAAATCTACATCGATCGAATTTTAATTAAGAAAAAGCAACTAATAATTAATATGTCGATTTTTACTTAATAAATACTTTTCTTTTAGTATGCTGGGAACTCATTTTCTCGTGGATGCAGATCTAAATAGAACTGTTATTAAATAAAACGCATAACCTAGTAATTTCCGGTCGCTGTTGGCTAAGCAGCGGAGGTGGGAAGCGTGACGTCAGTGTGTGACAGACATCGGTACATCGTGACCAAGAATGGAGTTATATATACATAGATGCTTATATACTTATATTTTATGTATTTAACTATTAATTTTATAAAGAATTAATGTTGGATAATTTAATTTAAATGTCAGAACTATGCTTACTACTACTATTTCTACTTTAACACATTGTGTTCTACCACTACTGCTTCTACTATTACTAAAACTTCGTTTTTTGGTGTTTTTGTTTTGTTTTGTTGTTGTTGTTGTTGTTTTTTCTGGCTTTATGCCTCGTCGACGTCTAAGTCATTAGAGGCGGGAAGGAACTGGGACGGAAGGAACAGAAGGAATTTGACTATGGCCTTTTGAAGGAAGCAACACGGCGTTCAACTGGAGTGATTGGGGGAAACCATTGAAAACCCAAACCTTGATAGCCGAACGGAGATTCGAAACAGCGTCCTCCCAAGTGCGAGGCTACCATGCTCGATATATTTCTAATACTAATTCACGAACTGTCATAGACATAAGGGGGCGTCCATAAACCACGTAGCCCCATTTTGGCTTCATATAACCCCCCCTCTCCGCCACTTTGGCCGACGTGGCTGTTGTATTCACTTCACACACCAGTACGTGTAATGAAAGGTGGAGGGCAATTTTGTCTGGAGCAATCGAAAGTGTTAAGTGGGTCGTGGGACCGTTTTTCACTCGTCAGGCAAGAGCTGTTGTGGCCGCCTCGCCTGGTTCGTTCCGGACTGTTTTCTATGTGGGTGAGGGCGTCGAGTACCACACATTCTTGTCCCTGTGTTCAAGTCATTCGTGGTGGACTGGTATACTACCTTTTTTGAATTAGTTTTATAGCTCGTCTGCGTCTAATCTTATAAGGGCTAGAGGGAACTCCGACCATTGCCTTATCAGAGAAATCATCCAGACATTCGCCAGAAGTAATTTCGGATGACCATATAAAACCGAAATTTGGATAGCCGTTCCCCCCAAAGTCAGGCCCGAACGTTAACGGTTCACACATTACGCTCTGTACTTAAATAATAAAAGTGTAAAACAGACTTTTACTTCACTCACCATTAACTTATCTTAACAGTAGTAGTGGTCGAATGAAATGAAGATTGGCATTAAAAAATCGAATTTATCCCAGATTTCATTTTCTCAGATTCAAAAATCCATTGTGCTGGAGAATCTACCTAGAAGAAGGCCTCTTATCTGCATATTCGGTATCATCGTTTTGGTATTCGATCACAAAATAATTGAGACAACTTTTTGTATTCATTACTGAAAGTTTCATTAATCATGGATCCATATCTAACGTTATTGTAATTTTAACAACTGCAAACCTATTTATTTACTGGATATCAAAACGCAATTATTTACCCTTTGACTTATTGTTGCTTTTTTACTTATGCATTTACGCCTCGTGTCGACGTCGAGGTCATTAGAGACGGGATGGGACTGGGGACAAGAAACGATTAAGAATTCGGCCATGGCTTTTTGAAGGAAGCATTCCGGCTTTCGCCTGGAGTGGTTAGGGGAAACCTGAATGTGGATGCCCGGACGGGGATTCGAACCGACTTCCTCCCGAATGCGAGGTCAGAGCGTTACCGCTCACCTATCACGCTCAGTTTATTGCTACTTCAATGCCTTTGAAAAACTTGTTCATGAGAAAAGCCCCCGAGCTACACGTGTCTCTCTGGCTTTCAATAAATCCTGCCACACCGCTCGTAATACTCTATTGCAGCGGTTCCAAATGTTTTTTGGCCACGGAACCTAACTGATCATACATTCTTTGGCGGATCCCCATTTTTATAAACATAAGCTGAAAAACCACTATCGTATCGGTAAGTCGTCACAAACGGAAGCAGAACCATGATAGCCTTCTCACGGCGTGGTAACGACTCTTTTCAACGAACATCTTATTTAATTCTCGGATGGAACACGGAACCCTTGCAACCCTTCCACGGAATCCCTGGGTTCCGCGGACCACCATTTAGGAACCACTGCTCGATTGTCTTATTACCGCAATTTGATCATTAGTCACAATACGTGCTGTCCATTCTAAAATACTGTATATTTTCAACTCCTTGTTTTATTCATGACTTTTTATGTCGACTAAAAGCAAAAATAAGTTATCTTCCACTCAGAAAAAAATCGTTTAGCAACTTATAGTAAAAATAAAAATGCTTCATAGTTTACATCTTGGTGATTCATTTCTTTTAGCATCAATGAATCAATTATACGATCAATCAAAAGTCAGAATACAAAAATAAGGAATTGAATTACTTTAACACCACTGTGAGTAAAAACTGTTGGTAATCTAGCGATTGAAAAAATGGGAGCTGTGGTAACCATATCGAAGAACCGCAATTAGAAGAAAATGTTTTTAGTGGTAACAAAAATTCTTGAAAAAGCTAAACGTCTTTACGCACATTTTAAAGACCCTTACAATTAACGTTGCTCGCGGCTTTATATGTGTGGACTCGGAATTTTATCTCTAGAGTTGACATAAGTGTCCCAAAAAGCGCTGAGTCGGGATATGACGGAAAAGCCATCACTATACCATTCTGCGATTGAACCTGTCTCGTGAAGTGAACTAATGTGCAACGTGTTTAAAGCAAACTACAGTACTTCGTACGCGTGGAGTTATGAACACATGACACACAAACTGACAGCCGGAGAAAAGAAACTTGAGCGACAGATACAACGTTACAGAGACTTTACACGCTACCCGCTGTGCAGTGGCGTAGCTAGGTCAACAAGGGTCCCGGTGCAAATAATTTATTTTGGGGCCCTCAGGCCAGACGGGCGACCTTTTTTTTGCATCGTGTGCTGGTATAGGTCCCGTGAGCTGAGGATGGGGGTGTTTGAGTTGTCCTTAGGGGCCCCGTGAGCAGTGGTTGGGGGTCCCCTAAAAAAAAAATAAGGTTGCCAGTTTGCCGAGAGGGCTCGTGGGCCCTCTAAACTGCGCTTTGGGTCCCCTTGAGGTATGATTGGGGGCCCCCTGAGCGTAGGGGCCACGGTGCACTGCACCGCCTAGCCCCATAGTAGCTACGCCCCTGCCGCTGTGTCACCGATCGGTTAGTTTTCAGAATTTCACGATAGAAGTGTATGTTATTTATCGCGAAAAAGTATCCTATGAAACTGTTATGGCAAACCATGATCCATGGGTCCATTAGTTGAGACTGACTGACTTGATGATTAGTTTATGATGAATTCAACGCAGGTTCATATTCATTACTTCAATGAAATAAAATTTTATAATTTAATTATGGCGCGACGGTGTATTTTATTTACCAGTATTTTCCCCCGACGTTGAAAAAACCAGGATTTAGGAAGAAATCTGTGAACATTAACAAAAATTTTCTCGATTTTTCTGTAGTTAGTCGTATATAATAATCCATCTGGCGCCAAGATCACTGCGTGTTAATGACTCAGCGTTACAGCAGACAAACGTCATGCTGAATTGTCAAGGTCTTTCGCTTGAGTGTCAGTGTGTAGGGGTCCTTATCTCAGACACCAGGTGCCTGGCTCACCGCGAAACGTATTTCTCTAGCAACATGTGTCTGATAAGCTACACACACGCAGTCCATTCAATTTCCACAGCCGAGTTAACCGCTAACGGAAATGAGTTACAAACAATATCGACTCGTTTGCTCTCGTGTTCTTGAGAATACAAGAGTATTGCTGAGTACTCTGAAGGTAGGCGAACAATCCACGAAGTTTGAAACATTTTATGTGTGTACGCCGGGAGAGGAAGATAAGATTTTTAAAAATAAATATAAAAAAAAGGCTTTCGGCTACATAGATCATACAGCCAGCTCAATGTGATTATCGTGAGTCTCCCAGTTCGCCATGCTGAGCCAGTACTCTAGCCTCTACGATAACTAGGCCGGCGAAGATGATAGTTGCGAAGCAGATTGGTACATGTCTTCACCTCCCAGTTTTTTGCAACCAACGTGAAAAACTTACCATAAAACCAATTTAAGGTCAACCGATATACGAATCCTTCCAGTATTTCTCCCGTATCCAGTTTTTTGAAGCTTTTTTCGCTTTGTTCATTAAAATAAATCTTTGCAGATGATCCATAATTAACATTTACTAGCATTTTGGTGTATGTTTGCCTTTTGTTTTTCTTCTACTACGTTTGTAGTGCAGTATGTTTGTAACATTCACCGTAAATTAAATTCAGCAATTTTGTAAAGATTATTGGAGCGTTTATGTTTGCATCTGAAGCTACGGGTCCCGGATTCAATCGCGGTGCGGCCAGGAATTTTTTCATGCATTGCCTTATTTGTAGGGTATATGCAACACGGTTCAGATTGCACGTTAAACTGTAGGTCCAGGCACGACAGAATCTGAAAGCACGAGAAATCTAAATTATCTGAGTATTCCAGCCGATAGTGTCAAACTCATTTTACTCTTTATAATAGTTTTCTCATTTTTACTCTCAAAAAAGATGTCCAGGAAGCGACGAAAATCAATCCTTAGATTCATCACCAGGTTACATATAACAGTCCTTTGCCATTCATTTTTGTACAGTTTCCTACGCCTAAAATGCTTGCTGGAATAAAGTTGTTTTATCTTTTTACTTTCTTCACCACATGACAGCATAAAGCACTTAATTCCCACAAATGTAGATGGATCTTCACCTTCGGGGCTCCTAAAGAAACGTCGCAAACGAAAATTTGTGGTACTAAGAGTATATGCCTTATAGGCTTAATGAGTGTTCATTTTTGATGTCATACCGGATCTCACGTAGTACTATTATTAGAGGAGAAGTGTTCTGAACCTCAAGGTTCGAGTCGTAATGATCCAGTTGTCATAAGATCTCATATCTGATTTTCAACCCAAGTTTCAACTCAAAATTTCTTTATGATAAGAGTAATAAAAGATCACAGTTTATTTAGTTATTTTAATTGGTCTGATTCGACAACTCCACGTAAATGCAGTATTTTCTTTTTATTTTGTTCATTCCGAGGAAGTGAGCACAAACATGATTACGTTATTTAAACGCGGAAACTATTTCACGTTGTTTATTAGACTATGTGCTATGCGGATAACCATAACGAGAATGGAAGTAAATATGCGGATAAGTTAGATCCAGTATATCCACAATTGTTTTACATATAAGGGAGTGTCCATAAACTACGTTGCTCGGTCTTGGGGGGGGGGGTTGAGTAGAAAGCTACGTTGCGCTACGTGGGAGGGTGTTCCGAACCAAGCCATGTAGCTTTGCATCCATATTATTTATCGTCACAGTTAAAATAAGGTACAGAACACACAACAGGAAGTGAATATTTATTTCCTTCATTAAATTATCTCCATATGAAGTTTACGATAGTTTGACAAGAGAAAACTGTACGAAATGTCTTTTGGAATCAATAGGGGGAAAAAAGCTACGTTCACGCGGGAACGGTGGGGTGGGGGTGGGGGGGTTGTTGAGGCAGAATCCACGTCAGACTGTTTGAAGGGAGGGGATGGGGGGTTCACAGGAGGTAGTTTATGGATGCTAGCTAACTTCATTTAACTCTTTCTGATTAATTTTGGTGATACTAAAAGATGAGTTAAATCTCCACTTTTTTGCAGCCCCTTTTTTTGTCGTCCCCTAGTTGGTACTGGTGCCCCTTATCAAGGACGCTGCGGACTTGGAGCACCAATTTGTGCGTGCACCGTCTCGCTCTGTCGCACGGTTGCGGCACTTGATCACTGTTTGCTGCTTACAAGCTATGCTGACGTCCTTGGACATGGATCGGCCTATAATTGGACATTGATGGTAGCCTTAAGCTAATAAAAATCATGGTTTTGGGACGTAGCGAAATTAACTTATCGAGCAGTACCATTATATCGTTCTTGGTTAGTCTGGTTTCGTACCTGCTAGCTTCAATGATACACTGCAGGACACAAAACTTATATCAGTTGCCAGAGGCTCAGCCGAGGATCGAGAAGTCTCAGGTTCGAATTTCCGCTGCGCTCAAATGTTAATTGTTCTTAAACTAGCCTTAATAACAACTATAACAGAGGTTCCTAATCAGTAATCATGTTCGAGTTGGTACAAGAGGCCATTGCTTACCCATAGGGATCTCTTCTTCCTCTCTCCATACCACTACCGTGATTTTATACGAATTAAATCTTCTGGAAGACAAAGCTTGTCATAAAACCTAATGTTATAGTTAAACTAATTGGAATAAGTTCATCTTGCTGGAAGGCTTTAACAGTGTTTACAACTCTGCGTTTAAGTCCTTCATATGATTTTTATCTACACATAGAGCGACTTATACGGCAGTCTCTTCAAGCAGATGGAAAGAACAGTGTATGTTTTGTTATGTCGTTTTTTCCATCTTTGTAAGTTATTTTTGTTTTTTACTAACAGCTTTAGAAGTTCAGTATATGTTTCACATTTTTCACGTCCCTCAATGTATTGTATTATACCTGCATGCCATCTTTTCACGCTGGTAACATCGTACCAATTTTTGTACAGCTCCGCAGAAGCCTCGCAGTCAAATGTTTTGTGTGCATCCGTCTCTGTTCAAGTTTCATTACCTAGGGCCATCGACTGCAAACTTTTGGTTTAATAACTAGGCAGAAATATTGCAACTACACAATAAATCTAGTTGTAAATCGCTACTACGCTAACAGTGGAGTGAGTTACAGTTATAAGTATCGAACAAGCCCCATGGGTGAGTGGTAATGCATTTGGGCTTGCCATTCGGGAGGACGCGAGTTTCAGTTCCCATCTGGCCATCCAGATTTCGTTTTCCCATGCTTTCATAAAATAACACTAGGCGGAATGCAGGGATAGTTCTTATCACCAGTTCCCAATCACCTCTCGAGGCGTAAGGCCCTAGAAAAAATAAAGTTTCGCCAAACCCGATTATAAATGATTCAAAATACCATGACATTTAGCGTTTATGGTTGTTGTTTTTTCTGCGTGTTTTGTGACGTTTTAGAAGTTTTTAGTTTACTGATTTATACCTCAGGTTCTAGGATATCGAATTTTTGCATTCATGTAAAAGAGATGAATACATAATATATAGAAAACTATTCAGATTTATTTATTTATGACTCATATGTTTTGCATGTCGGAAATCAAATACATCAACTGAAGAAGAAGTGTAACATTGGATTAAGAAGGCTTCGTATGCCATTACTCTTAATACATGTCGACTCTAAGTGGATACAAACTACTCTCTGCCGCGTACAAGCGAATTATTATGTAACAATCATTATTATTTAAAGTTTGTGCCGTTCAAGGGAATGTTCCAATTTTTTTCTATCCTTTTTCATAGAAGTGAGTCCCCTGAGAAAGCGAAACTATCGGTAAAATAGAATACCAGAGCCGAATAAATGTCCAATAAATAGCGTTTTGCTGCGCAGAAGTTCTGAAGGAAAGTGTTGCTGTATACAAACAAATATATCAGTGGATATCCCGCAACCACGGGCTAGATGTGACTATTAGTGATGTGCCGGATCGTTAAAAAATGTATATCCGCGGGTACGGATACAGATACGGATAATTAGTGCCTAGATCCGCGAATACGGATACGGATCTCAACTTACTCAACTTGGACCGACAGTGAAAAAGTCGTCAGCTACGATCTATTATCAGCGAACATCCAGCATACGCGACGTGTTTTGACCTTGCACTGTGCGTGTTTATGTTAATATTTTAAGATGACAAAGGATAGCGTAGATTATATACGCTTTTGTTTTTTGGGAAGTTGTAAGTTAAATTAAAATTAAATCAATTTCTACAAAAAAAAAAAGTATAGTAGTGTAATACGGAAATATTTTACGATAGTAAATGACGAATCTGCTAAATACAAAATTTGTGAAGGAATGTATTGACATAAAGGTACAACTTCATTAAAAAATCGCCTTCAGACGAAACACCTACAGAAATATTAGTTATTTTTAAAAGAAGACTCCGCTAAGAAGATATCCGGTGAAAACATTCAGCAGGGAACGTCTTTAAAAACGGTAAATAGAGAATTTAGATTTTTTTTAACGAATACATAGAAAAAGTGGAACATTGCAAAATAAAAATTAACTATTTAATTGCGGAAATGATATCTTTATCTGGATTACCTTTTCAACATGTAGAAGATTTTGGGTTCCGACGATTGATGGATTTTGTTGTTGCCAAATTATGTTCTAAAAGGCAGGAAATATTTTACGTAATTTATTTGCAGCGAACTTTGCGATCGAAAATAAACAACGTGTTGAAGGATTTTGAGAAAATGTGCACTTCATGGTAAGAAATGGGGGATGCAACATGAGGCGTGCCTGCACTTTATCTGGCGTAGATAATATTCACTGTACAGCACATCAGATGCACCTGGTTGTTAAAAAAGCTGTTGGCAATAATAGTAAAAAATTTGGAGGTCTATGACACATGAGTCGCACATATTTATCAAGCGTTTTAAGTGAGCAGTTTTTCAGTGCAGCTGAAATTATTTACGATCCTCATCGTAATAGACTTTCAAAGCTGTCAAGTTTTTTTGAAGTTCAATTTACCAAAATTAATTTTAAATATAACATTCATTTTAAGTTTTTGTAAAAGTGATTGTTTTGTCTGATGTAAACAATTTAACAATACCTTAATAACAATTTCAGCTAGCAAATCACAAAGATTAGAGGTCTGATCTCACTATAAAGATAGTTAAAACTTACTACCAGTTACTTTTGGTAACCTAGTAAAATAAATGTTTAAATAATTAATTTTTGCAATATAAATGTGTCAGATATGAGATTTTAATAAAGGCAAAGTAATTGGAATTGAAGTTAATAGTATTTCATTGCTAGCTATCTTTAAAATTTAATATACGTGCTTGATGAAATTCTTTACAAATGATCGGTTAAAGATCCGCTGAAAAAATTAACGGATACGGATACAGATCTTTTTTCCCCCTCGGATATCCGCGGATACGGACACGGATATCCGGCACATCACTAGTGACTATTATTTAGTGGTCAACATTGTCTTATCCTGTAAGAGTAATCGACAACGTTTAAGCACTTGGTAAGAAATAATTCTTTAGCACAAAGTAAAAACATTCAAGTTAATACGTGGTACTGAGAAATGCAATATTTCACAATCTTGTTGGTTTATTCTCAGCGTTATATACTCGTTCATAGGTAGATATTTTTCTAATTTAAAACGCATATCTCTTTTGACAAAATAAAATAAACATTAAAATGATAAATGATATTTATTCATTGCACTATAAGCCACAATAGACATCATTTTGATCAAGCCATGCTTGGGATTGGGTATCATATCGCAGAAAATTGTGTGCTGTATTAAACTCTGTGTTCGTGTTACGAGGATGCTCTAACTTGAATTATTGTAAAAGTTAGCGTTTCGAATGATTTAATACCGAGCTTGATGGGTGAGCATTGAGGAGGATGCGGGTTCGATGCCCGTTCCAGACATCTTAATTTAGGTTTTCCATAATTTCCATAAAACACTACATGCGAATGGAATAACGGTTCTTTGAAAAGTCGTACCGACCGTGATGGGTGAACAGTTAACGTTCTGGCTTCGCATTCTGGAGGACGTGGGTTCGAATCCCCGTTCGGGCATCCAGATTTGGGTTTTACATTGTTTCCCCAAATCATTCCAGGCGAATGGTCCATTTAAATCGCCATGGCCGAATTCCTTCCGTTCTTTGATCCCAGTCTTTTCCTGCCTCTAATGACCTCGACGTCGACGAGGCGTAAAGCCACAAGCAAAAAAAAAAAAGAAAAAAAAAGTATGTGCCCGTTACCATCACGTTCCTTGTATACACTCATTTCCTGACTTTAATGAAGCTGTTGTCAAACCGTGGAGACCAAACTAAAAAAAAAAACTGGTGCAGGTGGTGTAAGTACACCTAAGGGCCAGTTATGCGGAATCATCCATTGCTCTTTCGGTTTTTTAGCTAAATAAACGGAAACTCCAACATGATCGGAAATGAAGTACTCTCGCGTTCCACATGTGAAACAAATGAGAGATGGTGTTTGTTATATGCAGCAACGAATTAGCCAGGCGCTAGGGAAACAGATCGATTCTGTGCTAACCTTTAAGTGGTACAGAGTGCGAACGTGCGTAACGAATGACGCGTACGAGAATAGACGCAAGCGCTGAAGAGCTCGCCAGAAACGGCTGAGGAGCTTCTTCTAGGTCAGCTTGGCTGTCAACATTAGTCGGCTGAGTCACGGAAGGTAACGGTTAAGATATTCACAATCGACAGCACACGACGGAGAAACAAACACTATAGATTGATCACAACACCTGCAATGTGTAAGACAGTTTTTTGAAGGGGAAAATAGGACAGGAAATGAAATTGAGAGTGGCCTGAGAAAAAATTTCAACAACATCCCTAAATTAAAGTTGAAAAAAAAATGGCTTGAGAAAACGAGAAAACATATGGAAAAAATGTGGGATCCATCTAGATCAGATAGATAATCGGAGTGTTAAAAAATAAAATTGGTAAAGGGGTTCCAGGAACAATGTACATAGGCCGAAATCGCCTGGTCTGAAGAAAGGAGGAGGAATCTTAAGTGAAAGAATGAAAAATTTCTGGGAGGAGAAGAAAAGGTGAACCAGAAAACCAGTTGCTTCTCGTGGTCCAAAGTAGGTCAAAACCGAAAGATGATGAAGCAGAAATTAACCATCTAAATCTCCGCACATTATGATGTTTAGAAACAAGTAAAATAGGAAACAAAGAAAGCAGTAATAACAGCAACATGCAGGGATGCATTTAGGCATAGGCTGTAGCCTACCCCGCACCACATGCAAAAATAATACATATATCCTATTGATATGCTTTGTGAATAATCAATATTGTGTTTTTAACCTTTCTGTATTGCGTGCTTTGGTGATCTTAATCATCTTTTGTCGTTTGTTTTATCTTAATATGTAGGTCTACTGGTTCATACTGCTATTAAAACTTTTGAGTTTGTAATTCCGCGGGCTTTTGTTCAGGGTGTTTGGTTGCAGCAACACAACTACAATAGGCAGCATCTTATCTGTCGATCATCAGTCGAAAAATTGAACGTGCGAGCATCACTTGCTATCCTCTTCACTTCAGCCTCGGAAACGATACAGAAAGTACCTTTCGAACTTTCGTTTCTTCAGTAAGTTATGCTCTTATATTTTTACTATTATTACATTAATCAATATTTTGAATTAATAGGTTTATTAATTTAATAATAAATAATAGATATTGCTTTATATGTACTGTAAGGGCTCTCACCACAGCTATAGCCTAGGGGCCTACAGATCCTAAATACGGCCCTGGCAACAATTGTGCTATACAGAAATACAGACATATAGAAACTGAGAAATAGAATCTATTAATCTTTAGTGCAGCTGATAATGACCAATTGCAACGACAAGACTAGACAGGTCAAAAACCAGGAGACTTTTGGACTCAGGTGAAATGAAAATTTTTCCGCAGAATTGCCAGGAAAGCTACTGTATAAGCAGTGGAGCGAATTATTGCTGATGAAGAGAGTAGATACAGAGTAGAAAACTGAATGTAATGAGTATATTAAAATATTAATGAGTGGATACTTATAGCTTTGTTAATCAAATTACCGTTAAGGAATTAAAAGAAAGGGGAGGCCGCCGAAGATATGGTTTCATAATCCGACAGCCAATTGAAGATCGGGATGTGGACGAAGTAAAAAGCAGTTTGTCCTCATAGAAGCGCAAAAAACAGAAAAACGTGAAAAATATCTAGACCTGATTTCACCGATTTCTGACATTAACTGAAACCAAGGGGAATGATGAATAACCTACCGAAAACGTTAAAAGAATTTAAAGTTAAAATTTATAGAGGGAAAATGTAGGTGAGTGTAGGATAGGGGGAAGTTGGGTGTGTAGGGAAAATTGCCGCCGGAGCGTGTGCTCCATTGCAATTAAATTAAACCAACTCTACAGTAGCTTAAGGCTGTGTTACACGGTAATTGCTTCATGTAACAAAGTACTCAATGTTACTGACTCGACTAGCAGCTGTTAAAACCTAGCGACGACTTGATTTGAACATGTTCATTCAATTCTAGTAGCAAAGCAAGTAGCGGCGCGAGTTTGGCGGTCATGTGGTCTAGTCGCCGCTACATAGCGCTGCTGTCGCCTCGTCTGACAGTCGCTAGTTTTAAAGGGAGCGTGCATAAACGACGTAGCTCCATTTTGGCCTCCTGGGAACCCCTCCTCCCCCTACGTAGCCTTACGTGGCTTTTGCCTCTACCCCCCTCCCCCTCCACGTAGCACGTAGCTTTTTTCCCTTTTGATTCCAGAAGACATTTTGTACTGTTTTCTCTTGTTGGACTGTTGTAAATTACATACGGAGATAATTAACTGAGGGAAATAAATATTCACATGCTGTTGTGAGTTCAATTCCTCATTTTTACTGTGAAAAATGTTATGAAAGGAAAGTTACGTTGCCTGGCTCGGAACTCCCCCTCTCCCCACGTAGCCCAGCGTAGCCTTCCAACCAACCCCTCCCCCCTGGACCGAGCCACGTAGTTTGTGCACGGTCCCTTTGCTGCTGTCAGAAGTGGCGTTCACCGTTTTTCGGTTTGTTGTTGGTGTTTAGTTAGTAGCTGCGAATGAGACAATAATCGCCTCGTGTGACAGTCTTTTATTGTCTCTGTTGCAACGGTGTTCTATGTCGCAACGAGCAGCAGCGAGCCCGCTAGTTACTTTCGCGTCTGGCTTCCGGGAGAAGGCATGTTAGATACCAGCTCTGGCCATCCAGCTTTCAGCATTCTGTTTTGAAAAATTAAGGCGAATGGCAAAATGGTTCCTTCAAGAAGCAATGGCAGAGTTTCTTCCTTGTCATTGCCACACAATGCACTCTCGTACGCTCGACGAAGAGTGAAATCATGATAAAAAAAACTCTCCAAGGGATTGCAATGTAATGTAACAGGAGACACACGTAACTACTTAAAGCGGTTTCAGTAAGTTCAAAGTAACTTTTGTTCTGTGGAATAAGCGATGTAACGGATATCCGCTTCCGCAAGTGCGGAAATTTCGCGTAAAATCCTACATCCGCTTTCGCATCGGCAGTTTTTAATGCGGATGTATGGCGGATGTTTTGTTTACAATGCAATATATATTATTCTTTTCTCTTCATACGAGATTCTGCTCATCGTCACTTAACTAATAACAAAGGGGTTTCTTTTTTCTGACGATCTTGCAATAAAAGTACCAATAAACTAAACGATGTTATTATCTAAGCTACGAATTTACAAGTTGAACTTGCATTTAAAGCAAAGCGGCTTATTCACGGTCCAACTTATACATCCATGTAGATTGTAGAATTACCATAGGATGCTTTCACCCATACACGCTAATAGAAGGGTCCAACAAAATGTCCCAAGGAATCCTTTCCACTAATACTTTCTCGCGGCACACCATGTGTCATTATCGTAGGATGTTTCTTCTAACAGCTTCCTCCAATATCCATAGCTTTTTGGACAGCAAGGACCAGTTTTGGTTGCCTGGGAATCCAGCAACATCCAACATGTCCTACATGTAGTCTGTAACCCCTTTCAAGTCCATCAAGAGTTCTTTATCGAAAATCGGATCATCGTAGGTCCTACAAGTTGTACTGTGAATGAGCCACTAGTGCGGTGGAAAGGCGAGTGGCCAGCACGGAACCGAGCGTGGTGGGTGAGCGGTAACGCTCTGGTCTCGCATTCGGGAGGTCGCGGGTTCGAATCCCCGTCCTGGCATCCAGATTTGGGTTTTCCATGGCTTCCCCAAATCACTCCAGGCGAATGCTTCCTTAAAAGGCCAAGGCCGAATTCCTTCATGTTCCTAGCTGCCATCCCTTCCCGCCTCTAATGACGTCGACAAGGCTTCTAACCATTAGCAAAAAAAAAAAGACGGTGGTGTGGCCTTGTGCTTCACGCTTGTGAAATCATCCAACGTTTTTATTGTTGAAAGATGTGGCAAAAAATAAATCAGTATGGCAGTATTATACGGAAAAACACTTATTTATCAAAAGATATTTTGGCATAAAATATATAAATCAGCGGATGTCTAGGACTGAACATCTGAATCCACAAAAATGACCTCCGTTACAACCCTGTTTGGAATACATCGTTCGGCTAACGTTTTTGGTCAGGTGATTCTCAATAAGAAATGCTGACAGAATTTGTTCAGTTTTGTATTCACGATTTACGTATTTAATACAGGGCGTTCGCCGGGAAACGCAACCCACTGTTAGCGCTACAAGGAAGAAACTGCTCCCGGCGAGCGAGCGCTCAGTTTCCGGCATTGTTCGACCGTCGGCCGCGGACTATTTCATAATAATTACGCTTCATAAACTTGTGTGCTAAGCATTTAAATGTGACGTAATTCATTAGCTTACCTTATAAAAGATGCTGGAAGTGTTGACCCTCTTGTGTAATGCACATTTCACATCTTCTGAACATATTTCGAGACACACGCTGCCCTAACTGACTTAATGATTTTTTGGGTGACTGTTCTAGTCGAAAAGCGATATCGTTAATTTTCTCCTCTGTGAGAATACGGTTGACGGACAGTCTCTTTTTGTTAAAAAATGAACCCGTTTCTCTTACTTTTTTAACCAGACGCAGAATTGTTGATTTAGCTGGCAGTAAAGCGCCAGGAAATTCGCGACGAAATTTACTGCGACACTTTTTAAACGACTTCTTCTTCACATATGTATCGTAGAGAAATATTCTTTGTTGCAAACTGTAACGTACCATAATTATACTCACACTCAAACACGGTACAGATTAATAAGAGTATGAAGCCCCAAACCAGCCAAACCGCAAAGAAACGTTTATTCACAACACTGATTAATAAGAGACTGAAGTCACAAACTATCTACAATGCAAAGAAACCGTTCTTAACAATGTAAGGGTCACTGCAATGCACTGTTGGGGCAGCGGAGGTGTTAAACAGTGCGGTGATTCGCGGTGCCGGTTGGCGGAAACTGCTGGCGCGACTGACCGAGCAAGTTGCCGACGGCAACAGACTGGGAGGGTAGCGTTTTCCGGCGAACGCCCTGTATAAATCGCATACCCATATCTTTTGGATAATCTATACCAAAGAATGCTGTAGATCGATACCGCACTGATATTTAAATGCTAGGGTATTTAAACTCCTTGCGAAATTTAAAAATGTTATGCTTGTTTGTGTGTTACCGTACTGCCTTCATCGACCTTAGATACCGATGTGATCCCTGTAATTCATGGCAATCGAAGTTTATTTGTCCTTCACTGCTCGTAACATTTGATTTACACAACACGATTCAGCTTTGCACTGTGCTGCGGTGACGCAAGAGTTGTTGCGCATACTGTCATACTGCCGTGTCTGACCCAGTCATGGGAGACCCATCGGCCCTTTCTGTAATTGCTTGAATGCTGTCGCCGTTATTGGACTTTATTTTACCTAATGAGCATGGGAAACTAAATTTAATTGCCATGGAATCGTGTGCAAATTTCCCGAACCGAGGCAAAAACTTGAGATTGCCCCCCCCCCCTTTTTCAAGCATGAATTTGCTGCCCGGGGCAGTATATCCTTTGAATTTGCCGCCCCCCTAAAGTTGCCGCCCGAAGCACCCCGGTTTGACCCCTCTCCCTCCCGTTCTCCCTTACCTAGATCCGGGTTGAACGTATGCCTCGGTGGCAATTTCCAAACACACCTACTTTCCAATTTCATGTTTTTTTGTTCTAAATTCTTTTGGTGCAATTTCACCCCCTATCTAATTCCGAACTTTATAATTTTAAACTATTTCAGGAGTCTTGTGAATTTGATTGCTGCTTAACTTTTAACAGAATCAAGGCTGTTGACCGAAACCGTCGGTTACTGAAGTCACATGAATAGGACTCAATTGATATCAATCTTGGGCTCTGCTCTTACATAACGGTGAACGGTTTAATCGGCCAAGATTGAACAAACTATCACTAACGGTTCACCCGACATGCTATTGCGATTACATAATTTTTCTCACTAATCACAGAATTTTCATTTAAAATTATTGCAGCATAATTTACTTACATAAAACTAGGGGTTACAAATTCTTTTTTCGCATACAAATCTACACCATTCCTTAAAGTTTCACAAGGTTGATTTTTCTCAACCAGTTGGGTAACAGTACCCACATGACAGCTTGATTTTAAGCATCATTCACTGAATTCCGTACCCTTCAAATATCGGTCGTTTCGGTTAACTATATGGAACTACTATTCCACAGATTTGGACCGAATTTTACGCAGCAAATAGTCTTGACTAAGTGGGAAACTCTACCTTTTGACAAATTCTCGACACATTTCACTGGATTCCATCCCATCAAATATCTGTATTCCATGTTTCCTTCCTAACGTTGTCGTAGAAAAATCGCATGGGTCTGATTTCAAACGTCCTGAAATTAGGTTTGAAAATAATACAGCATGGAGGGCGCCAAAAGTTGTAAGTGCAATCTACGTACCATACCAAGGGGTAAAACGTGGGGCACAAGAATTAGTAATTCATGGACGTAGTCGTGGCAGCAGATATTTACGAGTATTAATACTAATCAAACTGTCTGTGTGTTCAAGTTGTTGGTTTTGCTCAAGTCCCGGCCGCAACGAGCCCGTTATCAACCATTTCGTTGGCGTTGTCATCGAAGGTTTGATAACTTTAATACTGCATGGTTATTTCATACTTTACATGATGAAGACAGCGAGGAAGGCATTGAAACGCTGTTCGTAGCAGACTTTATACCGCTGAACACCCGTGAAAATTATGTAGAAGCAGTACGCCAGGGAAGAGTTAATTCTTAAACCGCAATATTGCCAAAAGTTGTAAAAAATACCACTTCGTTGTTTTAGTAAGCGCTGTCTGTAGTTATTGGAAGAAACGGGAAGTAAATTTCCTCCGTGGAGTAATGTGTGGGGTGAAGTATGTGCAAAAATCTAGGTTTCCGTCGAGATAAAATTGAGGAATGGTTCGAACATTTTGCGTGGAAAAAATTATTTAAATTCTATAGGAACTGGATCAAACTCGTATCTTCTTCACAGTATGTTGTACTTTGTATTAGAGGCCATATCAGTTTGCTTCCACGGCACACATTTGTAATATTTTTTGTACATCAGTCTTAGAAAATTTAGTATTTTAATGTATGTTCGCTGCCGTAGGTATTATTTGCAGTGAAGACAAGCACATATATTCAGTTATTCATATACAGGTTTGGTTAGTTTGGCCATACTTGATGCTCAATACTTTTAATCAGTGTGTGTATGAAATATTCAAATAATATACAATCGTGGTAACTAGTAGCTATATTTCATTATCATTTAATTTTACAATTTTACGAATAAATCATAACGTTGGTGGACAATATCACTGTTGGCAAGGAAAGGATAGTTGAAAATTTGTTGTCTTAACGACCGGATGACGTGCATTCCACCTGTGGTTGGACCTATAGTTTAAAGCAAGTCTTGCCAAAAGTGAAAGTCAGATTAAATTCCTCTAAAAATACAGGTTTTAAACTTCAAGGTTTCAAGGACACCGGTTTAAAGCTAGAAATTAATAATTCTGTAGACGAAATATCTACAGCAAGTTGAGGTGATTCTTAAAAAAATAAATTAAACGAGTCGGAATATTGGCATCTGCAACAAGTATCGTCTCCAAAAGCAAAGTCCTTAAGATATGAAAATGGCCTGGTATTCGAGGTCTTATATACTTTGGGCACAGTAATTTATGGTTACTGGGAACTATTAAAAATATAAATTATCTAAAATATGGATGTCTGAAGGAATCTGAAAACTGAAGAAACCGATGAGGTATGAAGTTTGTACATATACTCCAAGAGAAGTATAGGTGTAGTTAACATGTAAAAACAGGGTACTGTGGACGAAAAGAATAGCAGAGGAAGACTTACCTTCGAATTTTTAGCTGGAGACGAAGAGATTGGTAGAAAATGGAAGAATGGCATACCTGCAAATGAAGTACGCAGTCGTGAGCAACATTTTCTAACAACCTTAATTTTTATTTATAAGCCAAACCAAGTACGTCATCTTAATATACAGTCTTTTCTTTCACTTTTCAACATAGTCTCCAATTTTTTGCACACATTTTTTCAACCATTCTGCTAGTTTGAAAATACCCTTCCACAGACAGCAGACACTGACGCACTGCTTGCCAAATATCCTTCAGCGCGTCGCAGCGTTAGGGAGGATACGGAAGAGTTTCCCACCCAAATATCCTGCCTGATCTTCTCCGTAGTGGCTCAAGCAGTATGCGGATGCGCATTATCCTGTTGAAGGATGCTCTCCTTTCCAAACCTTTCGATAACCTAAGCTTTGAATTATTTCTTGCACTGCTTTAAGTCCTACTGCAAGTTTTGCAGCTATGTCATCCATAGCGATATGTCTGTCTCTAATGATCGCATCAGCTCTTTCTTTGCGTTCGGTGCAAGCAGTTCGAGGGCGGCAACTACGAAGCTCGTCTTGGATACTCGTCCTTACATCTTTGAAATGATTCACCCATCTCCTAACACTGCTGGCGCACATGCAGACATCTCCATAGACACGTCAAAGACTGAGGTGAAATTGAGCAGCTGATTTTTCCACTTTAATAAGCAATTCAATGGTAGCACTGTGTCGAAACGAAACATTGGCTTGTGGTCACGTGGTAACAGCAAACAACACCACATTCTGACAACACGTCGTATACAGACAATGATTTACGACGGTGCTGTCATTTAGTTACGTTATTGAATTTTTCATGGTTTACAATGAGTTGCTTATGACTTTCAGTATGGCTCCCGTATTTAGCAGTAGTTCATGAAGTGCTAAAATCCAAACTTTTTTGTAAGTTCCAGAGGCTGATAGGAGACTGAATATCTGTTATGGCAGATTTTAATGTAGAGTGGGTACTGTTATGCTATTTCGACGTATTACTCTGGCCGCTTTGAATACTTATAATTGTTCCGAACTTGTACTTTTCTTTGCTGTACTAATTATATTCATCAGTTTCACACTCAACGTGCGCCTGAAGAGTGCTTTTCACACACTACATCACTAAGGTGGCTGCTGATCTGGGGTAGAATTCCACCAGGAATAAAAGTTTGGTATGGCACAGACAGGATGCTGCGGTAACATCCTGTGTCCTTATCTGTTCTGTGTGACATAATACGCGCCACACACGACGCGTTGCGTAACTTCGGCGAGAGAAGATTTTTTAACTTCAGAGGTATGCTTGCTACCTCGGGTGTGGTTTAGAGAGTTTGTTTCAATATCCCTTTTGTATTCTGAGCTAAATGACTGAGTAATTATGCTCATGATCGCATAAATTTTCCTTCACGACCCACGAAATGATTAACCATAACTGGAGACTGAACAGAAAATGAGTAACTTATCTAATGAAACCCGTAACAAAGAATCGACTGCACCACCATCTGTCAGTTCTTTCTGGAAGTAGCGAGTATTCAGCATGGAAGCCCGATGGATGGACGTAGTGTAGTGGAACCTCAGTGTCTGATAGATGGAAAAACAGAAGAAATTAATAACTAAAGTTACGTAGGCAAGAAATAATATTAACAGAATCCAAGGGATGTGGAGTTTACCTGAGTTGTAGTATGGTCTTTGGTTGGTATTTCATAAAAGAACGTTCATCTGGAATGCAGTGTGATCTGTGGCGCCTATCTGTTCATGGCAGGAACGAATGTCTATTTCCTGCTCTGTTCCCCGGTCACTTAGTCATAAAATTTTAAGGGAGACCATAAGCTTTGACACCAAAAATCCCATCCATATTGTCACTTTGTCTAGACATGAAAAACCAACCAGATTTATAACAACACATAGGTTTTACTAGTTCACCAATAGGTGACGTTACGATTAGTTTATATCATCGTACAGCTTTGTTGAGTTTGAATTTTCTGAAAGTAAAGGAGTCTGAACTACAGTATTTACATTGTAGTTGTTATTTCATTTATTTTCACTGGATCTATTAGCGTAGGTTACGCAACGCCGAAAATCCTTGTCAGTATTACAGTCATGAGGTCATGACCCCAAAATAAAAACATTGGCACGCCTTGCTTAAAGACGTCAGCGGCGTCATCTGAACATCTGATGAAATCAGTGAGGGTAGGCCTACTAGTGTTGATTTGTTTCTGGGCAGATGCCGTGTATTACGCCTTAGAATTTAAGTCGTGGATTTTAATTAAATTTTCTATCTGTGGTTTCAGATTATTTTTATATCGTAAGTAGGCATCGAACTTCTACTTGTATTTCACATAGCCATTTCTTACTAACAATTCTAATAGCTTTTTACAATCCAGAGATGTGCTTAATAAACGTTGGGCTGCTGTTTGGTATCGATTGAAGGTTTGACTTAATTGTAAAGTAATTCTAACGCTCAACCATACATCATGACAGTACAAAAGTAATTTATTTCCTTGCACACTCTTCGTATTGGAAAAAACCTCTGACCATTCAAATGGATTTTTCAAGGTAGCAATTACTGAACCCGAACTGATGCAGTTATATGGTAGAAATTTGAACGGAAATTATTGGAAGGCAGGAGACGGGTGAATAGAATGCTGAGTGTGTATGGGGTGTACAATGGCGTTGATGCTTATTTGAATATTGATTGAAGAATTAGTAGTAGTATGTGGAAGGCAAGAAATAACCATGACCACAAACTGGGCCTTGATTTAAATCATATGGGGGTAAGAACTGGAATAAACCATAAGGGGAATGTACTGAGTAATACTTAGCAAATTTAAAATAAGAATTCGTGAATTCTAAAGGAAGTAAGCTGGGAAATCGCAATGAATTGGTTTGATGTAGTAAAAAAATGAAATCCACTTTGCTGCAATAAATTTTTATCGACAACACAAACCAGCTTATGAAGAATTACTTCCATAAGATTTCAATGAAATTTGCAGTTAAAACGACGCATTTATCTCCATGTCTTTATTTCTTGTCTTGGAAGCATTTAATTTTTATTATTGTCAATACTTTCCGTGTACTCTTACAATGACCTTTAATTGCAGCAGATACCATGCAGGGCCAACAGGATATTGGAATTACAACGGCACATTCTCGAAGCCAGGTAAATAAAACCGCGAGACCTACCATCACACGTTTTAACTCTAAACAAAACATGAATCGTGATTTCTTCGGTTTTAAACTGTAATGTCTTTATGTTAATTACACGTGGTAAGCTTTGAAGACATTGTAATGTATTTCAGTATACCTTTTATGACAGAGAAAGTTTGTACTTTAATTAGCGTTTACAGTATTGAGTGGTATCAACTATTAAAAGTAAATCTGTGAAAATTTTCGTTACTTTTAAATGCATTTCCAACCTCCTTTCTTCGCAGTTTTGTAACGACAGTTTTAACTTTTTGGAGGCTGAAATAAAGTTACAGCAAATTAGGGATTTTTTTTCTCTAATAACTGGCAGCATTGTGGTGGGTGCCTTGGTGGGCCAACCACGTTACAATTATATTTCATACCTTTATGATTAATAATTGTGGATTTTTAATTTTAATTTTTATGAAGGAGTGAAAATTATTTAATTTTGCAAGAATCTCGACGTTAGTTGGAATTCAGGAAAAATTGTCACAATATGACATTTATTTTCTTATCACTGGCGATTACAAGTCTGAGCGAATTTACCGTTAACATTAACACAAATTGGCAAAATCATAAAAGCAACGCTCAGAGTTACAATTAGCCGTCATGGGCAAGCAAACAATTATATATTTACTTTTAAATATCTCAGAATCAAAATGCAAGAAATAATGACAACTGGAAACAATGAAAAATACAAGTTATGACTACCTCAGACAAAGGCATCATAATACTGTGATTTACAGTTAGAAAGAAAATCATGGGCGCCAGAATGAACAATATATCATTCGAAAATAACTAGTTCTGGCAAATTATGCCGCTAGCTCAGGGGTTTTTCACAATTACAAAGTGAGAACATGGACCTATCCTCTCAAAGTCGCTTACGGGTTCTGTTTCACGGAATGCACAATCACATGGCTTGGTCGTAATCAATTACCATTGTAGTTCTGCATCTGATGTCTGTGATGAGTGTAGCTGACCCACGATATGTGAGATTATCTCACAAGTCGGCTACAGGCATCTCTGGTCTGGCAATGCGCATCATCGCATTACCGGCTGTGTTGCGGTGATACGCTCGCTCCAGCAAGGCAAGCTGCAGTTAGCGAAAGAAGTCGACTTCCCAAGTCAACCTCAGACTGGTGCGATCGAAGTTAGAATGTCAGCTCCTCGCTCTTCGGTCCACGAGGAAACTTCTTGCTCCGCCCATTTGTAGTCTCGAAGCTCACATACAACAAAAATTCCCAGGATTTTGAGTTATACGCTCATTTTGATTGGACCTTCAGGTCGGCACCTAATGTCACGTGATATCCTCGATATGTGATTTGGCCAAAGAATCCAACAGAGGTCGGACATATTCGGCTAAGTTCGCCGGGGCGAGAGAACATTCGGGTTTCGGACGGCAGGCTTTTCCCGCTCGGTGAGTGACCCATCCCCAGGGAGCAGTGTGTGTGGTCCGGCAAAAACCCAAATCCGCGACGTCCCGTCGCCATGATCCGGAAAGACCAAGATTAGCTTCTAGCCTACATAGCTCAATAACTCTTTTAATATTCGCTTTGCTACGATACACTGTGTAAGTTCACCATTTCATTACAGTCCTCACTTGGAATCTTGCGTACTTTATAAAATTACAACAAAAATCTATTCACGTGGTCGCCCAAGATTTATGTAAATTACTCTTATATTATTACATATATAATAAAAAATGCACCTTGTAACGTGGCGACAGCGCGGCTCGTTACAGCATGTGTCAAACAAAATGTCGCCTAAGAAGGAAGTTGAAAGATGATCCTTTGATTCAGCTGCTGAATATTCCGGGGAACTGATAAGCGGATTATAGCCCGAATGTGCCATCGTGAATTTACTTTGAATCGTTTATCGATTGTAAATTCTGTTTATACGGTTGTTCGCTCAGTTTTAAAACATACTATGACTTCATTTATGAACAAAATGAAGCCTTAAGCCCTTTTTGAGGAGATTTAAGTACGTAAGATGTATAAGCATTTACGCAAGACTTTTACTGAACTTGTACAGAGTACAAAACTTTTTTGGAGCTCTGTAGACGCTGAAGTAAGATTTAAACATATCCGCTCATCTGAATAAAACACTCGGGGTAGTGTTTTCACGTTGACGACTAGTCTACAAGTAAAATGTCGAACTGCAGTAAGTTACCTGACTGGCCTCTTTTTCCAACTGTCAAAAACCTAGAAAGGAGAATGTAGTCACCGTTTGGCTTGTTAAGAAATATTTTAACGGCAGGTGCCTAAAACATTCAAAAATACGTCGTTTGCGTGCTATGTGTTGGATTACGGTTTTGAGTAAACTCTACATTTGTACTGATATTTTGAATTTATTGGTAAAGGTATTAGAGGCAACTTCTGTTTTGTTAGTCTCCGATTCAACGATTCATTACGTTGCAGTATATATTTGTTTTAATTTTTGTTGTAGATCTTCAACACACTCTCCTTGAATTTCGCAATATGAAAATTAATACCTATGTTTGAGCCGATAGGTAGCTGATTTTTGAAAGGATCTTGTCTGAACTCGTTTATACATTTGCAGACAAGAATAGAAAAGCGTCATAAATGTTATATTTAAATAACTTGGGAGCGGTAGCGCCGTACAGGTCGCTACTTCCGGAATGTGAAGCCGACACCAAGTTGGCGGATTCTGTTCCGCATTTTTAGTACATGTTATGCGGTAGAGAAGGGTTAAGTGGTGGACCCTTATTAATATTGAACTATCATTGCAAAAACTAATTAGGACACTTACAACTAATTCGTATTAGATTAATTCGATCCTGATTTATGTTGAAGCTTAAATGCGGTGTCTCTAAAATCAATCTCTGACAGCTAAAATTAGTTGTTAGTTACGATGTTAAAAATTCTGCTTCGTTTCCAGAGTGTAACTCTGAAAGCATATTATTTTGAAAGCAGATTCCCGTTTCCTTCCCAACTTAGTAATACCTAGTTCAGAGAAATGTCTACCGTGTTATATCTCGATGATTCTTGCAGCTACAGATGCTTTCTTGAAATAATTTCCATAACTAGAGTACGATATGTAAAAACTGGCGAGCGCCTTAAACCAGACGTAACCGTTGACATCTTATTGGTGCTTGTCTGACGGTGTGGAAACATTGGCCTGGTGACACTGCGGGAATACGGAATGTCATTAGCATTTTATTACTGTAGTCTGGAAGGTCACGAGTCTATAACCGTGACCCTTTCTCCGGCTGCCGCCCGATAAGGAGTTGCCCAGCAGAGCCACGTGATTGGTCAGCCGCATGGCGTCCAGTTACCTTCATCTCGTATTTTGTATCTACATGCAGCACTAATGGTTTCTCTGTAGATTCTTTCTCATTTCACAAATACATTTGAAGTTAACACAATGGTTGGTGCAAAATTATATGGGAAATCCTGTTCAAAATCTCGGTGGCATATTTGTAATTTAAACAATGAACAAGGTACGGGATTAGAATCTGGTTATTTTTACTTTTTCCGTGCTTGATAGGATAAAATGTAATGCAAAATTTCAAGTCAGATTTTCAGCAAATATTAGTAATTTGGTATCTATAGAACGTTTTAGAAAAAATGTGTGTTTTGGATGTTTCAGAAACAATCGTACCCTCGTTTTAAATTGTTACTTAGTTTTCATTGTTAAACTCTACATTTCAGCCATTCTTCTGAAAGAACTTTTTTAACTGATGAGGTATATATGAAAATTTTATTAAATCCAGACGCAATGTTCTCGATCGGTCTGTTTGGCGTTTCTGATTTTTACGGTTTAAATACAAAAATATGTTTACAATGTATGGATGAAAGCTGCGTTCCCACGACCTCTTGTAACGGAGGCCGCACGCCGAAGTGTAGGGACGAGCGTGCGCCGCAGTTTAGCCCTTGCTATCCCGCCACCACCTCCCCACGTTGCCTAGTGTCGTTTGGCACAAAGCACATTACAGCAACAGAACGGGTGCGCACCTCTGCTGCAAACCAATGGCAACATTGCTCCACTACACACGCCTGTGATGTTTACCGACATAGAGTGGGTAGCTGCGTCTCGTGCCCGCTAGCAGTGGCGGCCCTGTTCGTATGGCGTGTTGTTGGCTATCCGTCCCGACTGGCCTCCGTTAAGATCCATCGTGGGAACGCAGCTTTAGAGCAATCACGTGGAGAACGTTGTTGTTGATGCCACTGCTATCTTAATGACAGCGAAATAGCTATACTGAGCGTGGTGGGTGAGAGGTAACGCCTTGGCCTCGCATTCGGGAGGAAACTAATTGGAATCTCCGTCCGGCCATCCAGATTTCGGTTTTCCCTGTTTTTCTCATGGCCGAATTCCGTATCGTCCCCCCCGTTCTTTCCCGCCTCTAATATCTTCGACGTTGACAAGGAGTATAGCCATAAGCGAAAAAACAAAAAAGCCCATTGAAATTCAACTTCGAGTTTAAATATTTGGAAACAGAAAAATGAATCATCCCTTGCCACTAGAACTAACGGACGTTATGTTTAGAAACAATAATAAAATCAATTTAGAAGGCGGCGTCCATCTTCTTACAATATAATTAATCCTATTATTTCCATTTTTATGTCTATAATGTTTGATAATAGATCAGAATAAGATTTCCAGTCATCTGACCAGCAACCTATTTGCTTTCTCGTAAGAAAAGGAAATTTCATTTTTAACTACAGGTAATTTTATACAGACTTAAGTGTTTTAGGTATGAACTTGAGGGAGGAAAATGACTAATTAGCTTGTGGTTTGATTCCGAAAGCTTCCGCGCTTACTGTATGTTATCTTGGTTCTCCGTATGGAGCCGCGTCAATTTATTTAGACCTAAAGTTTCTGCCATCGTTCTGTGGCTACCATCAGAGGACCCGGGGAACCAAGATAATAGTTTGTTTCATTGATTCTTTGCAGACTTAAATGGATCGGCACAGCATTCTTCTTCATTCCCGAAAATATCTTTTGATACGGTTGTAACTTCTGTACAAATAAGAAGTTGGTGAAAATATATTTAACTTGACTCTCTTAAATTTTCTTATTATGTCGACCGAGCGGGGCGGTGTAACGGTTAGCGTTCTCGCCTCGCATTCGGGAGGACGGCGGTTCGAATCCCCGTCCGGGTATCCAGATTTGGGTTTTCCATGGTTTCCCCAAATCACTCCAGGCAAATGCCGGGATGCTTCCTTCAAAAGGCCATGGCCGAATACCTTCCTATTCCTTGCCCCCTATCCTTTCCCGTCTCTAAAGACCTCGATGTTAAAAAGAGACGTAAAGCAGTTAAAAAATAAAAAAAAGACCAAAACTTACTGAAGATCTTTTTTCCGATTTCATTGATAAAATCCTAGTGAGGTAACAATTCGAGAAGGAACAAATCGACATTCCCTTTCAAATTATAAATCTCCTAGCAGTATCATTCACTGTAGAAAACATTTTCACACGATACTTCTGTGTACCTACAGGGATGTATTACTCCTTAGATAAGTATTTCTAGTTACTAAATTGCCTAGGGTTCTCTGCTTATCGTTGCTTAAGGCATATATTTGACAAACTTGACATATTACGCAGAAGCATATTACGTGTTTGAAATTTGCGTCACTTCGAAGATAACATTGGAGCATTCTGTATCTTCTTTTATCTGTAGATCAGAATTTCCTGCTTATTCACTTCAGGGCTTTACATGCAGCAGAAGCATATCAAGAATGTATGTATTTTTATCTGCTACATTTTTTTCAATTTAGCATCAGTCGCAATAGGTAGGATATCTGTTCCAAAAGACGCTTTCTAAATGAGGTTGCCTTTTCCAGCGAACTCTATCAAATTAAATTAGTTCGATGTCACATGTTTTCTCTTATTCGTTTATACCATTAAGTGTGAGAGTAAAACCAAGCGTGATACGTGAGCGATAAAGCTCTGGCCGGGCATAAGTTCGAATCCCCGTCTCGCTATCGAGATTTCGGTTTTCGATTATTTCCCGAAAACACTCCAGGTTAATGCCTGGATGGTTCGTTTAAAGGGTCATGGACGAATTCCTAACCATTCCTTGCTCCAATCGTTTCCCACCTCTAACGATCTCGACGAGTAGTAAAGCCAGTAGCAAAAAAAGGGGGGGGGGAGAATAAATAAGAAGAAACAAAAGAAGAAAGATCGAAAATCATACAAGAGCCTCACAGTAGAGTAGTCTTCATAATTTGGTATCATTAATCAAATGGACACAAGATTATGATCTTCAAGTAAAATCGTAGTTGGGCTTCTCCATTAGGCGATAAGAAGATGGCTATACTAAAATTCACCAAAGCCGATGGTCTAAATGATTTTCTTACAAAAACTGTCAAGGAGCATAATTACAGAATTACAAGAACTGAAAAGGGATTCCATTTAAGATTTTTAAAAAAGAACCTATCCTGGTTACTCTATCAAGCAACTAAAAAAAAAGAGATCCCGCGAAACCACCATACCTGACGACATTCTATTGCAGATGTAGCGGAACTTCAGTGGAAGCTAACATGGTAGCGACAATCAAAAGCAGAAACAAGATTAAAAATACTGCATGATATTTTTATACCGTTAACAGACAGGCTGAGAGATGTGTCTACAAGGATTTTGAAACCTTGTTAGTGCTTTATGACTCTTCTACATCGTTGTTATTAGAGCCGGCAAGAGACAAGAAGCAAGGAACACAAAATATTCCAGCCCTGGCATTTTGAAGGAATCATACCGATTTGTGGTAAACCATGGAAAAGAGGATGGACAGACCAGGGTTCGAACGAGCATCCCCGCTTTCCACCTTTCCCCTTCTCCACTGAATCATAACAGCTCGCCCACCACTTTCGGTTGAAACTATTAATGTGAACTTAAAGGTTATGTTGCAGTGCCTTTTTAATCCAAAATGTCTTCATATTATAGAACACTTTCAACATCGAAGCTAAACGAAATGAAACTAACTAGGTATACAGCGTTTCAAGTGAGGGAGGGAGCAAAGTATCAAACGCTATAGTGAATTTTCTGTTTCTTTAGTTTAGTTTCCTTAAAAATGATTAAGTGTTGAAATTCCAACCCTACGGCTAGCTCACTCAGCCAGTTGAAATACACGGATGGACGCAATGGTCAGTTAACCACTGCAGCCTGTGTTCGAAACTGTTGAGCAAGCGACAACGTTCCGGCTTGACATTCGGGGGGTGGCGCAACATCGTGATTTTTATTTTGCATGGTTTGCCGAAATCTGCCAAGGTGAATACCAGGACGCACCTTTCAAAAAGCCATGGCCGACCATCTTTATTTTCCTTGCCACTTGTCATCTCCTGGCTCTGATCACCTCGACGTCGACGAACCATAAAGACTGGGCTTAAGACAATCTAGCTATGTCTGGTCTGCTGTGGATGAGCTTCTCATCGAGCTAGACCGGCAGGTAGAAAAGAACTCTTCAAATAGTGCTCTGCATTTTGGGATGAGTTTATCTTTGCATAAAAACTAACTTAGTCCAGAACCCGAAGGATGGTTGGATTATCTCGAAGAAGGCATACTAAGCCATTGTGTTAGAGGCAGGATGGCCAGTTCCTTTCCTCTGATACCTACAATTCAACGTGGAATCCGAATCACGGAACGGCATGGCGTAGTTCATATGAACAAACACAACTCTTAAAAATTTCTGCACCCACCAGGATTTGAACCCGAACCCAGAGCAGCAAACTTTTTAAAGCAAGCGCCTTAGCCACTGAGCTACCAGACCGCTCTTCTTTTGCATCTTTGATGTACATTCTGTCAGTATTCCGAAAACAACTATATCGGTTTTTGCAAACCAGACGTATTGCGATTTTCTATAATATAACGCGGGTCTTTCTTAATATGTCGCCAATACGCGCGTTGCCGAATGCATTGATGATCCCCTCTTTTTCACTGGTTTTGGTTAGAGTGTCGACAAAATACGTACAGCCTGATCGACCTATTTCGGCCTGAGGGTGTGTTATCCCTTCTGGGAATAGTGTGGGGCAGATGCGTGAAGCGGTAAGCAGATACGGCTCGCTGCGGGGCTAGCGCATTCCGCGTCGCCCTGCGAAGTTGCGTAAGTGGGCGCGCGGGCATGTGGTAGGTCATCCCACGGTCTGCGCATCACGTACGCCACTGGGCCCAACTGCCTACTCGTGCACCAACTTGTCACGGGCCTGGTATTTGAAGAGAAGGCGTTACCTACCTAACCAGGAATTGTTTCTCGTTTTTTTTTTTAATTATTATTTTTTTTTAAAGAAAGAAGTAATAATCCTGCCAAACTGTTTGACGACACGATAGTAATTAGAATCAGAAAAGAAATTTTACCTAGCACCTGGAAGTAGATGGTCCAAGTTCTAAGGAACCATTCACCCGAGTAATTTTGAGAACCCGAGCAAAACCAAAATTTTCTTTACTACTGATACTGTGCTATTACCCTGCGCTTAAGAGGACAGCGAAAGGACAGAGCCTCGTGGGTGAGCGGTTAACGCTCTGGCCTCGCATTGGGGAGGACGCCGGTTCGAATCCCCGTCCGGGCATCCAGATTTGTTTTTTCCATGGTTTCCCCAAATCACTCCATGCGAATGCTGGGATACTTCCTTCAAAATGCCATGGCCGAATTCCTTCCCGTTCCATGCCCCCAGTCCCATACCGTCTCTTATGACGTCGACGAGGCATAAAGCTATAAGGAAATAAAAAACAGCGAAAGGGTTTTCCCAGAAATATTGATCCTATTAATAGACTTTAGTTTCTTATCCTATAAAATACAAAAATAATCTTTTGTGATTTGGCAACTAAGTTTGATGCATAATGATTCCATCGCAAATTACAGTCTTCTATGCCTAGATACATAATGTTTTGTTTTTGTTTTGTTTTCTGTATTTTGACGCAATTATGTTTTGTATGTGGGTTTGTGGAGTATCAGAGTTTTATGGTCCGGTGGTTATGTTGTTGCATTGTGTGTGAAAAGCAAACGAATTTGGTCTTGTTTTCATTTATATTTGGAAGATTTTGGCTTAACCATTGCTGAACAGTGTTTAGGGCTTCCTGAGCTGCACTGAAGCTTTCTTCCCAAGTGTTACCTGTAACAGTTACAACTGTGTCACCAGCATATGAAGCGATTTTTGCATTAGGATTTAGTTCACAGAGGTCATGTAAACAAGGTACAGAATTGGTCGTAGTACTGTTCCTTGTGGAACACCTACTTTAGCTTCTGCAAATTTACTTATGGTGTCTCTAATCCATACCATTTGTGTTCTGTTACACAGAAAACTATTAAAGAGTTTCAGAGCAGCTCCTCGTATACAAATCTTCTCAATGCTCAGGATACTAAAGAGACGCAAAGATAGATTAGATTGATCGAAATAACTTGATATGAAGTATGCTAAGGGTGAACTTGAAATGGAGGATTGGAAGCCATTGAAGGGAGATATGGTTGAAGTGGTAAAGGAATATTAGATGTAAAGAAAAAAATCCTTCAGGAAACATTGACTACAGTATTCTGAGATAACTTTTCCTGATTGTTCCAAAATGCAATTATTTTTACAACTTCAATTTTTATTTGGCATGACTTGTGAAACTATGCTTGAAGTGCTTTTGTTTATTGCGATAGTCACTGAATATTTTATGATGCTTTATAATTTCTGTTTTCAGATCTTGCAGCAGCTGTTAATAATAAAGTGGAACTTATAGGTCTCAAAAATAATGGCACAAGAATATTGGATGCAAATTTTTCAAATATCAGAGGACTGGCCTATAACTATCAGGAGGAAGAGCTTTATGTGGTTGAAGGAAAGGATAATAACAGCTATATCTTGAGCTATCAGATCGGAATTGCTAAAAAGGAACCAAAAACTATTGTGATAGGTGAGTTTGATCACAAGTGTTTTTGGAGTGGAGTATTTCATAGTTCTTGTTTTGTTATCATTATCGCTGAAACATAATAGTGACTTGATTCTAAAATATAAAAGGACACTGGAATAATTACTTTCTGCATACTTGCATTTCTTATACAACTGGTAAACATTTGGCCTTAATTTTCTTTCAAAATAAATAAATAAAAATAAAATAAAAATTCATGACTGTACAGATTCAATGAGAAAGTAAAATTAAATGATTACTGTAGTTGCTAACTTTCCCATTTTAAAATTCAGTTACATTTGTCATTTCTTGCATTTTTTAATATCTTTTTATGTTATAAATAAATCCCACAGAACAAAATACAAAAATTGAAGGCATAGCATATGACAGCATAGATGATGCTTTATACTGGACAACTGGTAAAAAGGGAGCTATTATGTGGTTTCGTACAGTATGGCATAACAGTAGTGGAAGAGTACTTCATCAGTTTGAGACTAATGTTTGGCTGCAAAGTATTGCAGTAGATAGCTGTGATAGGTAAGAATATTTCTTCACTGCTTATCATTTGAGAATCTAAAGCTTCATGCATTAGAAACTAACAATTTTTATGCCCCTTCCAGGTATTTGTACTGGATTAATAACAAGGAGTTGGCTACTATTGAGAGATCAAAATTGGACGATTTCAAACCTGAAGTCCTTATCAATAAGGATTTGTATAATCCAAGAGGGATAGCTGTCGACTGGAATACTCGGAAGATATTTTGGTGTGAAGATTCAGGTGGTGAAACATTCAAAATTGAAAGAAGTGATTTAGATGGCACTCATCGTGAGGTCATACATAAGGGAACATATGAGGTACCACATAGTATTATTGTCTTCCATGGTCGTATATTTTGGATGGACACTTCTTATGCCAAGCTTTTAAGCCTAAAGACCACAGATCGAAGAGGCCTGAATCCTGCTACAGTTCATGTCTGGGGAATTGGCAATCATATAAGAGGTGTGGTTCCTATGGCAGCTACCTCGTGTGTTGTCGATCATGCGCCTACTGAAGTACTTCCCTGGACCTCAGAAGAGCCCACAGAAAGGTAAACTGATCATTACTAATTCTTAATATTGTGTATGAGAATTTTCACTTGTGCTATAAATTGCATAGATATTTCGTATAAACTTGCAGATTTTAGTATTTGTGCTTAATTGTTTACTTTTTGCTTAGATTTAAAAGTTTTATAGTTTTTATTTGGTAATTTTGCTCAAAAACAACTCATACATATGAAGTTTTGAACTGAGACGTAAAGAAGATGGGGGTAATGTTTTAGGAAAAAAAGAACCATCAATTAGTCAAGTGCCCACTAGTCTGTAAGAAATTAGGGTCCATCCTTTATGGCAACTCATGTTTGACGAGCTATTTTAAAAATTTGGCTCTAAATATGTTGAATAAGGGGCTCACTCTGTTAGTCAGTCGCATCAGTGATTGACTGAAGCTTGGCTCTGCTCCATCATTCTTACTAATGTACCATAGTTACTATTATTGGGCTTAATACTTTGAGTACTGTATTGATTGTTCTAGACCTTGTATAAATATGTAGTAAACAGAAAGTAAAACTTTTACATAACAGAGACGAAGGTAGGGTAGCAGGAAAGACACACAAAGCAATCATCATTCACAATATTTCAGGTTGACCCGTAGTTATGGCGGGATGAATGAAGGGATGGGTATTCACATGAGTGTAATGGGACGGAGGGGGATTCCTAGGTTTGATGCTACACTGTACTGTATGGATTGACTTTGATGAGCTGGTGTTATGGGGTGAGAGGTTCAAATCTCACTACTCTTGAATTGTCTAATGCCTTACACCAAATTGTGCAGAATGTTTATGCATGGAAATTTCAACCATCTGTATTTGTATTTGCTCATATGTATGTGTATCTGTTCCATTCTGCCATAAAGTAAATGATCTTTCCTTTCTCTGCACTTATTTTAAGTTGAGGATAATATCACTTCTTTTAAGTGGAGGGCAAAATGAAATTAGTCTTTTAATGATCCACTTAATTGAATGAAGGTTCACATACAGAACTCTGAAGAAATGTTAGTGGGATTGATAGAGGCAATATTCTGAATTACTTTCCAAAACATTTAAGTGGAGGTGGTACAGGTATGTACAGTATCAAGATTAGTCCACTTGGCCACTTTACTTCTTTGGACATTCCTCCCAGAACTGATTTGATGGTGTGCAGAGTGTGCATGGAAAATTGACATTAAGCCTTGATGAAAGAAGATCTGTGTTATCCCCCCCCCCCCCTCCCGAGATTTTTAACACTGTCTACCCAGCCCATAACTGGTTTTTCAGTTTACCTATGTGTGTGCTCATTTTCTTGAATACAATAACATATGTGTTTTTTGCATTAACATTTAAATTTTGCAGATTTAAGTTTCATGGTAACTGATCAATGTATTTCTAATGACACTTATAAATTTTGTTACATACAAAGAATATGTATTGATAATTCAGTTCTGAAGTTATTTTTAGTTGATACACTTAATTTTAACTCTGCTTTAATCAACAATTTTACCATCAGAGAAAGAAATGTTTTTCAGTTTGGAGAGATGAGTTGTAAGATTTTGATTCTTTTTGAATACTGTTATGCATGTTGGCAATTCCTGTGTGTTAATATGTTGGGAATTGTCAGATCAGCTAAGTTAAAATTTATTTATGTCTTCATAAAATATCTTACATTCTTTGGCATCATAGGCAGTGTGTGTGTTAGCTTTAGCACAGAAGCAGTGGAATGAAGAAATATGTCATAAGAATATAAATTTTACTCTTGTGTGTTTGTGTTCACTTGGCTTTTGTCAGCCTTGAAGTATACTGAGTAAAATTATTGCATAGTTGTTACTAACTAATAGTAAAATACCGTACAGCTGATATTTTATAATGAAATTTTATGTAAAATCATCCTTCTAGAATGTTAGCTAATTTCCAAACATTTTCATTCTTTTAGGTCCTCAACAGAAGTAGATACACAACAACAGGTATTACCACCTACACAGGCTGATGTGACTTACTGTTTGAATAATGGACGACCATCAGTATTGAAAAATAAAAATTCCATACCGTTTTGTGACTGCCCACCAGGATATGGTGGCGCAAGGTGTGAGCTGCCACGCTGCCACAACTACTGTGTCCACGGAACTTGCCAGACTGATAGATTTGGCCAACCTGTGTGCAACTGTTTGTCAGGCTATGATGGGGATCGTTGTGAGCATGATCTGTGTGATGGCCACTGTGCCAATGGTGGAGTGTGTCACTGGAATGCCTCTCTTCATGCTCCTACATGCCGTTGCCCAGATAGTCGCTTTGGAGGCGCAAGGTGTACTGAAAACTTGGCTCTACTTAGCAAGTACTGTCAGCTTTACTGCCAACAGAAATTCGAGATATTTCCTCTTGAAGGCAGTTGGGAGCCACATCAGTGCAAGTGAGTTAAATTGTTTTGAATTTTTATAATAACCTAGCCTTTAGTTAAAAAAGGGGTTCTTACAAAAGAAATAGAGTTTTTGCATCCTTCACTTCATGTCAAGTTATTTAGATCTGTGCACTTATACACAATCTTGTCTCCCCTTAGTCTTCTGATTATTCCTTGCTGACTCTTTTACATTTTGGTTTGTTGAAGAAATTGTTCAATTGGCATGGGAATCACTTCTTCAACACACTTCAACCATAGGCAACATAACCTCAGATGTTTAGCTCAGCTAAGTTAAAAAAACAAAAAAAAGGTAGTGCCAAAATGTTACAGCGTCAATGTGTAAGAACATGAACTGCATATATAAAGTGCAAAACTTTGCCTTTATTTGAATATTGGCTTTATTGTGATGGTATAACATAAATAATTTTCCAAATAAAAATTGGTTAATAAACATGTATTTTTGAATCCAAAGTATCAGATTTATTCTGTGTTGGACTTGTATACTCTATAGTCTATAACAGCTCCTTGCTATTAGAGAGGAGGAAAAAAATTACCAGTCTCGGCTGTAAAGCGTGCAATCAAATTATCTTTTACCCATGGCTTTGTATGTGTGGACTTAGAATTTTAGTGTTAGAAAAGGACATAGAGAACTGTAAGTTATGTAATATGTGTCCCAAAAAGCACAGAAAGCCATCCTACTGCTAAACCTGTCTTATGAAGAGGGACAATTACTGTTACTCTGGCAGATTTTTGTTTGTGGTTTAAAATGGTGCCACTTTCTGAGGATTTTGTAGGTCAGTGCCATTTTGTACATAACGTTTTAGGTTTTCCTGTAATTTGCTAAAATATATAGCCTTTGACCCCATGTAAAAAAAAAAATGCATCTTTTCCAAGCATACAAACTGACTGGAAGAAACAAAGCCTGAATGACTGATATGACAGAGACCTACACACACAATCTGTCTGTCTGCCACCATTCAGTTAGTTTTCAAATTTTCATGACAAGATATGTAATTTATCATGAAAAAAGTATCCTATGTCCTTAATAATGATACAAAGCATTTCCTTATCAAATTTCATCAAGAGCGGTTTAGCCACAAACAAATGGACAGAGAGAGCCTGAGTTACTTTCGCATTTGTAATATTAGTGTAGATGTGCTACCTGCAGCTGTAAAACTGTATACCCGGAGGGTGACTGTCAACTATATAACAGACACACTGCTTATGAGAGAGTAGAAGAGAAATAGATGGGGGAGGGGGGGGGGGGGGAGAGTGGCTAGGAAGATGGGGATTCAGGGAAGTTGCAAATAAATTGGCTACATATCACACTTTTCATGATCTTGAAATTTGCACTTGTTTCAATTAACATGCAGTAGTATGATTTTTTAAAAAATAAAATGTCTTTCTGGTATCAGCATAAGAATTGCAGTAACATTTTTTTATGAGAACAGAGCCAGTACTATATACTGTCAATTATGTTTTGAAATTCAGTGTTAAACTTTAGTATTTAAAACTTAACTACCACTTTACAAAGCATTATTTACAAGCATTATCTAATATTTATTATTTTTCCTGAATATAATATCTTATCACACTAACTTTTTTTCAGCTGTCCTGAGGTGTACCACTTGATAAAGAACAACTCCTTGAATTCCTCTGATACTTCAAGTGCACCATACTGCCCGCCAGGCAGTCTGGAAGCTCGTTCTACATTATTATTGATAATATCAATATCACTGGGTTGTGTGCTTATAGCTTTTCTGGTGCTTTTGGCTGTTATGGCCAAGAGGATTCATGTTCTCAGCAGGCGACCTCGTATTAAGAAAAGGATCATTGTGAACAAGAAGGCTCGCCAACAAGAGCTTTCTGATAGGCGCACTTCAGGGCAAAGTTCTGGGGAGCAGTGTGAAATAACCATTGAAAATTGCTGTAACATGAACATATGTGAGACGGTATGTATGTTAACAGTTTCTACAGAACATTTATGATGTGAATTCCATTCTTGTACTCTAATTATGGACATAATACTTTATAACACAAATAGGATTGTGAACTGCTTAAATCAGATATAGACAGGATATGTAGATGGTGGCTAAGCACAAAATTAAGATGCCAAAAAGAGCCTGCTTATTAGGAAGAAAGATGAAAAATTAAAGTGTTGTATGATTTAATAATTCGGGGTGAATGGATTGTTGAAGACATAAAATGTAATTATATGGGAATATCAGTAAGCTAAACTGGGAAGTGCACATTGATTCTGGGTGTTACATATGCTGAAGATGACATGGAGGGAATGTACCAGGAAAATTAGCGAGCTCGGTTATAAAACTTTGGTCTGGGCCTTGCTCTAATATTATGGGATGGTATGGGACCCACATAATGGGTGTCAAATACTGGAGTTGGATGGAATCCAAAGAAATAAAGAAAGATAAATTTTTCTGTGGAAATTATTATTGAATGCTCTTAAGTAGCTGAAATGAGACAGGAGTTGGATGGGATAAAAGGATTTGGAGGAAGGAAAGTCGATAAAGAGAATTTTTGGCATATTTAAGGCATATACTGGTGGTAATGGCTGGGAAAATATTGGAGGAAGACTTAGAAGCAGAATTTGGAAGGGGAGTCATGTACTGGATTGAATAGTAAACCTGGTGGCAGTAAAGGATTTTAAAATAAAAAGATACATTAATTATAAACAGGTATAAAGAGAAACTGTTCCGATAGCGTAAGCTGTATCACAGTTTGCTGGATGGTATCTCATGGAAAGCAGTTGATATACTACAGAAATCTCATCTGGGAGTGCTCCTTTACAAATACAGTAATAATACACAATTTAAAATAACTTTGAGGAGTGACTTATACATCTGAGTGTGATTTGTGGCACTTGGCAAACTATTTTCGGACCTTTCAATTTCCAGAACATTTGCAGAAAGGTTACGAACCATGGTGTGGTAGAAATTGCACTACAGTTAATGCTTTCCTAGCATTTCAACTTTAAATGGTGGACTTTAGTTGCTAAGCATTCCACAGAATGTGCCAGAGTTTAGTAAATGTAATGGATAGCCAAAAAGTAGAACAATATTATTATTTATTCAGTTAAATTGCAGTGGATGCCTGCACCACAATAGTTTTAGTCTACAACTAGTGTCATAAAATGTTAATGTAACTTTTTGACTGTAAATTATTAATTGGCAAAGTGAAAGAAAACAACAACCAGCTTTACATTCATTCATAATTAGTCATCAGTTCATATGCCATATACTGTGGGTTGACCAGGATGAATAAAAACAAATTGACAATTTATTGAATTTATTCTTTACTTGACAACATGAAAATTATTTTCCGACATTAAAAGTAACAATCATTTGAATAAATCAGTGACACACTTGGAGCAATTTAGTATTCGTTTACGGGCTTATTCATTGCAGCATTTTTGTTTAAGTTATATTTTTACCATTAATTGTCATGAGCGACACGAGATTACAGCAACAGCCTGCCTTGCCATGAAAAGCTCTGCAAGCAGTCCACAGCAGCACACACTCCTTACGAACCACAGTGAATGACGGGTGACACCTGCTGATACACTGCCCAAACAGCCTAGGCACTATTTAAAATCACTCTCCTCCTTACCATACCACAATGTAGACCAACCCAAGGTCTCAATGAAGAGTCTCTTTGTAGATTGGCAGGATCTTGCTCCTCTAGCCTTCAAGAAAAATAGAGACCAGAGGCATTGATTAACTCTTGCAGATGCTATGCCATTTGTGAGGATTGGTTCTTCTCCATTCTCATTGGTTAGACATTAGTTAAACAAATTCCAGTATCAGTCCTGCAAAAAAATTGGCTTGGCTTTATCTCTCCACCTCCACTTTTCTGACAAGTGTCAATATCTTCAAAGATGCCACATATTTCCAATATCTAGCAATAAGCTGTTGAGAGGTGGCTTAGGGTCCAATAAAATGATTTCTGTAGTCAGACAGTGTGACAAGCTTTTTGCTGGCACCTAATTTTTTTTTTTTTTATTGGAGGTAACCTATAAAGGTTTTTATAATGTACTACTGGCTGGATTGGTTCCTGGTCATTGGTTTGCTTAATCCCAGGCCATACCGTCCAGAACAAGTCTCAAACTGTTTCATTCACCAACATGCACTATGCCTCAAATAGGAGCTGCACATATGCAATTTTTTAGCAACTGTGAGAGTTCAAATTTCCTAAGTTGTATTTATTCAGTTGATTTTGTTTATATTTTCTATTGTTACAAGTATTATGTTTAAGGCAAATTTTGCAGTAGCTGATTGATAATTAGTTTGGTAGTGATTTCAAGCCACATTGTTGCTGTATTTATGAAGGCCCTTGTAGGGAGTAGCAGTGTTTGGACTTCACGGAAGTTATAGTATTGATAGTGGCAACTTACTTTCTTGCAAAGCTTATAAAAACAACCCACACTGCCAAATGGGCTGATGTAGTATCATGCTGCAGCCTTACCTCATCTGCAGAATCTTTTTCAGTGAGTGTCTTAACCAGTTTCAAAGCATATCAAATATATAGCACCATTAACCCAACTGTGTATCATGATCATATGATTTGGAACCAGATAAGTGATGGATAAAAGCTAACTGGAGTGTGAATTATTGATTTTCATTTACTCCTAACAATTTACCTTTGATCCGGCTTGCAGCAGTAAAGTACACGAGAAAGCACATCAAGATAGGAGTAGCTAAAGCATATTTTTTAACATATTCAGTCACATATTTTTCACAAAGTTTTACTAATCGAGAAGTTTGAGTAATTGTATCTTTCTGTTTCTTGTATCAATTATTTTTAGCTTAAAATTAATTTATCATTGTTTTTCATACAATAATTTTCTTTTACTTTCAGCCCTGTTTTGAGACACCAATTCGACCAGGCAGGGGAGCAAAAACAGAAGAGAAGAAAAATCTTCTTGGAAGTATGGAAGGAGGCTCTGCAGGTGCCTCAAGTGAGAACAGTCTATACTAGGTTCATCTGTACTCACATTTGCTCCTTTGTTGATTTGGTATAAAATGTGAGATTTGAGACCCTATGCTGTAGCCAGCAAAAGAAAGTTATGAAGAATAATTTTCCACATTTGCAGTGCTGGAAATTGCAATCAATATTCATTTATATTCAATGGATCAAAAACTTAGTGCTGCAAATCAGCAGCTTGAAGAAGAGACTGATGAAAATGTTTTTATATCTGTGTTAGTGTGAATATTCAAAAGCAGCTATGATACTAATTTATTTGTCTGTTAATTATCTGAACTCATGTTGTCCATTTATATTACAGTCAAGGAATTTCTCATATATATATAATGTTTAGAACAATAGTTGCTTGTCAACTTAAGTGAGATAATTTATTCGTTGAATGAAGGCTTCAAAAATTCTTACATTACTACTTCTTTGTAAATGGATGACAAAAAAATTTCTGATAGCTCATGAATTTTCTTTTTTGGAAATCATCTGGTTAAAAATCTAGTCATTGGTTCTCTTGAGTACTGTTTAGTGGTATTTCTCAAAGAGCACTGTGATAAATAAATTACTATAATTTTGTTGCTTTTGAAATTTGAGAGATTCATGAAGTAATGCTTTTCAGTATTAGTAATGCAGTAATGAATGTCTGTATTTAGAAACTGTTGGAGATAGAATAAGCACAAATGTGTTTTATTTTCACTGCAAGTACACTTATACAAATTTTCTGAAAGTAATTTCAGAAATGAAAATTAAATATGCTTGAAATAATGCCATAACTGATAAAATCGCAATACCTACATTATTTGACTAGCATATATCACAATTTTTATATTTGAGAAAGGAATGATCAGGGAGACTTTTATTTTCATTTGAACTGATTTAATCTATTTCTCATTGAGATCTCGATTAATCTTCCTACAAAATGACTTCCATAAAACCAGTTGAGTTTTTGTATATATTGTTTACCCAGTTTTAATTAAACTTCATTCTAAATTTGTCTGACACGTGGAAGCCATCCTGTAGTAAGTTGAAATAGTGGTTTAGACAGTTGACACCGAATCAGAAATATCGGTTATAAATATCAAGTAATTACTTACACTCTAATGTCAATATGGACTGATTTAATATTTTACAGGATTTTTTAAATAAGAACATTATAAAGTAATTTAAGAGTTTTTCAGGTTGTATCTAAATCTTTCTTCCATGGACTAAGAGAGAGTAACTTATAAACTGACATTTTTGTGTTTAAACTTGTTGTCTCTCTCTGTTGAGAATGGGTATCTGATGATTGCTTGATTATTACATTACTTAATATTGGCTTAAGAAACTTATGTCACCAGTTCAAATTTGTAGATTTATTTCAGTTCATAACTACCATGTGGTTAAATGTGTTTGCCTCATTTTACAGAATTTTTCCTGGGAAGGATCAATAATGCAAACATTGTGTAATTAAATTAGTACTGTGCTGCAAGATGCATCCATATTAGCTACATATTTAGGTATGCCTGTCAAAATTGTACAGTTAATAAGATGACAAGAAATGGATATTTGACTGTAAGGAAAATATCCTTCTCAGACACAATCATAGTTCACTTCATGACATTTAATGTAATATTACTTGACTGATAAAAGACAAATGTTATAATGTTAATTATATTTATACCAAGATGTCTGTACCATTAAGTGAGCCAGAGAGAGCAGTTCTCTAGTAAAATTAAATTTTTGCTTGCTCATCTTACTGGTACTTCCATTTACGTACTTATGTTAGTTTTCTATGTACATGTAAATTTTTATTTAATTTACTCTCTGGATGCTAATGGTGATTGGAAGAATAGAACAAAATATTCCAACAATCTCACTTTCCAATCACAACTGAAAAGCATTTGTAGAAATTATATCTGTTAGCTGTTAGATATTGTGCGTAGTCTACCACCTCCCCCTTTTTAAGTGAACCATTCTTTACTGTGTTACATTTCAGATAAAAAAAAAAAAACACATGGACCTTGACATTAGCTGATAAGATAAAAAATGTTACATCTTGAGGGAGAAAAAATTGTATATTGGAATGAGATCAGGATGAAAGAATTTGCATATCTGAAGCAGTCAAACATTGTGTCAAGATGTAAAATACTACCAACACAGAAAAAAGTTACTGTGAATCCTTTGATCAGACTTAAGCACACTGCATATTGCATGTATTCTAAAGCTAAACTTTTGTGATAAAGACTTTAGTCGTCAACTGTTAACCTCAACAACTAACTTTTGATGATTATTATTATTTTTAAAAAAAGTCTTCTACTACTTCTTGAAATTGAATATTGTACTAAAGTTTGTTGATGGAGGTTATTTAAATTTTGTATTCTTGAATTGTATTATGTCTTCCACATTATGTGACGCAAAATAAGATTGGAATTAAAATTTATTTCATGTTCCTTGTTAAGTTTACCATATGTCATACAAATATATCCGAGTTTGTTCCACGTGTCAGCTTTATTACTTCGTGCAATGATGCATTTATGTAAAAGTGTGGAAGACTTTTTGGATGTTCTTGTACATTTCTAAATGAAGTTTCGTCTCATTCGCATTTGTACCAATGAGGGGAAAAAAATCTTTGTTCTTTTACGAGGAATAAAAATAAGATATAGCTGTGAGCAGCCTATTTTAGCCCATCCAACATCAGAATGAAGAAGTTTCGTCTTTTGTTTCCATGTTGGTTGTCTTTCATAAAATGTATGAATGAATATGGTACTTAAAGTGTTCTTTGTGACAATGTCAAATGACATTTTTTTGTCACTGTTCCTGCCATCTAAATGATTCCCAAAATGAGTGCTCAATTTGTACACTCATATTTTTTTATGAATATGTAAGTATTTAAAACTGATTTTCAGTTTTGAAATGTCTAAAAAGATAAACTACTTCGTAGTAATAAAACATTTGTATCAAATGTTGATGTATAAAGTAAAAACATGAATCACATTGTGTGATGTATGTTTAGTTTAATTATTTGTTATAATAAAACATGAAAACTAGGTGCAGTTATCTTTGTCTCTTTATTTTATATTTCTCTTACATTCATAATAGACCCACTTTTATACTAAAATAAATTTTACATAATACACCAATGAATCTACATCTTTACTTTGCAATTCAGAAAAAATTGTAGGTGGCAGAGGGAGCAAATAGTATATTTATACACAAATTTCTAATAACAGAACACACAAGGTAACATACTAAATTTCTAAATGAAGTGCAGTATCATGCTTATCAAACAAGACTTTTTATATATAAAAGGAAACATTCACTTTTAAAATCCTAATAAACCCTAAAAACCGGAATTAATATTTTTTTTAGTTTGAAGAATATTAAAATTTGGGTTTTAATTTTTTAAAACCTATGAAAATTGAAAAGTACAGATTTCACAAAACTGACATAGTGCAGACACTGCCTAATTAACATTAAATTTAGTACTACTATTGGATATCTGCTAGACTGCTGTCCCACTTGAAAATTTCTTGGCCTAAACTGAAGCTTATACTGCAGATTATTCTACATCATGATCAGAAACAGGTCTGCAAAACATCTCTATGAAACTATTATTTGTCTGTAGAGAGTGATGTTTTTCAGATTTTCTTGAAATTTCATACTGTGGTTTAAAGCTACCATTGCCATCTTAAGGTTAAGGCTGTGAATTTTCCAGATAGAGTAGTAAATCACGTCTTTCACATTCACAACAGAAAATGCGATGAGGCAAAAAGTTCCAGTAATATCTAAATGAATATGTAATATCTGTATATTCTGAAATATCTGCAACTTGATGCATTTTCCCATAAAAGTACTGCTAATCTGTATAGATTCACTGCTCCCAGCCATTGGCATTTCATTGTCTGAAAAATAAATTTTATTTTGAATTAGGACTTTTTATTCCTTTGAAAAAAAAAAGAAAAAACTCTTTACTGCAGAGGCATTTGGTAGTTGTAGAGAATAATGGAGGACCTCTTTTGGAAAAAAGAAAATTTATGAATTTAATTATTTTTTAAAAAAATATCTATCCCATCCACGCCCACCAGTGTGTCTCAGTGCACTGAGGTGTTGCATATTGGATCGGAGAGGTGCAAGATTACGGGCACAAGCCCAGGCGCCCGCATACCAATTGCCCTGCTTGCAGTTTTTAGTAGGTTTCCAGCAATGGCCTAGGAAAATGCTGGGACAGTTTCATAAACTATACATTTCTCAAACAAAAAAACACTTATAAAGAACACACAAAGTAACATGTCTTGCAGACAGATTATAATGCCTAAATGTCTCTTGAAATATAGAGATTACAATCATTGACCATGGATGTATGTTTCCCTAATAGTCATCGTAAACCTGTCTCTGCTATGTTCTTATTTTAAATTGGTCTTCTTGTATTTACATCGCAAGAGATCCTGGTGAGAGGGTGAATCACAAGATCGAAGTCGTCATCGTAAGTCATTCAGTATATTCTTATAAATTACAAAATTAAAGCTGGTATCAGGTTAAATGTTAGATGGTTGGCTATTAAACCAGATTTCAAAACGTAAAGAAGATTGTAGATTATTCTTTGAAAAAACCTATATCAGACATAAAGCATTCACTCGTGCCATTTAAATCTAAATTTTCAATCCCATTTGAGAGAGCCTGAAAGAACTGTTATTTCTTAATTTGAATTACATCACGAACATTTTCTAAGTCCAAAGCTACATGATGGTAAAGTTCATAAGTATTGCTACTTCCACAATGTGGAGCAAAATGTTGTGGATAGTGTCCGATTAACAACTGGGGCGAGGAGGAAAAATTGTTGGCTATTTATACTTTTTTACTGTGGGAAAATAAAATTCTTAGAATACCTGATCATCATTTTTAATCCAACTTCCCTGAAACTTTATGGTTTTCTGGTATGATTTATTGTAAAACTTTTGTTTATGTAAACTTTTCAACTCGTCCATTTAGTTGTTATTTAACTTTGAAATTTGAGGGATGATTATTTCAGCAATTTGTCTACAACTTTAAAAATATTTAACTCCTCATAAAGTTACTTACATCATGAGATTTATTTTAATTTTCTGTTTAATTTGATGTATGTTTCATGTCTGTGGCTATATTTGTTCATATACAATATATTACTTTCTATTATTGCGCTTCAATTTTAACTTTCCTTTTCCTCCGGTTGAAAGTCGCGACATTCCAGAAAAACATATCTTTCCTATTTAATTATAGTTTTACGTACTCTAATTATTCATGTCTCACTTTTGACAGATTCCTTTTTCTTATTTATATTTGATACGTGGCAGTGATGTATCTCTAAGGTCAAACATCAAAATCCCATTTTTCATCATTTAAAAATACTTTGTTTCAAACTGCTATAATATTATTACTTCCTTTTAATTTAGCTTCCATTTGGCCATAATTTTAGTTTTGTATCTGTTTTGTTTAAAATGTCAATAAATGCCTTTCCATTGTGTAGTGGGAATCTTTATTGACAGCACATATGCAACCTGGCTACTTGCTTATGTCACCAACTGCTTCCTAACCACATGATGAATAAACCTTTCAAACTGAATTGTTGTCTTAAATAAAAAAAAATTGAATCTATAAATGATAATCAAAATGATTGTTTTTACTAGCAGTAGCAGTGAAAATGTCTGTAAAGTTTTCCGTTTAAATTGGTTGTTCAATTTTTTGGAACACGGTACTGGTACAATTTTAACTTGGAAAGTCCATCGCTTTTAAATTTTTTGGTTACAAAATCTATTTGTAATGCTAAAAGCTTTGTTGTCTCCTTCCCTGAGCTCTTTCTAGCTATTCCCATATTACAAGGTGGCAACACAAGTATTCTCTCCAGTTGGTAAGGTATGCTGGGCTGAAAAGGTCTGGTTAGACTTAGGGCATCAACTTAGTTCCTCCTCTTCCCTCCCTTTCACTATTCACATTGACTACCCGTAGTTGGCCAATATCCACATGCTCCTTGGAGGCCAAATCTAAGGAAGAGGGGAGGGGTGGGGTGGGGGGCAAGGGAACCCCCATGCATCTATAAGCAAGATGTGTTAATTATCTTTTATATTAATGTATCAGTTCTACTGTCAATATGTTAATACATGGGGGAGAGTATAACATTAATACACAATAATTAAAGCCACCCATGCTTGATGAGGTGCTGACAGGCAACATTCAGATTGCTTAGCCAGTATTCTAGCAACTGTACTGCCTGACTGGCTATAACTTTGTTTTAAAAAATACTTATCATAATTTTTATAGCTGTGGCATTTTGTTTTATTATTTTATTTATAAAAACTTTTGCCCGAGTTTATTTCAAGTTACATACAAAAACTGGAATTAAATATTTTATATCTGAATAAATTCAATGGAATGTAAAGGTGCAGGATTAAACAGATATGTAGAAAGGAACACTCAATTACAACAGGGTTCACTAAAAATTTGGGGACTTCTAAGAGTTATGTTATTTTTTAGGTTTAATATTTTTGCATACTTAAGAGGCAAAGAGAAATCGCATTTTCTGAAACTTAATGTCTCACTTGTGTTTTAGTGCAAAAGTTGTTTAGTTTATAAACATAGAAGCTAAAGAATGAAAATTGATGTTTTCTTTAAATTGCATGGAAGCTAAACGCTAAAACCTATTGTTACGAAGCTTTTGTCAGACCTCAGTTCTTACATGCTGCAGAGACCCTGCTGGTAAACAAAAAGGCACCATGGATGATTTGGAAAAAATTGAAAGATGTCTCCTGATGGGCCAAGAGTGTTTTCAGATGGAACCTACTGACCGAAAGCAAACTACAAATTTTACGACCCATTCGAAATGGCTAACATCAGTATGCAACGTTGGTGGCCAAAGTTTTGTGAGCAGAATGGGCAGCAAGAGGTTTACCAAGAATATTTTCTCGCTTGTCAAAAGCTACAAGGCAGGAAGCATGTGGGTCAATGAAATACAAAAACACTTGGATTCCACTGGAATTTCTAATACTGATGTTGCAGATAGCTTCAAATTTTTTAATATGGTTAACTCCTAGTCCCAACAATCAAAAGTTACTAAACCTTGAAACCCATCTCACAGGAGAGAAAGAAAAAACATTATTAGATGGGCTTAGGAGGTATTGGGAATGAAAGTGAGCATCCGAACAGAACTAGTCATAAGCATGAACTTGAAACAATAGCAATAATGAAGGTTGAATTCATACAATTTAGCCTGTACCTTGCAGGCTAAATTGAAAAGTAAAAACAGTTGATCGGTAAATTTAATTAAGTAAATAGAGAGAAAGCACTGTAAGAAGATAACTTGTCTTCAGGGCTAGATCAGATGCTTCTTAACTTTTACCGTGAATGTGTTACATAACCCAATATTATCCAAATTCTGTCTATGCAAAGTTCTTCTCTGAATTGGCCACCAACTTGCTGTACATAAAGTGCGTCTTATAGTCCGTAAAATACAGTACCAGTTTAAGAATAAAGTGAGTAAGAGTGATTTTAGCAATAACCTTTCATTCACTGTTACTTCTTGCAGTGAAGTTATTAAAGCACTTCACTGCAAGAAGTAACAGTGAATGAAAGGTTATTGCTAAAATCACTCTCACTCACTTTATTCTTAAAATGGTACCGTATTTTACGGACTATAAGACACTTTTTTTCTTAAAAAAAATGCCTCCAAAATTCAGGTGCATCTTATACTCAAAATTAATATAAAAGTGTCCAGTGTTTGGTTTAAAATTCCCTCCAGTCTTATAAATAACCATTTATTCGATGCCGTGGGAAACGTCCTTCGCGTTCATCATCATCGAGACTGCTACGGCCACGTTTGAACTCAGCAAACCATTTCTTAACTGTGTAATATGAAGGAGAAGAGTCCCCATACACTTTTAAAAATCTTCCGTAGATCTTGGATGCCTTTAAGCCTTCCGTTACAAAGAATTTTATAACTGCACAATACTCGATTTTTTCCATCTCTGGTACAACTCCGCACCGCGGCTGCATCAAACAACTGTACAGACCAAACTACAACGTAGAATGACTTCTCACAGGCACGTCTGGCACATGCACCAACTTGCATGCAAAAAATCACATGGGTAGTGCTACCATCTATGGTCGAGGCCGAGAACTTCTCAGACAGCCCTCGTATGCCTGGTGAATGACTTCTGACGACAAGGAAAATTCTGAGTGTAAATACTTTTGGTTGTGGGAATCCACCAACTTCTCAGAATCCCCAATCATGATTTTATTCTGACATGTCTGAAACTTAGCTATTTTATAGAATGGTTTATTCTAAGAACTTTTATCTTTGACATAGTTTCTCCTGTTTTTATCTGTTCCACCGTTATTAAACTTTGAAATGAGAGTGATGATAATTTCACTTCCCTGTCTATAAATGTGAAGGTACTAAGTCCCTCGCCACGCATAAATCTTTCACGCATAAATCTTTTCAGTGCAAAAGCCCGCTTCTTTTCATGTAAGCACATTTCCACAGTTCTACTTTCCTCAACTTCTGACTCAAATGAAGGTATTCCACCTACATGTTTTTGGTTACGCTTTTTGTCACATTTTTCGCACCATCCCACGTCATCGTACCTGCAGTTCAGGCAGAGACGTTGGAATCTGTGCGGTGGTCGCCTGGCGGTGACTGGCATGTGGTTTCTGGATGTCGACGCCACATGCAGGGGCAGTCGTACAAGCCTGATTTCCAGGAAGGCGAGCTTGTTAAACTGTCCAACCAGTTCGACATATTGTCTGGAACTGATTCAGTCCTGCAATCGTCATCCTGCGAGTTGGCAGCCCCCCAGCCCACTGGGTCTTGGCAATTGCAGAAAGGGATTCTAGTGGTCGGCAGCTCTAACGTTACGCAGTTTATCGAGCCCCTTAAGGATAATGGCAAATAGGTCGGGGATGAAATCTGGAATCCATTCATTGTATATTCTGGGGGGGGGGGGGGGGGTCTGCTCTGAGATGTGGAACAGTCTATCCCAGATGTCATTGAACGGACGAGGTATAGCCAGCTGCGGATTGTGGCTCATGTCGCAAAATCTCACGTGAGATTTCCGTTCCGTAGACCCCCCCCCCCCCCCCTCCCACTTGGTGAGATTTCGCCGGACCCCCCCCCCCTATTTCACCTCACATAATTAATGGATGTCCCCAAAGGGTGAACTCTGTGGCAATTTGCTGCAAGATTTTGGCTGAGCTAACTGTCTGCAGCATTGTTGATAGAACTGACTGTGGACCTCTGGTTCAGAGCCGTGTTGAGGGGCTGGCCCAGAGACTACGGTGTTTCTGTGATAGTCATGGCTGCAGATTTCTTTATCTTCACTCTGAAACTGAGTCATGTAGGGATCCCTTGGATAGATCAGGTGTGCACTATGTAAGACCCAAAGCTAACACCGGGGTTATAGTATCACCTTGGTGACTTAACTAACAGTTCACGTGGATGTAAAGTTCTGTGGAATTTTCACAAAATAGTTTGAATTTGACCATGTAGCCTAATAGAAACTCAACTTAATGCTTGAAGGTCGCCACTAGATCTGTTTCTAAACCAAAAATCTAGAAAAGGTTCCAAGATAACTACTAAATCACAAAAGTTCACTTTCAGAAAAATTTAAAGTTTTATTTTCAAAGTCACATTTACTAAAATGCATTTCAAAGTTGAGTAGGCAAATCGAAAACTCTTTTCCAAAATATTGCAGATTGTGGAGAGGAATTTTACCGACCAAACCCCTTTTCAAAAATTCAAAGTTCTAGCAGACATTATTCTCACAGGCTATCACACCAAAGTACCAACATGGCAGACTCGGTAGCTTCAACTTTCAACAGATTTCCTACCCGCCCCGACACAAGACTGACGCAGGCTCACTCACATAATGCTCCCGGGATACAGACAAAACGAAATCAAATGAAAGACCCGGTCACATGTAAGCACGAGTTTATATAGCAAGTGGCCAAACCCATGACGTCACAGCTGTATCACAACTTTTTGCTTCCGCGAGATCAAAAGTGTGTGTAATTTATTTGACGATCCAGATTATTAAGAGTGTTTAAACTTTAACAATGTCTAGACTTACTAGAAGTCCAACGGCAGTTTAGTGGGAAAATTAGGGTGATTAATTAAATTTTTATTTATTCAATTTCCGCGTAGTGACACATTCTAATGCGATCAGGGAAAATCCTTAAGTGTTCTGGATTTTTCAACAATCCGTGACAATTTATTTTCAAAAACTTAATTACTAGACAAATGCTTAAACTTTTTACCAAAACCATTATATATTCAGGATCATCTTAATTAGGGCTGTCTACTGATATAAATTTAAAATTAATATTTCTTTTAATTAAAAAGTTCATTTTTTTCTCTTAATTAAAACTGCTAACTAAACTTTGCCAAATTATTTAATTTTACTGCCAAAATATCGGAAACTATGCTGACTATAGCTGGTGATAAAAGGTCAGCTGTAGCTTTACGTGATTTAAAGATATTTCAAACTTTAGATTTTTACTTTTATGATCGCGTGTTTCAAAGCTTGAACAAAAGTGGAATATCTCCTAAAATAAACATTTCGTGATATAATAAATACACTTTAAAATGATTTTTTTGGCGAATTGTAACTGGAAAATTCCTTAAAGTTAACAACCACTCTACTCCAAATTTTTAAATCCAACTTCGGCAACTTTCAAATCGATCTATAGAATCTTTTACTACTAGGGAAACTAGAATTTGGCAAAACTATAAGGTGCTTACAACTTCACATGTGAATTGGCTACATGGGTGGCAGGGGCCGTGTGGAGTGCATTGGTTATTTTTTTAGGTTGAGTGAGGATGACCCTGAACAGGAAATTCACTTATGGACAACCCAAATAAATTTAACTCCTCATTTTATGGTTTGCTTAAAAGAATCTCGAACATTAAAAGTTCCAGTAGTTAACTGCAGAAGTGTTAAAGTAATAAACAGCCTGAACTCGAAAACGTTACGGTATTCGTAGTACAGATGCTGATATCGTAATAGGCACAGAAAGTTGCTTAAAACCGGATATAAATTCAGCGAAAATCTTTAATAGCAGCATGAACGTTTTCCGTAAGGAAATGTTGCATTCCCATGGCAGTGGTGTATTTATAGCTGTTAGTAAGTACCTCCCATGTAACGAAATAGTTGTCGATACTGACTGCGAAATCTTATGGATTAAGCTCAACTTAGCTAGGACAAAACTTGTGATCAGCTTCTTCTATCGTCCATCAGACGCAGGCGTAACTATGCCGAGGCCTTAAGGAATATGGTAAATAATAAAGATCATCAATATCCAGACCATACAATAATGCTAGGTGGTGACTTCAACCTGCCATATATCGACTGGACTAATTATGTTCACGTTACTGGTGGCAGGGATAAAGCAGCTTGCGAAATCATCCTAGACCCTTTCTCAGATCACAATCTTGAGCACAGCTCGTAACTGAACCAACGCAATGCCTCAACGGTAACGAAAATATTTTAGATTTTCTCTTTACAAATAGGCCTGAATTATTCACAGACATTTCTACTACCATGGGAATAAGTGATCACTAAGCTGTAATTGCTACAGTAAAATGAACAACCATGCACAAAAAGAAAGGATCGTATACAGTTTCAAAAGGATTCAAAAGAGTGTTTTAGAAAACATTTTTGAGACATAATTACCATACCTTCATAGTAGCAAGAGGCGCCGTTGAAGAGCTGTGGCATTGATTCATATGTATAGTCAGGGAAGGCATGGACTTGCATATACCGAAACGGACAATCAGGGAAGGGAATGATCCATCATGGTATACACATGACGTTAAACGGTTACTCAAAAAGCAAAGGAAGATACATGCACGATCAAGAAGGATGATGCAGCAGACTGATTTAGATAAGTTAGATGAGATAAGGGGGCATGTTTAGAATGTGATGCCTGAGGCCTTTAATGACTTTCGTCGCAATTCCCTCTCTAAGAGCCTCACCGAAAGCCCTAAGAAATTTTGATTGTATGTAAAAAAAGTTAGTTATAATGACAACAATAAACCAGTTCTAATACAAGTCAGTTGGGAGGTTGACGACAGCCACGACAAGGCTAATGTATTTAACACCAAATTTAAAAATTCATTCATGCGCAAAAACATGGAAAACATTGTGTAGAATTAGAGATGAATCTGGTAGAAATTGATAGCGTAGGTATTGTAAAGCAATTAAAGCTCCTGAAGTGGGGTAAAGCGCCAGGTCCCGATGGTATACCAGTAAGAGTATTTTCAGAATACGTGGAGGAAATTAAACCATTTCTGTCAAATATATTCCGTAAATCTTTAGAAGAGAAAAAAGTATCCTCTCAATGGAAAATAGCCAGGGTAATTCCTCTTTTCGAGAAAGGAGATCGGAGTGATCCTAGGAATTATCGACCCATATCTCTAACATCTGTATACAGTAAAATTCTGGAGCATGTAATATGTTTTAACATTATGAAGTTTCTAGATGAGAATGAGTTACTTACACCATGTCAACACGGATTTCAGAAGAGTATCATGTCAAACTCAATTGGACCTATTTTCCCCTGACATAATGAAAGTTATTGCTGCAGGTTCAGAAGTTGATGCAATATTCTTGGATTTTCAGAAAGCTTTTGATTCTGTACCACACAACCGACTTTTGGCAAAGATTCGAGCATACGGTATATCAGATTAGATTTTGGAATGGATATGTGATTTTCCAACTGGTCGATCACAGTATGTCATTGTTGACGGGGAAGCCTCTTCTAAGATAGATGCTACTTCAGGTGTTCCTCAAGGAAGTGTAATAGGACCATTTCTTTTCTTAATTTTTATAAAACAATCTAGGTGACAACGTTAAATGCTGGCTGCAATTTTTTGCCAACAATGCGATTATCTATAGGGAAATTAGGTGCTCTGATGCTTGTTTAGAAATTCAGCGCGATTTGGATGCTATTTCCGAATAGTGCCGTAAATGGCAGCTAACATTTAATTGCAAAAAGTGCAAGGCAATGTGAATAAGAAACAAAAAGAATCAGTTTGCTCACGAGTACAGAGTAAACAATTCAGTTGTTGACACGGTTGATTGCCTGAAGTATCTGGGATAATAGTACAAAGCAACATGAAATGGGACTTGCACATAACTTCCGTCGTAGGCAAAGGTAATTCTAAATTACGATTCATAGGTCGTATTCTGAGGAATTGTAATGCTCATACAAAGGAAATAGCGTATAAAACACTAGTGCATCCACTTCTGGATTACTGTTGTGGAGTTTGGGATCTATATCACAAGGGCCTGATTGACTCAGTGGAGAGGGTACATAGGAAAGCCGCTCGATTCTTGACTGGCTGCTACAGCCCTTACGAAAGCATCACAGAATTGACTCATAGATTGGGCTGGGATCAATTGGAAGACAGACGACATCATTTGCGTTTGAATTTATTGGAGAATATGCAAAATTCTATGATCTACGAGTGCCGTGGGATACTTCTTCCACCAACCTATTTGGGTCGCAATGACTGGAGGGATAAGATTCAAGAAATAAGATACTGTACTGATGCTTTTATGTATTATTTCTTTCCTCATGTTATTCGGGATTAGAATGTGCAGAATTAAGATTGGTGCTTAGCACCTTCTGCCACCCACAGTGTTTGTGAATTGAAGAGTATGGATGTAGATGTAGACACAACAATGTCTTTGTCAAATGCCGCACGAAACAGCAGTCTAATATACGCAGGTAACTGCCTGACACAATTTCATTTCCTGTGCTGCCCTGCCCTGCGCTGCCCATACTGCACCATGCAGTTCAATGTGCACCCAGCCTTACTGAGTGTACCATAGAGATATAGAAGCATTTGGCAGAGGAATTTTCATACTGGTTAGCAAAATCTATTACACTTCACTGGTGTTCGTAGGTCATGATCATGAGGTACTTGGAGTAGGTTTCTGGGATATAAAAAAGGGGTCATTACTGGTGGAGATTTAAATTTACCAGGTGTAAGCTGGGCAAGAAAAAAGATCATTAACACAAGGGAACAGAGATATGCAAATACCTTAATAAGGAAGGGAGGGTTTATGGAAGAAATGCAGGATTCATGAAACCAGTAGCTAAATTTGAAGGGGGAAATAGGTACAGTTATAAAAAGTCATAGATTTTGAAATTGAAGAGCTATTTCAGGGAACGTTTCAGCAAATGGAAGAATGTTACAAGTACAGTAGAGTAAAAGTGCGAGGAGTTCAAGGAGATAATAAGAAGGGATGAAGATATATTTAATCCAAAACAAAAAAATAAAGAGAAGTAGAGTACCTATGTACTATAAATGGGAGGTGAGAAGATTAAAGAGCTTGGTAAGAAGAGAACATAACAGAGTTAAGCTACAGCAGTGTAGCAGTGAATATTTGAAACAATTGAACAAGGAATTAAATAATAGGAAAAAGGTGACTAAAGATGGGATTATCAGTGCAGGGGGACCCATGACTGATGCATTTAGAAATTTCTATGGCTATGTTAAAAACTGAGGGGAAGGGAGGGTGTTGAGACAATTATAGATAAGGATGGAGAAGAAGTTACTGAGGCAGATTTTTGAGTAACTGGCTTACTGAGACCATTAGGGACAATGAATCAGAAATGGGAAAGTGTGTATTGGTGAACGAGCTTGACAACGTAATTAGAAATGAGCAGACCAAAACATTTTAAATTCATTCGGAGGATATCATGAAGGAACTAAGAAAGCTGAAAAATGTAAAAGGGCTGGTGTAGATAGAAGGATGTGACATTGTACCTTATCTTGAAATATTATTTAAATTGAGTCTGGATACCTGCTGCTTACCAGAGGACTGGAAAAGTGTGATAGTAGTACCGGTATATAAAGGAGGGGGTGAGAAAATTAAATGCCAATTAGTTTCAAACACCCCTGACAGAGTGAACAATAAAATGGCGTTAAATAGGGTGTAAACTATTAGAATGGATGAGAAAGTGATTTGCCAGATAGAAGAATTTTTAAAAGGTTGAAAGCAAAAAGTTAGGGTAGGAAATGCAGTATCAAATGAAGTGGAAGTGAAAATGGGAGTGCCACAAGGAAGTGAATTGAGACCATTGCCATTCATTATTTGAATGATTATGTTGATGGTTCACTATCAGAAGTTCGGTTGTTTGCAGATGACACAACACTATTCAAAAGGATCAAAGCAGTAAAGGACTGTAAACAGCTGCAGAGTGATCTGGACAGGATATTTAGCTGGGTAGGTCAATATGGGATGAAGATAAATGCAAAGAAGAGTCAGCTTATTAGATACCGGTACACATAAAAAAAACTAAAGGTTGATTATGATTACAAGGCGGGGAAAGAATTGCTTGTTGAAGACTTGAAATGTAAATATCTTGGCATAAAATTTTATAAGAAGCTCAGCTGGGCAGGACATATTGGACAAGTAGTAGAAAAAGGTTTCAAAATCATTCACTTGTTGGAGAGAGTGATGAGGGGATGTACGACAGAAGTAAAGGAACTGGGTTAAAAAACTTTAGTCAGACCATTGATTGAATATGGTGGCATAGTATGGGGCCTATGTTTTGGGTATCAAGCACAGGAGTCAGAGGGTTGCAAAGAAGAGCTACTAGATTTGTCTCTGGAAATTACGGTAGAACACATTCAGTAACTGATATAATAAAAGAGCTGCAATGGGATTCATTGGAAGACAGTCGGAGGGTAAAGAGAGTCATGGGAGTGTACAAGGTATATATTGACAATGAGGTGTGGATAGATATTGGTGTAAGAATAAAAAGTAATTGGTGTAAGAATGAAAAGTAATGCATGGAAGCAGTGTTGCCACCTTATGAAAACAAAAGTCGCTAGACCCAGTCTAAAAACTCTCTAGATTACGGGATATTTAGAATTAAAAGATTCGCTAGAAATCGCTAAATAAAATAAAGGAAAATGGTAAAGTAAGTAATATAAAAATATTTCAATAATTAGTAATTTTATTAAATTCAACATATTATTGTATTCAAAATCAACATCAAATTCTTTAATCGGTATTTATTCTTCATCATCTTGGTCCCGTTGGAGTTGCACAATTTGCAGATGTGGAAGGATGAGATGAATCTTTACCAATTGCAGCAATCACAACAGCCGAAAGCTCGTAACTGTAGTGGTTGTTTTCTCAATTTTTAACCGATTGCTTATAAAGAGAATGCTATTAAGAGTATTTACAGCCATCCTATTTCTCAATTTGCTTTTAACAATGTTCATTATACTGAAAAACCTCTCTACTGCGGCATTCGAGTGAAGAAGTGATAAATCGGATATGGCTAAATGATATAACTCCAAAAAAGTATTTATTCCAGCATCATTCTTGAATTTTTGAACTTCAGCCCAAAATTCAATGACATTGTTTGTAGCGTTCCATTATTAATACTATGTCGCTGCAGTAGGGGTTTGTCAGTTTTTTCGTCATCAATTCTGAATACTGAGGCAAGATCTACTATTTTGTTATCTTTGCACTGCGTAAGAGTATTTGCCACACTCAAAAGACACATTTTCTACCAAATAATGTAGCTGAAAGGAAGTGAGTATATTTTTCGAAACTGCAAGACTGAATCTCACTAAAAATCACCAAATAATTTTTTAGCGATAACACATTTAAAAAAAAATCGCTGTCGAACTTCATAGATCACTAAATCTAGCGACAAAATCGCTGAGGTGGCAACATTGCATGGAAGGGAAAACACAAGCAGGCCCGATTTCAGGCACAAGGGTGTGGGAAGATTTTCTTTTGTATGTAAGGGGGTCAGGGACTGGAATAAATTGCCAAGAGAATTGATGAATAATTTACCAAAATGTTGAAATGATTTAAAGGTGAAATTTGTAGAGGCAAAAAGTAGCTGGGTACAGGAAATTGGGGGAAAGCAGGAAATGGATGTGTAGAGAAATTGCCACCAGAGCATGCGATCCATCACAATTAAATTAAATGTATATTCAGAATTAAATGGTGTCACCTTTTTACTTATGTGCATGACTTGGAGGTTTTTAGTGTTTAACTCCAGCTGCCAGTCTTTGCACCATGCAATTAATTTCATAACATTGGCTTGTAACAAAGCGCAGCCATCCTGGGTTTTGATGTTGCAATAAATCATAGCATCACCAGAAAATTGTCTTTTTTCCCCATCATTACATCTCAAAAATCATTAATGTATATGAGAAACAACACAGGCCCTATCACTCTTCCCTGGGGAACCCCGTACCTCACTTCGGTGAGTGATGAATGGTTACCGTCGAGAATTACACACAGTGTTCTACCCTACAGAAAGTCTGCAATCCAGTTGCATATTTGTCTAGATATGCCACACCAAGAAGTTTTGTAAGTAATCTAGTGTGCAGCCCAGTGTATAAATCTTTTTTTTAAAAAATCTAATAGATTTAAGTCATCCTGGGATTGCTGATCTGTATGTAGTATGGCACAAGTCATAGTACAAGCATCGGCCTTTCCTGAATCCATGTTGATTTGGGTTTAAAAGCTTTACTTCATTCAAAAACTTCATGATATTTGAATAAATGATATGCTCTTCTAAAATCCTGCAAAATATTGAAGTTAATGAGATTGGTCTATAATTTTGAGAACCATTAACATTCCGAGTTTTAAATACTAGACTTATGATGGCGGTCTTCCACTCAGCTGGTATGTTTCATTGATCCAAGGAGGCAGTATATAATTTAATCAAATAAGGTGTGATTTCCTTAGCTTACCTAGAGCAGAATCTTTAAGGAATACCATCTGGTCCAGGAGCCTTATTGGTTTTTACATTCCTAAGCAGTTAAGAACGAGATCTTTCATAAACTAATTGGTATGATTGTTAAATATTGGGATCTTCTCAATGTTTTCTGCTGTAAAAGCTTTTCTAAAGAAATTATTCAAAATTTCTGCTTTTTCTATGCTTGATTACGATAATCCCCCATTTTCCTTAATCAGTGACGCATAACCTAATGAGAGCCTCTTGATACTTTGATATAAATTCTTTTTGGATTAGTAATTAGATCTTCAGATAAATTTCTGACTTGGAATTCTTTAAAAGTTTCACGCATTACCTTACATTCTTCTGCTTGCAACCTTCCTAATCTTCACCATGGCATGTAAACCCCTTTGCTTCCTGATTGAACCACAGATTTTTTTAGATTTTTTTTTAATGGCATTCGGCTACTGAGACCATACAGCCAGCTCAGTGTGATCATCATGACTCATTCAATGTATCATTTTCTCTAGTGAATTGAATTTATCAAGTATCGACACCACAGGACAGAAACAACATTAACACACACACAATACTTTAACACTCGTGCCATCGGCCGGACTCGAACCAGTGAACTCTAGCCCTATCTACTGAGGCCAGCGGAATGTTCTTTCTAATCTTAATAAATTTCTTAGCAACAAATTTATTTATACTGGTCCATATTATTGCTTTCAAATTATAAGTACCAAAGGTCCTCAACATTAGCATTTAGCATGTATGTTTCAAAATTTTTTTTACAAATGATCAACCATATTCTAAACAATTGTAATGTATTGCAATGTGTTTTGAAAGATGTGAAAAGTCAGAAAGATCATGCTGGCATGAAAGAAACATTGTTTTAAAAAGTCTCCAGTCTTTTGAATATCTCTTTACCATCAAATTTTTGATAAAAATTCCTGGATATGTCGAAGCTCTGACTGCAACTTTACACACACAAAATCAACTCTGCACCTAGCTCTTATCTTGGAATAGGATGAACATAAACGCCAAAAATAAGAAAGATTCCAATATAGACTATTCGTCAAGTGAACAGCATCAATTTTGCTCGCCAGCTCACTTTTATCATAAAATATATTAAGAAGTATTAGATAATGTCATAGTCTGTATTGACCATTGTTTTATTAAAAATGTGATGACACATTTGAGTAACATGGAAATATTGCCTACTGAGGAAAATGATACAAGCAACAGTTATGTGAAAAATTCTATGGAGATAACTTTGACGTGGATCATTTGGGTTTCATTGTAAGATGCTTTTAGTTAAAGTATGGCACAAACAAAAATGTCAGATCAAATAATTTATTATTATTATTAATTTTTAATTACAATGGATCCAATGCTTCAGTGGCAATTCCCCTAGTCACCTAATTACCCTTTTGTATTATTTTTTAAAAAAATAATTGGTGTGTAAAATTCCTATCTAATTTACTTTTTCGATTTAAAAATTTTAATTTTAAATTCCTTAAGCATTTTTGGTAAATTATTTATCACTTCACTTGGTAATTTGTTCCAATCCTCGACACCCTTGCCAAAATAAATCCCACTCCCTTATGCATGAAATCGAGTGCCAGCTTGTGGTCATGGTTGCCTTTCACCTTCCATCCAGTATTCCTAATTCTTTGACAAATATCCTTCCAAGCCCCATCACCAATATATGTCCTATACATTCCCAGCACTTTCTTCACCCTCATCCTTCCCCCCGATAACTCCCAAGAATTGAGAGGGATGCATGAAAGGGAAAGGATGACTAGGACCACAAGCTGGTGGTGATCAGAGTGGGAGAACATTTTGTTTCATAGGTATGGACGTCATGGATTGGAATAAATTACCATGGTAAGTAATATATATATTTTTTAAAAAACACTGAAAGATTTTAAAATTCGTAGAGGGAAAAAGTAGTCAGGCAAATTCCACAAAAACACTTCTTGCAAAAATTGGCCAAACCTGTGCTAGTGCAGTGACAAAAATTTGAGAGATCCTGTTCTGAGACAAGTCTACACTTTGCATAGTGTATTCACTTCACTTTCTGAAACAGAAAGAATTCTCTCGGTGTTATAGATGGTTTATTTAGACTAAAAAAATTCTGGTGACTTGGCCATTATGCATACCATGTTTTAGTAAACCTATGTAAATACCTTAAATGTGTTGCTCTGTCAAACATACAAATACACAAAAGACAAAATTTCACTCCCATGTCTTTTTGGTTTGACGTGTTTTAGAATAAATCATATATACTATGCCTTTCATTTCGTTACAATTACAAGATGCATAATGACCGAGTCACCAGATTTTTTAAAATTGTAAATAAACTATCTATAGCACCGAGAGACATTATTCTGTTACAGAAAGTGAAGTGAATGCACACTGTAAAGTGTAGACTTGACTCAGAACAAGATTTCATAACTCTTTAAGCATAAGACTTGGCCTAGTTTAACAAGAATTCTTTTTGTGGGATCTCTCTCTTTTTTTTTTAAGTTGATTGGTTATTCTGAGTAATCACTCAAATACAAAGATTCTATTTAGAAATCATTTCAAAATTCAAGACAAGAATATACATTATTAACAATGAGTGTGCGTCATGGGCGACCACTGCCAATTGTCAAAGATTTAATTACCACCAAAAGTAAATAACAGGTAATTAAGTAAGCACAGAAAAAAAGAAAAATTTAAGATCTTAGTTAAACTTGTTGATTTTATGCATAGAAGAAATTTCAGACCTACAGTATAGGCTCATCTAGAGCAAAGCAATTAACTTGTAAATATGCACCAAAATTTTTCATGTTTGGGATTGCCATTGAATAAATATGGGGAAAATCGCCAACAATAGACTTTTCTTAGGATTCTGGGAGGAGACCATACATGTGTACCAAATTACCTGTTTTTAGGAAGACGGGAAATACAGTGGAATTTTGATGTTGGAGTGTTGTAGTAAAAAATAGTAATAATAATAAAAAAGTTGAATTTTAGTAACATCCAAAGCAAGGACAGGAAGGGAGTAAACTTTAACACATTAGTTAAATTTAGTAAGCCCCATCTATAATGAAAATCTGAGGAATATAAAGTTATTAGGGTAAATAAGGGATACATATACGGAAATTTACGAGAAGTAGATTTTTCTTAAAATCTGGTGGTAAAACTTTAGCTGTGTATCAAATGTTAGCTTTCTGTGATATGGTAAGTATCTTAAAGTTCTGATGATCATCAGTCAGTAGGTCAGTCGATGAAATTTTCATAAGAATAACATCCAAACTACGCACAGGAACAAAATAAAATTAAGTATAATTGCTAAGATTGTTGATATCTATGTATAATAAACATTAGAGGCATGCAGTATCGATAACAGTGAATAAATGACTCAAATTGCTATAAGAAAAGGGTAGGCAGTTCTGCCTTACTTGGTGTGTATAAAAGGAAATTGCCACCAGAGTATCAGCCCTACTATAATTAAATTAAAGTAAACATACTTTCCCACTTCCAAAACTGTAAATTTTCTATTTTTGTCTCTCTGTGTGTTCTTTCCACAAAAAATTATGAATGAATTTCAACGAAATTTATCACGGTGAAAATTTTTCTAAGTTAACATATAGGATACTTTTTAATAATATTTAAATTGCAATGGAGTGCATTCTCTGGTGGCAATTTCCCTACATACCCATCTTGCCCCTTTCCTGCACCCAACTACATTTGCCCTTTACAAATTTTAACTTTAAATTTTTTCAACGTTTTTGGTAAATTATTCACTTCCCATGGTAACTTATTCCAATCCCTGACACCCTTAACTAAAACAAGAGAATCTTCCCACACCCTTGTGCCTGAAATTGAGTGCCAGCTTGTGGTCATGGTCATCTTTTCCGTTCCATGCACTACTTTTCATACCTACACCAATATCTTTCCATGCTTCATCACCAATATATGCCTTGTACACTCGCATTACACTTTTCATCCTTCTCCTGTCTTCCAATGATTCCCATTTCAGCTCTTTTATCATATCTGTTACCAATTATGTTCTGCAGTAATATACAGAAACAAATCTAGCAGCCCTTTCTTGCACCCTCTCCAACTCCTGTATTTGATACTCAAAATGTGAGTCCCATACTACATTACCATATTCGATCAATGGTCTGACTAAAGTTTTGTAACCCAATTCCTTTACTTCTATTGTAAGTCCCCTCATCACTCTCTCCAACAAGTGCAGAACTTTGAAACCTTTTGCTACCACCTGTCCAATGTGTCCTGTCAAGTTAAGCTTGTTAAAATGTAGTGCCAAGATATTTTCATTTCAAGTCTTCAACAAGCAATTCTTTCCCCACCTTATAATCATAATCAGCCTTTAGTTTTTTATTTGTGTATCTAAGAAGCTGACTCTTCTTTGTATTTATCTTCATCCCATGTTTACCAACCCAACTAGATATCCTGTCCAGATCTCCCTGCAACTATTTACAGTCCTCTAATGTTTTGATCCTTTTGTATAGCATAATGTCATCTGCAAACAATCTAATTTCTGATAGTAAACAATCAACACAATCATTCAAATAATGAATGGCAATGGTCTCAATTCACTTCCTTGTGGCACTCCCATTTTTACTTCCACTTCTTCTGATACAGCATTTCCTACCCTAACTTTCTGTTTTCCACCTTTTAAAAACTCTTCTAGCCAGCAAATCACTTTCTCATCCACTCCAATAGTTTTTACCTTATTTACTACCATTTTATGACCCACCCTGCTTAGTGCCATATTTTTTCAATGATGTGGGGCAAAGCTGTAAGTATTGTAATTATTGTATGTTTATTTTATTGTATATCCATTTAATGCTACATGATGGACTGTCTGCCTCAGCTGGTTAGGGCACGGTGACTGAGGTATTAAAGATTCCCGGTTCGAGTCCTTGGTCTTGGGTGGAATTATTGAAGACCTTAAAATTGACCTTCATCTCTGAAAAAATTTTGGTTTGCTAATGTGAAGATGCTTGGGTGTTCTGTGGTTCAGATTCCACGTTAAACTGTAGGAGCCCTATACTTGGTAAGATTACTGGGTTAAGTCAGGCGGGTGCGATAGTAGAACAATATGCAGCCGGTAACACACTCCATCACCAGGTCTTTTGAGACAACATGAAATTATATATTGTCTGGTGGAGCATTCTCTCAGTCACAATGCCAACCAAAATAAGTGCTGTATGTGGGGTGATCAGTTTGACTTTAGCAATTCTATTACGGAGTTTATACCACAGTTTATATACAAATAAAGCAATCTGTTCATACATGCACCAGGCACCACCATTTCAAATATTGCTTGCAGAGAAGCCACGTGAACCTAACTGAAGAGTGCCTGTGGGTCATCAATAAACATAAACTTTCCCAATTAGTTTTTTTAAAAAAATAGCAGAAACAAATGTGACTAAAACATTGCATGCAATATAAATTCAGAAGGAGAGGAGGAGATCCAAGAAAACACAAAAAAAAGACAGGATTGCTCCTCTGCTTTTACCTGCCCTCCCAAAAATTTTTTGATAGTTTTTCTGTGAATTAACAGCAAAAATCTCAAATCCCGAGTGACAAAATTGCAGGCAAAGCAATGGTTGATAAAACTGTTATAGACTGCAATAAAGTGGGGAAAACTGTGGAAGTATGAAGACTGAAAAAGCTGCTTACCCAGAGTAGGTGATAGCAGAAATGATAAAAGCAGCAAATCTACCTGGCATACAGAGACACCAGAGGTCTTTAAGACATTTAGGATTAAAAATATATGCCCGAAAAGAATAGCAGGCAAAATTTCATACCATTGTTTAGAAAGGGAAACTATGTAAATATTTTAGATATATCGTTAATGGTTCAAATGACAAATATTTTTGAAAAATATCACCCTAAATGAAGAAGGATTTATAGGAGTACCGAGTGTAAAGTGACATCACTTTATTGCCTAATAAGTATGATAGAATTGATTTGCAGTGATCACCTGTTTGAAAACACAATAAGAATGATTTTCTTGTTTATTGACAATAAAATAGCAAATGATTCAGTAAAATCTATATGGAGAAGCCCAATTACATTTGGAGTGGAAGGGGTGTAAGTAGATAGACACATAATACATTTTTTGACTTTACACCTCGTAAATATTGAGGTCATTAAAGGTGGTGAATGATTGGGGGCTAGGAAGGGGAAATAATTCAACCATGGACTTTTGAAGGAGCCATCACTGCATTTGCCTGGAGTGATTTTGGAAAACCATAAAATACCAAAATCAGAATGGGTGGACAGGGACTTGAACCCGTCACCTCTATGTTACCTGTATTTTACCATTTATCTATCGGGCTAGATGTGTCAGATTTATGAGAGCTGTTACAAAACAAAGTTGTTAAATTCTTACTGGTTTTAAAACAAAGAAGTGTGTTATCTCATGTTGTTCTTTGTAGTGTTACAGAGAGTAATGATGACACTAAAAAACTGAAACATTAAAATAAAGATATTTGCAAATTATATGATTATAAACAGAAAAGATGCAAGACTGTTTAGGAAAACGACACTGGAGATGTAAAAATGTTGTTGAATGTCATGAAAAATAATGTAACCAACAAAAGTAAGACAATATTTAAGAAGTTGTAATAAAGCATACCTACTTTGATCAAAACGTTAAGGAAACTCATCTACATCTCTGTATCATTCACAGAAACACACTGATCATGACAAAGGACTGGAGGAAGCAGCAGCTTATGGAGACTATCAGCTATGATGGAGTTTATGCTCTAGTCACAATTTATCTATTTATAAGATAGGATAGGATAGGGAAAATAAACAGCTACCCGTCACTTACCACATATGAAGGCAGGAGGGCGAGACACGTAAAAACACAAAAACAAACGAATTGCACTTTATTTCGACTTTAGTCTTAGTCATGTGGGAGGCGAGACATATGGCAGGGGGAAAGATGTGGTCATATCCCAACCCGCCACATGAATGAAGCACAGGCGGAAAATGCGTGGTTGTGGTAGAATTGCCGGGAGGGGTGGGGATAGGCTTGACCAGCGATAAAAGCATAATTCAAAAAGTTATAATTTAATTTAGATCTAAATAAAATTATAACTTTTTGAATTATGCTTTTATCGCTGGTCAAGCCTATCCCCCCCTCCCGGCAATTCTACCACCACCACACGTTTTCCACCTGTGCTTCATTCATGTGGCGGGTTGGGATGTGACCACATCTTTCCCCCTGCCATATGTCTCGCCTCCCACATGACTAAGACTAAAGTCGAAATATTGTGCAATTCGTTTGTTTTTGTGTTTTTACTTGTCTCACCCTCCTGCCTTCATCTGTGGTAAGTGACGGGTAGCTGTTTATTTTCCCTATCCTATCTTATTTTCAGTGCCTCGCGGCAGTTTCTTTGTTTCCATTATCCAATTTATCTATTTATGCATTTTTACTTTATGTTCTTACAGTGTTAGAGGAAAGATGTTCATCTCCTTGGCAGTTAGACCTTAACTGATTTCATTAGAAAAATTTCCATTCCCATTAAAATCAAATGCTACTTAATGATAATTCTCTCCTTTTCATTTCCTTTTCCTAATTCTTCATGGAATATTCTTATAGGTCTGATTATCAGCATAAGAGGTGTGGCTAGAAAATGACCAGACTAGATTTATAAAGCTTCTGATTTCTGAGCTTTCATATTTAAAATCTAATCCTCCTCAATATACTCACCCTTCTTGTTCCTTACACAACTCCATATGAATTTTCCATTGTTGGAAATAATGCCCTAGGTCGTCTTCTGACTGGTTCACCATAAGCTCAATTGCAGGTCTTGAACTACATTCCATTCAACACACTCTTCACTTTGGGAAACATAAAAGGTCACATGGCACAAGAAGACATTCTGTTCCAACACAGGGCTACAATATTTTACCAAAAACTGCTTAAATAAATAAGCATTTGCACTGGTATGTTGTCTTGGTGGTGGATCTAAGACTGATTCTTCCACATTTCAGGACTTTAACTTTCAGAGTGGCCAAAACCTGTTTATAGTAAACTTCACATACAGTTTGACTTTCATACACTCAATTAATATAAACAATTCCATGGGGTAAAAAAATATGATAATCACTGCTATGAATTTAGACTTGCCCATCTATACTTTTTTTGCTCGGTAAGTTTGGGCATTTCCAGTGCATGGATTGGTACTTAGTTTCAGAGAAGCTCACTCTTTAAAAACTATGAAATATGACATATTACTACCTTTTCTAAAAATGTAGGGTCAGATTCAATGTTTTGTGTCAGAGAAAATGGTCATTCAAGCTTACTTTTCGTCAGCAGACACAATCTTCAGTAACAATTTTGATCACATTTTGCACGTTAGAACTGTCATGAAAAATATGTTGAAGAATTTCTTTCTCAGTATTCACTAACTCATGCACAGTTATAATACTAACGTTGAATTTATTGAATATTCCATTGATTTTTTAAGGTTGTCATTTGGTTTAGTTATTTGTAGATGCTAAACACCAGATTGTTTGCAACATCTTCTCTGCCATCTTTGAATTGTTTGATCAATTCAGACGCTTCAGTTTGTGACAAGCAGTCATCACCATACACTTCTTGTAGCAAACCTCTACAGTTAGGAAGCCTAATATCTCTGTAGCATACTTCCCAAGTTTTATAACAAATTCCACATTAACTCATTGTCCATCACTGACACTTAACATTTTCCAATGCAGAGCAAATAGATTATCCAGTTTAAACCAGCATTAGAAAAAGCATGGTCATCAAAATGCCAGAATAAGTAGAGGGGATATTCAAGCTTAATGCCCAAACATCCCCAATCACATAACACCAATATTAGTGGTGTAACAAAATCAGTCTCGTTATTTTCAATAGTCTCTTCTACAAACTCATCTTCCAACTAATTCCAATCCAGCTCCTTTACCATAAAACATACTAATTAATAATATAATTTCCACAGACTGCTCTTCTTTACACACACCCCAATTCCTCTATTTGATACACAAAACATGGTTGCTAGCCATTTCATCATCACTCAAGAAATTGCCTGAACAAAGTTTCATAGCCAAGATCTCTTACTTACCTCAGACAACTGCTCATTAGCTTTTCAAACAGATGCAGAGTTTTGAAATCTCTCCTAACCACATTCCAAATGTTCAATGCCAATCTGAATTTTTGTTCAAACTATATTTCAAGACATTCACATCCAATGCCACAACAATACAGTATTTATTTCCTGTAATTGAGTGTCTAACAGGCCAGTACTTTATGTAATTTATCTTATTTCCATGCTAATCTACCAAGCTAAATATCCTGCAAAGATTCTTCTGCTACTGCACACCATCCTACATTACTACTACTATTACACATTATTTAGTTATATACAAAATCTTAACTTCTGACTGTAACACATCAAAAGAATCAATCACTATAGTGAAATCCAGCAATTATCCCCATACACTACACTGTAGCACTCTTGTCGTTACTTCTTACTCTTTTGATAACATGTTTCCTTCTATGTCTCTTTAAGAATTTCTTCACTCAGCAGGATCCCAAAACATCCTAATCATTTCAACATTAATCAACATCATTCAATTGCTCAGTCTATCAAATGACAGTAGAGGCACAGAACTACACTATCAGCTTGGTCTCCTTTGTTCATTTTATCTAAAATAACTTGCACGTAGCTCACTAACTGAGATTCATATTAATATGTCTCATGAGCCCATATTGCCAATTACCCAACCATTTTCTTTCTTCAATAACATTCCTGACGGATTTTATGCTCTTCATCAACTTGCCTACTGCTGAGGTTATTGGCCTGCTGTCATTGCTTATCCATTTTAAAACCAGTATACTATGGCACATTTTCAATCCTATTAATTACCTCTATAATTTTAGATCTCACATACACATCACTGGGGTTTATAACAAACACATCAAAAATGGTTTGTCTGCATTCTGCTTCACTCTACCATTTGTGCGAAGTATCATCCCCCTTTACTAGTAAGCTTTTCACAAATATCTGCTGCTATGAATGATTAGTTCCACAGCATTTCCAAATAACACCTGGTATAATTAAGTCTCTTTCCTAATATCTCCTATGAGATCCAAATATATAGTAAATTTCATCTCAGCAGCCCACTCATTATTCTATTTCAATAAACAGGTGAGATTCTTATATTCTCATTCCTTTCCCTGCATAACTAATCCCCAGCAACTCATTTCTGTTAAAACTGAGTGTAAGCAAACTGTATTAATAATTACTAATCAGTCTAAATATACCTCTGCCAACTCATCCTCTATCTCTACATTATGATATATAATTTCACTATCTTGCACCAGTAAAAATAGTTAAATGATGAAACACTAAAAGTTGGATGCAGCTAAACAATTTTTGGATGTTTAATATGTGCCTAAAGAAGAAGGAATGACAAGGTAACAGCATATCTTTGTTTTTCATTAAATCAATGATCTAACTTATTTAAAAAACTAACACTAAGAAAAATAATACCTTTTAATGATTTTTTTTAAATTTGTACATTAATTAGCAATCTTGCTACAGCATTAACAAGTAATTAATGTTTTTGCTCATAAAACTTTCAATTATTCATTAATACTTTTCTTATAAAATTACAAAAGGAAAATTTTATCTATAGCTATTCATGTCACACTTAATGCTTGGAACTGATCAAGTATAGGTTCAGGAATATGAGCAGCCAAGTTGGATCGAGGGATACCAGCGTACTGTACAAACATTTCCAAAAAGTGAAGTGTTGTTGCAGCCTCAGTTGGCAATTCAGGTGTCTTCGTACTGCAACAAAGAAATTTGTGTTATCTAGGTGATCAAAAGTTATTGGTATAAGAAAAACTCTTTTAACAAAGCTAAGTATAATTTTAGTGCATGCTGTAAATTTGTCCTCAGAAAAATGGAATTTGTGATTTACCAGATTTTAGAGATATGGATTTTCTTGTTTAGTGATATGGGAAAAAAAACAACAAATAAAGATGATGTACCTATGAAAAAGCTCTTAACCTCGCACAGAGATGGTATTGATACTTTTTTTTGTATATCAATACTTTTTGAGTATGTGTGTGTGTGTGTGTGTGTGTGTGTGTCTTATCGCGCGTCTTCGCACACACATGCACATGTTAGTTAAGTAGGTTTCTGTAAATGGCTTTTTAGAGTAGTCCTACTGTATCTCATTGAAATAGGTAAACTAGAATACAGTGCCACCTTAAAATACTTCATTTTGGATGGTTCATCACCAATTAAAATTCATATAAAGTTGATAAAGGTTTATTAGGAGTCTGCTCCTTCATTCTGAACAGCAACAAAACATTTAGGTGAACTTAAACATGGTTGTACACCTGTTGAACATGATTCAAATGAAAAACAACCAAAATCGGTGACAGCAGATGAAAAATGTCCAGAAGTTTCACAATGAGTAAAGGTGTTTAACATAACTGAGGCTGTAAACATATCAGAATAAATGATGCGGTACATTTTACACCAACAATTAAATATGAGAAAGTTTGTGTGCCTTCTTGATATGACAGATATATAGGTCCACCACTGCACATCTGAAATCAAACATTAATCAAAACAGTGGCTGTAAGACAGTTCCTTTGCATCGAAAAAGCTGAATTTGATTTCATTTGGTTGAAATTTCACTGTCAGTGTTTTCTGGTATGCAAGAGGGATTCATTTGATTGATTACCTTGAAAATGGTAAAAAAAAATAATAATTGCTGAATACAATAAATGTCTTCTGGACCAATTGGATTACAAAATAAAAAGGATACCTGTCACCAAAGGCTAAGTGAAAACTAGGCGATTTGAAATTTGAATTGTTGGAACATCTACCATATCTGGAAATAGATGGAAGGTACAGGAGGGCAAACCAGGTGAAATTTATGCCTAGACAATGTTCAAAGTCAAATGAAAATGTGACAGCAGATATAAGTAAGTATTTTTCAGACCTTTTGGAATCAAACTTCATTGGAGAAACATTGGACTAAACACATTTAGCTAAAGAGTGACTGTGTAGGAAAAATAAATGCATTTTTAAATTCTTTCAACCTCATGCCATATCTTACCCTCATCTAAGACCCATAATGGTGTTATGAAAATCAAGGAATTGGATAAAAATGAAGGATCAAAATAACAATGAAATCCAATAAATAATATCACTTTAAAATGATAACTGCTTATTACAGAAGGTTAAGTGTTAAAAATAACTCTCTCTGTTAACAGCCAATTACAGAGGAAGATAGGAAACTAATGAAGAAGTCGGGGTTTATTTCAGTTGAAATGATGTGGAAACTAGTTGTAATGGTACTGTGTACCTCTGACATGTCTGTATTTATGATATTTTAGATTTATTTTGGAAAGAGTAGTTTCATTAATATTCAGTAATTATTCAGTAATTATTCAGTTATATTATGAACATACATTTTCATCTTGATTTAAATAGTTTGAGCTTATATAACAACGTATCTCATACTTCCAAAAAGATAAAATAAGAGCAAGTGTAAGTCACAGTTTAAAAGTTAGTTATTCAGTGTTATAAGTTAAATGCTAACCTTGTGAAAATGGGGTTAGTTAACTTAGCTTCAGAAGGAGGATTTCTTTTAATTATTTAGTTTATTATATATACAAATGTGCTTGAAGTAATGCTACTGGCGATAGGTCAATTTATTTGGGAGTTCCGGGCCAGGTAATCATCTGGCAGTGAAGTGTAACATGGCCATGCGGTTAGAAGTTGCTAATGAGAAAGGATTATGAAAGTTGCACAAGTTTCGGGAGTGGTATGACAGTGAAAGTGGGTCTAACATCCTAAAAGTATCCTAAGTAGATCTGCTAGTTTACAACTCAATTTAATTTTATAGCTCATAATCTACTTTACTGAAACTAAATGGAAGTGGCTTCTAGGCGATATATATAATGAAGGACAGGGAAATTAACCCACCACATACCAAAGTGGATGGATGCGGTGAGAGGGAACACTTATGCTAACAAATAAATACACAATATTTCAGCATCTGCTTTCATCAGTGGCCAGTTAGAATAAATGGCCACAGACAAACAGTCCACAGTCCTGCACCACTGCAGCAGAACTCCGGAGATGGGAACTAGCGCACCAGAATATCCTGGATACCAGACACCCGCCTGGCCTTAATCACCATTAAAATCCAACCACTTAAACCATCACTTTTTTTTTTTTTAACTAGATATAACTTTTTGCGTCAATTCCGTACCTTTGCTACATATGTTCATTTTACTATCGCCTGCAATATATTGTGTCAGACATTGCCGATATATCGATAGTCTACCCCTTAGCTGTTCCCCCACTACCCGTTAAGTCATTGGGTGACATTCGTTGTGTACACACGTACGGAGCCTAATGGCCGTTTATCTACCAATGATGAACGCAGATGCTGAAATATTGTGTATTTGTTTGTCAACATAAGTGTTCCCTCCCACCGCAGCCGTCCATTTTGGTATGTGGTGGGTTAATCTACTTTATTGGGCTTTTAGGGGAAGTTATCCATATTCTGTGTTCCATCTTGCGTGTGTGCAAGTTGTAATGGATGAATGTGACTATTCACTATGTCAATTAACTTGGTTATGTTCCTTTAAGAACTTTGGGTACAAAGTCTGATCAATTTTGTGTGTTCTTGGCTTTTTATTTTTTTGGTGTTGTAGTGCTGGGACAAAGTGCAATGAAACATAACTAACTGTGAACATTCACCGTCTTATTATTTTGTAATCTAACTCCATGTCTAGTTAAGCATTTTATCTCCTTGAAAGGAGCAGTTTCCTTGGTGACCTTTGGTATTAAACAAGAACATCTTCTTAGAACTTTGTGATTTTTTTTTTCCCCCCTACTATTCCAGCTTGAGTAAAATAAAATGAATTATTTATTGCTTAACTCATTAACTATCCTTACAAGAAAGCACAAGCCACAAAAAAGTGGCATAGTATTTATGGTAGACAACCAATAAAACAAGAAGGCCTAGGCATTATGCAAGAACTCCTTTAAGCTGTATAAAGCAGACAAAAAGTTTTTGAAGGGGCCATGACAAAAGCAGATACTAAGGGGCCTGTTATAAATATTAATAAATTTTGGCCTGTGAAAAATTAATAGTTGGTGGAATATCACCCGTTGTAGGAAGAAACAAAGATGATTTTAAAGTAATGTGCAAAACTGAGGAAGAAGCTGTAAGTTATATCTGCAGTTTTGCAGGCTGATTGATGTTTGTGGAGCATGAAATGCTTTACCAGCTAATGTCATCGTGATGGTCTATATTAACGGAGGCAAGAGAATGTAATGTGTGAAAATGTTATGTTTAAGTAAATATGAATTGTATGTATTTTTCAGTAGGAAACTGGAGGACCATTCCCATATTAATCTGGATTACTATGTAAACACTGATGGAAACTGTGACCAGCGTAAACAGATGACATAAAATTCCAATTCACACTTGTACCAAATCAAGCTGAATACAGTTAAGATAACTGCAATGTAAAATGATACAAGGCACAATCTGGAATGGTCAGAATAGTTTTGCTTACAATAAACCTTTTATGATGACAAATCATATTGTTGGTTCCATTTATCAAATTTCAGTGATAACAGACATTGGAAAAAAGCAGAGTTCTGTAGATGGCCTGTGATTCTCATTCATATTTAAATAATGTAGGATGTATATAAAGTGTTTGTTGGGATGAGAGATGTGAGACTTCCTGCTGAGCCAGCTCAGATAATGCATTAACGAATAAAGGTTGTGGCATAAATAGATACATTTCTGATGAAACAAGGAAATTTAAGTAAAAAAAAAAAAAAACTTGACACATTACTCATTAAGTAGTCTTATAGGCACATCTAAAAGGTAGAATTCAACACATTGTGACACTGAAATTTAATCATCATGAGTTTGCTGTTGGATGATGTATTAGAGGGGGTGAGTTTTCAATGGCATACTCTGCCATCATCGGCAGGTTCTAAACACCTGCTGCGAAAACCAGTACAGTTCTATTTTTGCAGCATACAAACAGTGCTCTGAAAATAAATACAGAACCTGAGTAAGATGGCAAAGCTCACCATTGAAAGCTCATCTTTCTACAACTTTATCCTGTGTTAAACCTATACAGATTACATGTCAATACTTTCCACTCTATCGACAATTATCAAATTTACTATTGTTAATCCAGCTTAATGTTTCTCAAATTTCATTTCATATATTAAATTTCTGACAAAAAGGGGTTGAATAAATTATCTTGATACTAAGGAACAAAAATCAAAATCTAATCAAATCAAATAATTTTACTATTTCAAAAATCATTGTAACACAAATTTATCAAGAAAAAACATCTTTCTCGACAAAACAAAATATAGGTACAAAAAACCAAACAAAATTTCATGTGATTTCTATTGTATGCGCTAAAAGAAATCTACCATAAAAATTATCAAAGATGATAATTGCTGTACCTCATTCCAGATTCCATGTAAGATTTAACATACTGACTGAGATATAACAGGTACTGTTTCCGTATCTCTGGATGAAACTGTCGAAGGATTGTTTGTACTCCAATCACAAATGGCATGCCATCCAAAGGTTCCTGTGACTTCTTACTCATTAAAGCACCTGCAAACAAATTCATATAAATATTTCAGACAATACTCCTCCCAAACAACAGAATTTAATCTATTTATATTTATAAAACAAAAACCGGATAAATTGGTGTGAGAAAAACTCTAAAACTACAGCGCCGATTTTGATGGGGTTTTCACCATTTTAAAGCTTAGAATCTCTATTGAATTGTTTGGTATGTCTTATGTTTATACATTAAATAACCCCAGAGTATTAAATGAAATTCTGAACATGTGGTGACAAATGCCATAGATGGAACCATTAGATGTTGCATACGCCACCCTAAACAAAACTTTAAATATTATTTTCTTTAATTTGGGGGATTTAGTTTTCAAACGCCATCGATGACTGCATACTGAACGCAAGAAACTGATAATGAAAAAACAACAAAGATTTTCTTTATCAACGATCTCTGGCATTACAACTACAGCATATCTGACCCATTACCTTTAGTGTTCTGTTAACAATATTTAAGCATCAATTTTTGATAACATTTAACATCATTAGAACTTTGCATTAAGCCTTTAGTGTTGGAAATATTGACAGTTTATGAAAACTGAACATTTTAAAATTACATTCTGTGCTGTACACATAACTTTCCGACATTACCTCGCTTTTATTCATTTGGTGATTGGAGCTGAAAGTAGATTCTGTTAATAAGCAGGCTGATGATTTTTAACATCAATAGAATTATGTATTAAATAAAACAGTTTAGAACAACTGAAAGTTTTTTGGCATTGCAGTTTCTACAATAACTATGGGGCTGCAATTTGTAACTTGATGAGACAATTAGAAAATAAAAAATTAATTATAGGTAGACGATTATCTTCTGGTACAGGCACTATTTCAACCTAACCAAAACCATTAGGAAGAAAATAAAACACCCATCGCATATGTCCAGCAAATAGTTTCATGTGAATTTGTTACAAAAATTTCTCATCCAGGTTGCATTTCAATCTAACCACCTCAGTTTGGGAATACAATTTCTGAATAACTAAGTGAGATATGGCAACATTAAAGTTGGATAAGAATCCATAGTCTAATTTGGCTTAATTTGCAATTTTTCTTTTTTCCCATCCAGGCCGCATTTCAACCTAACCATCACAGCTGTGATACACAATTTATCAAGAAGTATAAGTGAGATAAAAAAGAGGTTCTTTAATTTTGATTTGTCTTATGGAGTTACATAAGAGTCCATGATGAAATTGAGGCACCTCAGTTATTGTAGAATTCCCGATATTTGCATACGTGAAATAGTTTTTTTTAACATTGATGGCATAAATGATACACTTATTGTGGAATGAGTTTTCATAACAGTTTATACACATGCATCTTATTGGATGATTAATGCTGAAGTAGTGAATAAATGTGGAATTTGATTTGCAGGTAAATAAAGTTGAAATATGTTCTTAGGTTCTATGAGGATACCTTCAACAGTTTTGAGGTACAGTAAAGTGAAATCTGACCTACATAAATTGAATGAGGGCAAACATAAGCGGCCAAGGGAAAATGGGAGTGTAGAGAAAATGACACAGGGGCATGTACTCTATCGTAATTGAATCAAATGTGAGTTTCGTAAACTAACTGTGCTGTTTAGTAATGTAGCAATGCAGTTTTTAACCATGGTGCTGCAATTTGTAATTCTGTGAGACAAATCGAAAGTAAAGAATAATTTCTATTTGTATCTCACTTAGTTCTAAGTACTTGGTATATAATTCTGAATATTCGATATTCAACTATACAGGTAACGAAACAAGTTTTAATTTTGAGCTCCAGCACCACATGAAGTAGTATAATGAGAAAATTTTCAGCTACATCAGTAGATGATGCAGCATAATGAGATAAACCTAATGTTTGATACTGTGAAAACTCAGTCAAAATTGAATCAGAAATTTTCAGGTAATGCTAGATTATTCGTAAAATAAATGTGTCGTAACATCTTAAGACCTACATTAAATTTTAACTTTTTCCCTAAGCTTTTAAATTCTGAAAATTCATTCAAAATATGTATTTTCTGCATGATGCCGGAATAAACAGACACATTATTAATGTGCGTATGGTACATGTTTCGATTTTCGAGCAGCAACGTTAGTAGATGTAATCAGGTGGAAATGTTGGCTGAAAATTAACATTCCATATCAAAGCATCCAACTCGCCTCATTCTTGGAACTGTGTGGCTAAATCAACGTTTAGTTTAGTACAGAAAATGTCTGGTAGCAAATTAATGAAGCTTGATACACATGAATCTTTTTGGACGAATAAAAATAGTATACAGGTAAAAAAGCTTCAACCCATCCCTTCCTTGGTAGGGGGCAGGTGAATCTAGGTTTGCTTTAATTCCAGAAATGGTTGGCATGGATTTTATGAAACTTGAGATACAGAAAAGTTAAATCTGACCTGAATGAATGTGTGAATAAAAATAGTGTACAGGTAAATCTACATCAACTAGACCGGGCAATGCAGGAAAATCTACTTGTTAATTATTAAAGTACACCAATACTTACCTACATTACGGACATAATGAAGCCTTATCAATTGGGATATTGTAAAAAGGAACATCAGAAGCGACAAGTACTGTAGATTTTTTGTAGTGATGTATATTTTAGCATAAGGGTTATTCATTCCAGCCCAATCCAAATATGTTGATAATTCATACATCAATGGATTTGTTTCCTTTGGATATGGTTTGTTTGGATCCTTGTAATGTGCTGCAATGTCAGATAGCAGTGCTCTGAAAACAAATATATATATTACAAAACATTTCAATAACATTAAAAAGTCACATCTTCCTATGTCCTTCCATAGAGTTGAAACATCCACTTTAACAAATTACTTTAAACTATAAATTTATTGCAGTTTTTTAATACCCATAATTTCCAAATATGTTTTTATGAGGTGGTTGGTTACAAACTTAATGGGTTGTTAAGATTAGTAAAGCAAGGTAATCAATTAGAAATGCAAACCAATTACACATGAGCTTGACTGGATGGTAACCTAAAGAAAATTACATATCAAAATCTTTACTAAGTAAAATATTTTACCGTCTAGCACTAAGAGGTGAGGAAGAGACAATAAAGAAAGCATGGGATATGCCTGTGGGAGGAAAGAACTCCAGAGGGGGACCCAGGATAAGCCGGAAGGATCTAGTTAAGGAGGATCTCATGAATTTAGGACTGAAAGAAGAGGATGTTGTAGACCAGGTAAGGTGGAGGGATCTCATTGAGGCGGCTGACCCGTAATGTTGAGAAAAGGTAGTTGAGAAGAAGAGCACTAAGAGAGACAAATAGAAAACCATGACCTGGAATTTGTCGAATAAATTCTTTTTTTTTTTTTTTTTTTCCAGCTTATGGTATCAAATACAGGAGTGGGGGAGGAGGGTTAGAGGAAGCAAAGGAGACCAATTAGATTAGTTTGTGGAAATTACCACAAAACACAATCATAAACTGATATTATAAAGGATCTGATTTGGAGATCATTGGAAGAGTGAAAAGAGTGCTAGGGCACTGTATAAGACATATTCAGATGATAAGGCTTGGACAGTATTGGTAAAAGAAGTAGGAATAGTGCATTAAAGGGAAGAGATGACCATGACTGTAAGTTGGGGCTTAGGTTTAGACTTAAAGGAGAGGGAAAATTTTGTTTTGTATATAAGGGAGTCAGGGACTGGAATTAATTACTAAGGAAAATTCTTAAAAATTAATTAGAACCCTGAAAGAGCTTAAAATTAAAATTCATAAAGAGAAAGTGTAGGTGGATGGTGAGGTTACACTCAAAGAATTTAAGATCAAAATGTATAAAAAGAATCATGAAATGGGAAAGTGTATGAGATAGGTTGGCACCTCAATGTATGCTCCATTACAATCAAATCTTTGTTGGAATTCCTGAGCATGTTTCTCATTTCATTGTTACTGTAAATTCTTCACTGAAGTAATAGTTTTAAAATTCACAACAATGAAATAAAGTAAAGAATAGAACCACAGTTGAATGTAACTGTATTTGATTGTCATTTCCAGATTGCTCTTATAAATATGAAAATATACACTATAGGTAACAATGAAAGGAAAGAAATGCCGCGAGGTAATATTTACATGGAAAGGAAAGGGAAAATACACCCAACACTCACCAAAGTTGAAGGGAGGAGGGCAGCAGGAACACAAAACAACACACTAACAAAGAAAAAACAATATTTCTGGTGAAAAAGACCTCTCTGTTAACTTGAAAAAGGGATTTTCACCTGAAATATTGTTTTTTTTCTTTGTTTGTGTGTTGTTTTGTATTGCTGCTGCCCTCCTCCCTTCAACTTTGGTGAGTGTTGGGTGTATTTTCCCTTTATTTTCCATGAAAATATACACTGATATACAAATGAATTTGCTATTTTTAAAACATTACACCCATTGTGAATAATTTACACAAAGTCGTCTATGTCATTAAAAATTAGAACATGTTACAGAAACAAACTTCTGAGGGACAAGAAAGTAACAACTGAAGTTGTAACACTCACTCATTCATAGCTTCTAATGCTGAAGCCAAATCTTTGGACTCAAATTTGCATGAAATATTTAATTCATACGCTATATGTTTTTTGAGCAGTTGCATCTGCCCTACTTTCAGCACCCAATCAAGAATCTGTGGCCACACTTTCTGAGCACGTGATGTGTACTGCAAGTAGAAGCGCCCAGGATTACCTGTAATTTAGAATATTATTATTATTTTGTTCAGATCAACATTTTTTCACAGCTACATCAAAAAAGTGTTCAATAAACATTATAACTTAACACAATCAGTCACATCTTCTGAAGACAAAATTACACACTACTTTCATCTACATTTTCTTACAACATCAAAACCACTGGCAATTTATGTTTTCTCCAACTTCTCTTCATTTTCAGCAGTAGAATGTATTTTTATGCATTGACTAGTTGTAAGGGAATTAACCGCAAACTGGGGTTGTAGTATCCGTTAATCCCCTCACCACTTACTTCCATCTCTGACAAAGTTCTTCAAAAATTAAACTGTTAAACCGTGAAAATAGTACCTTGGAATAAATCAACTGTAATAGCTTAAAGTCGGTCGCCACTTTCTTAATTTGACCACAAGAAAGAAAAGGATGGGTTGTAATTAAGAAATCAAAATCCACTGTTCAAGTTTCAAAGTAAACCATCACTATATTCTTGGAGTAAAATACACTATTACAGTTGAAAGGCAATCAGACGTTTCTTCACTGAAATGATTGTAGGTTATGAAATGTTAATAGACAGACAAACCCCTTTACTAAATTTGTAAAGTCACATTGTTAGAGGTAAGGCTGACTCATGCTACTCAAAATCCATGATGGCCGACCTGAAGCATGGTTTTCCCGAACTACTTTCGCTCTCTGCACTGCCCGACTAAGTTAGCGAGACACCGAGCCAAACATCCGCACGCTGTGGGATGTTTTCCGAAACTGGCGAAAATGGCACGTCCACTCCCTATATGGTTCTCATACTTTTACCAATGTAGCCCTTCGCTCCGAAAAATATTCCTATAAATTTGAAAAATCCAAAAGAATTTTATACAGCTTTTATTATTTGTATCTTTTGTTTAACACTTAATAAGGATTATTTATTTATTAGGTTTCAAAGTCCACCCAACCCATACTCTCATCCACCAAGAACATGTTTATGTATCCTTACATGGTACAAACTTGTGCGGGAATACTATATTTTAGATTTTAAAACTAATTACATTGGCTTCTACAGTTTCTCAGCTTTTAAAAATTCTCTTGCTCTCATATCTAGCCATCATACTTGTTTCACTATCAATTTCCCAAAATATCCATTTCCTTGTTAGGTGACACCATCTTTTAAAAAGTAGTATTTCATGTGATTATTATGGAAGTACAGCCTATGATGCATGGCTTGCGGAATAAATTTCTGTGATTTTTATTACATATTCCAAAAGTATTTTTATTTACTGACTTTAGTAATCTTCGTCCTGACTGACTGTACAAAACTATTTAAACTTTCAGTATGATGTACAGAATTTTATTTAGTTGGTTGAATACTATCGGCTGACTTCTAAAACTGCTTGAATCCTATGATTCTATGGAGCTGAAAATGCCAGTTTAATTGACTACCGGTGTTTTCTTACTTTAAATTCTTCAAGCACTTGATTATCGTTTGTTTATAACAGAATTTACTTTCTAATGGTTGACTGTTATTATAAAGAATTATTACAGCATCGAAAAGTGTTGTTTAATAGTGATATTGGTTGTTGCAGTTATTTAGGTAAGTTGACATTTTTATTTTCACTCTTTAAGGCTGGTTTATGGTCTGTAATATCTTTTTAGTTGGTTTTGTGGCTTAATTCGTCGGGTATATGGCCGTAGGCTCTGGTATTGGTTCCTGCATTATGCCCATTCTCCATTTCCCATAGTGACTAACTAGAATTTGACGAGATCTAAGGTAGCTTACATACTGCCTTATTTTATAGATCCCTTGAGGTATGATACATAAATTAAAATATTCAGGTGAAGGTACAGAAAATAAAATCTCAGAATGTGATGCATCTAAGCCTGACACTCTGTGGTTAATAGTAATGCTAGTATACAACATTCATAAATTTTTTTGAAGCCTGTACACAGATACCCCTTTATTAATTTATCATTTTAGATATGAAAGAGAGAGAAGAAAAGATACTCTTGCAAATATGTTATTTTTGTTTGCATTATGATTCTTATACAAATTTTAAGATACAAAAATGATGTCAGCTAATTTAACTGATAAATCTGTATATATAATAGACATGTGTGTCCCTATATTTCACTATGCAGTGGCAACTACCAAGAGCAGACCACTGGTGTTTGTGTGCAGTAGTAGCCTGGAGTCTCCCATCATACACTATGGTGGTTGCATATCAGTACATAAGGGTGTGTGGCTGATGTAGATAAAATACACCCAACACGCACCATAGTTGAAGGGAGGCAGGCAGCAGCAATGCGAAATAATACACAAACACAGAAAAAAAACAGTACTTTGGGGTTAACCCTATGTCAAGTTAAAAGAAACAAGTGACTGAGCATGTGCAAGCCTTGCGGTCAACACAGCCAATGTACGAAAATGTTCTAGACTATAACACATTGTCAGCTATTAGCATGTTGGAATACTTTGCAACCACAAATACCAAGCACAGATCACTGGATTTGTTTGCATTATTAGCCTCGAGTCTCCCATCGTGCACTATGGTGGTTGCATGTCAGTAGCTGTGGGGGCGTGGGATGTGTGGTGGTTGGAAGTGGTCATCCTAGGGCATTTTCATATTTCGACCAATGTTCTAAAAAAATCTTTGGAATCTTCTAAAATGTTCTAGAATGTTCTCAAGTGAACCAGAATGTTATGGAATATGACACTTTTCATCTATTAACAAATATAAATCATTAATTTGTAACATATTTAGTGTGTGTACTGATTTTGAAGGGACTTTGACAGGTTGCTGATTTGGCACGGAGTAAAATAGGCTACTTTTTATACTGGAATTATTTAAGACTCTGTGAAGAAACATAAAACCTTCAAATTTCTTGACAAACTCGAATGAAGTCGTGGGCACCAGCTATTATACAATAAACACACAGGGTCAATGGTAGTATTAAGTTAGATTTCAAATATTAGCACCTGATCAGGAACAAATTTTGCAACTGTTCAACCAGGTACAATATTGGTGTAAATGTGATTATTATTATCAGTGCAATGGAGATCAGTGTTAATTTCTCAATAACTCCACCTTTGCAAAGCACGAATTTTTTCTTTAAATTTTTTATTGTTTGAGGAAAATTGTTTGAATCTTCATCATTTATTAAATTCCAAAACTGTTACCTACAAATTAAAACTTGTCAATTCCCTTATACTCAAAATCAAATGCTAAATTATGCTCAGCTGCTTTATACCTTGTTAGTATAATATCCACCCAAGCTTCAATACCAATCTATACCTTATGCAAATGAACAAATCTCTTTACCCTCCTTTTGGCTTCCAATGACTAAAAAAACAAACTCCTTTATCATATCAATTACTGCCTGTGTTTTAAAATAATTTCCACAAAAAATGTAGGTACCCTTCTTTGCATCTCCTCCAAATCCTGAATTTGATACCCGTACTGTGGGTCCGATACTATGCAGTACCACCCTACTCAAGCAGGGTTTTGTAGCCCAGTTCCCTCACTTCAGTTATACGACCATTCAACACCCTCACCCCCAATGAAGAGCATCAAAACCTTTCCCTACCTCTCCTCCAAAGTGTTCTACCTAACCGAGTCTATTATCAAAAGATATGCCAAGATACTTACATTTTGTGACTTCAGGAAATAAAGACTTGTATATCAAGCCAATTTGGCATTCATCATTTTTCCATGTAAGTGTATCAAAATATACATCTTATCCCCCAGGAATCTTTGTAGCTGTTCACAACCCTCACCTTTTTCACCCTATATAATGCTCTGTTATCTGCAAAGAACTGCTACTTGTAAACCAACAAAAGAATCATTAATTAACATAATACAGTTTCAATAGAATATCCTGTGCCACTCCTGACCTATCACTTCTACCTATTATGTTACTGCAACCGGGCAGCGCCAGTGCTCAGAAACGCCTATTACCTGCGTCGATGTCTTACCTTACAGCACATGCCGGAAATGTTGGCCGTCGGCTTCAATACACGCTTGACATCTTCTAAGGATGTTTTGGCTAACTTTCTTCAGTGTTTGTGAAGAAATATTATTAATTTTAGTTCTTATGTTTTCCTTAAGTTCCTTTTCTGTACGAAGATTTGAATCATAAACACGCTCTTTTAGGTAACCCCACAAAAAGAAATCACAAGGTGACATGTCTGGAGAACGCGGAGGCCATAATCCACGACTGATAATTTGATTTTCATTGTAAACACGTTTTAAAGCACACATAGAATTTTCGGCTGTATGGGGAGTTGCACTGTCTTGTTGAAAATTACCGTAATTTTTTTCATCTTCTGTCAGCTGTTCAAAAAAGGTATTTAAAATATTGTCCAAATAGCGAGAAGATGTAATTGTTTCGGTAAAAAACACTGCTCCTATAATTCGCCTCAAACTAATTGCACACCAAACTCCAACTTTCACATCATGTAGCAGCTGTTCATGGATAAGATGTGGATTTTCTGTACTCCAGTACTGACTGTTTTGACTGTTTACGCGTCCACTTAAATAAAAATTGCATTTGATGTGTTGCGAAGGGCCAGGTATCGTCCGAGGGGCGGCCCACGCATTGTCGGAAGTGGAACTTAGGGAAAACATAAGAAGTAAAATTAATAATATTTTTTCACAAACACTGCGGAGAGTTAGCCAAAACATCCTTAGAAGATGTCAAGCATGTATTGAAGTCGATGGCTAACATTTCCAGCACGTGCTATAAGGTAAGACATCGACGCAGGTAAGAGGCGTTTCTAAGCACGGGCGCTGCGTGGTATGAGTTGGCGGCAAGCGAGCAGCCGCTGGGCTGGGCGATTATAGCTGTGCACGCGGATGTGTCATAAATGAAATGCCCTGTACCAAAGCCTATTTTAAAGCTGTGTTATTACTATCACACTCTCTCCTCAGTGAATTTTGAGATATCAACAAATAAATCATTCTTTTAGGATCAAACAGACAACTATTGTTTTCTTTTAAACTCTGTTAGCTTTGCCCACCTGTGGATATAAAGCTAGCACACTCAAACCAGAAACCTATACTTCATTTCATAAACACACAAATGAGATGGTTTATTTTGTTACTCTCTAAAAATTTAGACACATTATCTGGGCAATTTTTGGTAAACCAGACAGCAACATACCACAATACTCTTTTAATTATTCCTTCCTCATTGGCTATGCTAGATTAAACTGTTCAATTAGTACAGATGATACAACTATTTGGAAACATTCAAGTTTATCTTTATTGCCAGAATAGTTCACTGATGTAACCCATTCTTATCCAAAAGCCCTCCACTTCTTTTATTCATACTCTACCCCTAAAAAAATTATGGCATTTAGAACGGCCCTCCAGAAAACTAGACTTGACCGCATAAAGAATGATGAAATTTGATCAAACCTAGAGCTAAGGGAATCCATGGAAGAGAGACTTAGGTCATCAAGACTTCGATGGTTTGGGCATGTGAAGAGAATGACTAGTAAAAGACTGCCAAAAACTTATTTGGAAAAAAGGATACTGGGCTAAAGACCAGTGGGAAGACCAAGAAGAAGATGGACAGACCAACTGAAAGAGGACGTAGAGAGAAGAGGCTGGAATTGGGAGTACGTCACAGACAGAGAAACCTTTCTGGACAGGAAAAGGTGGAAAACAATCGTCTATAATAACCAAGGCTCGTAAACCACACCCGGGAAACTGGAGATGGTCCCCAACGATAATGATGATGATTTATGAGTCGGTGGCATTCATCCTGATGCCTCCAATTTTAATTTAATTATTTAAATGGAGTGCATGTCCCAGTGGAAATTTCCCTATACAGATACTTTCCTGCTTTCTTTTTATCACTTCCCTTGCCCTCTACAGGTGTTAAAATCAAATTCAGTCAGCATTTTTGGCAAATTATTTGAGATTTCCCGTGATAATTTATACCATTCCTTGCCCCCCTTGCCTGTGAAAAAAAATTTACCCACCCGAAATTGAGTGCAAGCTTGTGGTCATGGTTATCTCTTCCCCTCCATACACACTCTTAATTCTTTCACTCATTAATTTCAACACCTCAGCACCAATATAAACCTTGTACACTACCACCACTCTCCTCAGCATCCACCTGTCTTCCAATGAATCCCATTTCAGGTCCATCGTCATATCAGTTACTGATTGTGTTCTGCTGTAATTTACAAGACAAATCTAACAGCACTTCTTTGCACCCGCTCCAACTCATGTATTTGATACCCAAAATGCAAGTGTCATACTGCACCTCTATATTCGAGCAATGGTCTAACCATTCCCGATTCCCTCTCTTCTCTGGAACATCCTCCCATCACCCCAACCAGTAAATGAAGAATTTTGGGACCTTTTCTTACCACCCGTCCAATGTGTCCCATCAACTACAAGTTATTTATATTTCAAGTCTTCAGAAAGCAATTCCTTCTCCACTGTATGGTCATAAAAAAACCTTCAGCTTTTTATCTGTGAGACTAATAGGCTGACTCTTCTTTCCATTTATCTTCAACCCATGCTGACCTACTCGGCTAGATTTCCTGTCCAGATTGCCCTGCAGCTGTTCACAGTCTTCTACCAATCTGATCCTATTATATAACATTATGTCATCTACAAACAACCTAACTTCTGATGGTATATCAACACCATTATTCATTAGAATAACGAATATCAATGGTCCCAATAAACTACCCTATGACACTCCTATTTTCACTTCCATTTCTTTTGATACTGCATTTACTCCATAACTTTTTCCTTTCTAAGTTTTAAGCAATCTTCTACAAATCAAATCACTTTTTCAATCATTCCAATGGTTTTAACTTATTTACTGTTATTTTATGGCTCGCTCTGTCAAATGGCTTAGAAAGATCTAGTGCTACACTATCAATTTGGGCTCCCTTGTTCATTTCATCCAAAATATTTTACATATAGCCCACTAAATGAGACTTGAATCACTATCATAGCCTAAAGCCATGTGGATGATTTAAAAACCAGTTTCTTTCCTCACACACATTTCTAATGTGGCTGCATATCAATCTTGCCATTCATGTACCTACCACTGATGTCAATCCGATCAGCCTATAATTTGTGACCTTATTTGTCACCACTCCTTTACGGACTGGTACTACTATTGCACTTTTTCAGTCCTCTTGGAAACAGCAAGCATCCAGACTAAATCTAGATAATGTTTCAAGATAAGGTACAACATTGTATTTTTTTAGATATCTTTAGTAGTATGTATATATACATGTGTGTGTGTGTGTGTGTGTGTGTGTGTGGTCACATCAAACAACTTACTTAATATCTCTGCCCTTTTCAAACCCTCAGTAACTTCTTCTCCATCATAATTTATAACCGTATGAATATCTTCCTCTACCCTCAGTTTTCTAGATGCATCATTATGCAATCCCCTAGCACTGAGAATATTCTTCATGAAACTTCCTTTAGCTTCCTTCTTTGTTGTTATTAATTCCTTCTTTAGTTCTTTACTGCCTTGCTGTCTCTTAATTCTGTAGTGTTATCTTTTCAGCAGCCTCTTTAAACCTTCTCACTTCATTATTATATTATGAAGGTTCAGTACTTCTCTTTATTGTTTGTTTTGGAATACATAATTCACCTTTTTTTATTATCTCCTTGAATTCTCCCCACTTCAACTTCATTGACTTGTGCCTTCCTCCCATTTGCTTAATTTTCCTCTGAAATATCTCTTCAGTTTTGAACTTTGTGCCTTTTTTAAACTGTACCTATTTCCCTGTTCAATTTTGGTCATTGATTTACTGAGTCCTCCAATAACCATCAGAACTGCATTGTGATCACTTATTTCTTCATTTACTTGAGACCTGACTAGGTTTTCATCAGGCTTTATTAAGAAGATATACAACATGTTGGATCCCCCTGCATTCTGCTCTACCAACTGCATAAAGCCTTCTTACCTTACTAAAGTATTTGCAAATCTCTGTTCACTTGCATTATTAATCTTATTTCCTATCCAGTTGACAACTGGTAAATTTAATTCCCACCAATAATGACCACTCTGTGCTCACCTCTGAACTGTGATACGAATTTAGTTTCTCCCAGAGAGCCTCACCTGTATCATTCATTCTTCCAGTATAATAAGCAGCCAATACTTGTTGTTGTTGTTGTTGTTGTCGCTGCTGCTGCTGTTGTTTTAGGGCACGTTGACAGCGGGGTCATTAGCGCCCTAACAATTACCAGCTATAACTGTGGCTTAAGAATGTACTAAAATACTGTCTGCATAGTCAATTGTAAAGGAGTCGGCCATACAGAGAGCAAATAAAATAAATTATAAAATCAGATGTGGCTTTAAAACAGCCACCGATACTTTATACAGTACAACACCTGCATGACTGTAAAGGGGCCAAGCAGGTTCACAAGAGTATTAAAAACACATGTCTTGCTGGTTGTATAATGGCCAGCGAAACAGGAATTATAACAATATAAAAAATAAAAACAATGCAAATGGATGGCAGGCTCTAAAGAGGCCACTCATCCATCTTAAAACTAGATCGATCTGCCCAAAATTTTAGGCACTAGACTGGCCAACACGCAAAATTTTAAAACACTTGCCACGTTGCTGGTCTCATTGTTTAAAATGAGGGACAGGTCGTTGGCCAGACCAACGTCTGCCCTCAAGTCTAAAAATAATACACAATCAACTAAAATGTGGCGCACCATCAGAGGTACGCCACAAGCATCACATTCCGGTGGGTCCTCCCGGCGGAGAAGAAAGCTGTGTGTCAGAGGACAGTGCCCTATACGGAGGCGAGTAAGGAGAACCTCATCCCTCCTCGCCCGCTGGAAGGAGCTGCTCCATGGCTGAACAGTCGGTTTGACCAGCCGGAGCTTATTATGCTCTACCTCCAACCAGTGGCTCTGCCAAAGGTCAGAAACTAATCTTTTCGTCGCCGAGCCAAGGTCAGACTTTGGGACCAGATCAAAGTCAACTCTGACCTAGTTGCAGACTAACTTGGCAGCTTCATCAGCTACCTCGTTCCCCCTGATTCCCACATGACCAGGTACCCAGCAGAATACGACCTCCTTTCCAAAAGACTGGAGAAAAAGAGGGCGTCCTACATATCCTGGATTAGACGGTTTGCTGGGTACATGTTTCCCAAAGCCTGAATGCAGCTGAGGGAATCGCAGCATATGATGTACTTTTTGCCACAACTTTCTTTCATATGCTGGAGCAACTTTAACAAGGCCTAGGCACTCTGCAGTGTATACGCTGCACATGCTGTTTAGCTTGAAGGTGTATGTCACTTGAGGGAACAATACGGAGCAGCCTTCTCCATTAGCCTGAATAGACCCATCCGTATATACAGGGGTGAAATCGTGACGTTGGTTCGTAACATCATTAATTTTTTTTAATAAAACCACTATCAGTGGTAAACAGCTTGCTGTATCATGACAGGTCTAAAATTGTTCTGGGCCTCTTTAAAAGCCAGGGAGGAGATTTACTCCAACCCTGGCAATAGAAAGGGGGCATCTCAAACCCATATTCCTTGTACGTAAGCTGAACAGTTTGGTTGCTCTTAATCGGTTGGTATACAGCCGTTTGTAGTTTGGGTGAATTACTACGTCGTACACGGGACTAGCTGGTGTTGTGGCAATGTGCAAGTAGTGTCGCACCATGAGGAGGCGCCGGCGGGTGGAAAGCGGCGGCTTGCCTGACTCAGCACAGATGCTGATAATCGGACTGGTGCGGTAGGCACCGGTTGCTAGCCGGATTCCTGCATGGTGGACGCTATCTAAACTGCGCAGATAACTGTCCCGTGCCAAACCATATACTATACAACCATATTCAAGCCGCGACCGCACAAAGGCTCTATAGAATTGTAGCAGGCAGGAGCGGTCAGCACCCCATGATCTGCCACAAAGGCACTTTAAAATATTGAGGGCTTTTAGGGCTCTGGCTTTCACATCTTTTAGATGTGGTAACCAACTTAACCTACAATCAAATATGAGGCCCAGAAAGCGAATACTATTACTAAAACACAAAACGGTGTTCCTCAGGGTAAGACGAGGTTCTGGTAACAGGCTTTGACATCGACTAAAAAGTATGCACTGGGTTTTCTCAGCAGAAAATCTAAAACCAGTACGCACTGACCATCCATCCAGCCTGTTCAGCGCAAGCTGCAACTGCCGCTCAGCACTTCTTTCTCAGGCTAGATGATGCACAAAAAATTAAAAAATCATCAACATATAAGCAGTACTGAACCGTCCTTCTCACGGTTCGATATATTTGCGGCCCGCCGCTGCCGTGTTCTCTTTGCTTTTGTCGGGACCTAAGTCGATTTCCGCTGCGCTGGTGCTTATATCGTTGCCCTGGCACAGATAAAAGGGGCGGCCCGGTGGCTCTCAAGGCAGTGAGTGGTGTGGCGTCGCGGAGGTCTTGTGCTCCGCGGTTTGGTGTATGGGGGCCTTGTGCTCGCGTTTCTGTTATCCTTCTAGTTGTCTCGGAACTTGTCTGCAGTTCTAAGATTACAACGGGCTCCCCTGATTGAAACTTCCTGGCAGCTTGGCTGTGAGAGCGATCACTATTGCTTCTGGTTCTGTGTTCATGGTCGCTCCTCCTTGGGCCGGTTGTCGGTGTTGTGGACAGTTAGTTGGACGGCGCCCGTTACCCAGTGATCCACAACTGTGCACTAAGTCTACCTCCAGCTATCTGATTGTAAGGCTCGTGTTCTATGCTTCCTGGTCCAGTTATGGACTGGCACATATGTGGTTGAATTGTGCTTGATTCGAATTGCATGGAATTACTGTGTAATGTTACATGTGAAGGGTGGCTGATGATGGTGCAAACCGTTACAAATCGGTGAATTATGGATAGTATGTTCTGGTGTTCTTAAGCTGTTGCGCCACTATCGCCTTAACTAATAATTGTGTGCGCTTAACCACATTCTAATTTTTTCTTAATAATTGTATGCATGATGGTTAATATGGTTTTGGTGTATTTGTTTCATTTGTGAGCGTGATCAAGGCGCTGATCTCCCGGACTCTCCAAGCGCACTCGGTGAGCTCGCCGTAGGGGGCCATTTGGACGACAGTGTGTTTACTGGGTGCGGCCTACCCGGCGGTGCGGACCCGCAGGTGGAGTTATTTACTCCCACCCGGAACTTCCTACCCAGGCCCAAGTGCGGGCCGTGTTATGTCTTATCCCTCGGGGACTTGCAGAAATATTTACTTATCTTGTGTGCATAGTAATTGTAAGGTTATGCTTAGAAATTTATCCAGCACGCTTCCACTGTAAGGTTATGCTTAGAAATTTATTTGTTGTGAAGTGTTGTGAAAATGTTAAGGGACTACATCCCGCATTGTGATTGGGGTATTGTATCTGGTTTGAAAATAAGTGACATTAGTCTCACTTACGTGGCGTTACATTTTTGATATTGTTGAATTGTTTCTTAATAAATGAATTGTTATTATTGAATGATTGTCAAGTGAGAAATGCGTTACCATCCGGCACCTTCCATTTCCCTGGTAAATTGTTTGGGGCTGCCCTCCTATTTATCACGACCATATCATATTGGACTCCTCATTACAGTTGAGATACTGTTAATTGCAATGGCAAAAAGTATCACACTTAAAATGGATCCCTGAGGAACACCATTTTCCTGTATAAAAATATCTGACACTTCCATACCGACTCGGTACCGGAAGCAACGCTGGGATAAAAATGACTTTATGAAACGAGGTAGATTTCCCCTGAAACCCCATTTATGGAGTTGTTTTAAAATACCATACAGCCAAGTAGTATTGTAGGCCTTGTCGATATAAAAAAACACGCCAACAAGATGTTGGTTGCGAATAAAGGCGTCCTGTATCGCCACTTCCTGCAGGATCAGGTTGTCCAAGATGGAACGGAACTTCTTAAATCCACACTGAAAGCGACTCAATAGTTTTCAGGATTCGAGACACCAGACAAGGCGGCGGTTGACCATCCGCTCTAGTGTCTTCCCGACGCAGCTTGTTAAGGTGATGCTATGATAACTACCTGGCAACATTTTGTCTTTGCCTGGTTTTAAAATGGGTATTAGCGTTGCTTCTTTCGACGAGTCAGGGAAGTGTCCTCCGGTCCATACATCGTTAAAAATATCTAGAAAATACCTTTGCTAAGATGCCTCAGCATCTGGTACTGGATCAAGTCGGGTCCTGGTGCTGTGTCCTTGGTGCCGTTTAGGGCGCACTCCATTTCCCAAAATGTAAAAGGGGAATTGTATGCCTGAATATCCGGCGAGTCGAAGTTAAGAGTATGTCTTTTGGCAGCAGTTATTCGTTGCTGAAACCGAGGTTCCAGCCTGGCAGAGGAAGTGATAGCAGTGAATGACTCTGCCATCAGCTGCGCTATGCTTCGCTCGTTGGTGACTACACGCCCCTGATCCAGTAATCCAGATACTGGCGATTGAGAGTACCTTCCAGATATACGGCGGATTGACTCCCATACTTTGGTTCATGAAGCGCAACGGTTAATGGTGCTCACAAAAGTCTGCCATGACCTTCTCTTGCTCTCCTTAATCACTCGACGTGCCTTAGCTCTAGCAACTCTGAACGCTGCGAGGTTGTCAGGTGTAACCTGAAACGGCGCAAGGCTCGTCTGCGGCCCTGAATGGTGGAACGTCATTCGTCGCTCCACCAAGGGACAGGCATTCTTTGCAGCGCTCCTGAGTTGCTAGGCATCGAAATATCAGCTGCCCAGTGAATAACTTCGGTGAAGTGTTTCACCTTTTAATCAATGTTCTCACACTGGTGAAGAGTGACTGAATGGCTATAGAGCTGCCAATCGGCTCTGCTGACATTCCATTTGTGGTGGATAGTTCTTTCTCCACGTTCGAGCTCCACATGCAGCCGTATCGGGAAGTGGTCGCTTCCATGAAGGTCACGATCCACTTCCCAGCGCACGGAGCCTGCTAGTGAAAGAGAGCAAAGAGAGAGATCAATGAGAGTGGACGTACCGGTAGTAGAAGTGAAGTGCGTCATTTGGCCGGTATTAAGGACACATATGTCCTCTCGCTCGAATAATCTACAGATTTCCTGACCTCTGGGGCAATCGGTGGTCGACCCCTATAGCACACTGTGTGCATTGAAGTCTCCTAGCAGGAGAAAGGGCCGGGAAATTTGCCACAGTAAATCAGCCAGTTGACCGAAATCAACTGGTGACCCTGGCGGTAGATATAACGAGCATACTGTCAATTGTACCGGTCCATGAATTTTGGCAGCTACTGCCTGTAGGCTAGAGGTGAGAGCAACAAGTTCAGAGTGAACAGTGTTCCGAACAAACACAGCCACTCCCCCCTTCGCTCAATCACCCTCGGTATCATCGTTTCGGTAAACATCGTAGCCTCTCAGCACAGGTTGCTATGTTGGTCTGAAATGTGTCTCTTGAAGATAGAGACGCAAAGGATCAGACCGTGCTAAGAGTTGTAACTCCTCGTTGTGAGCCATAAAACCGTTGATGTTCCACTGGAGTATGGGAGCCATCCTACCGATTTAATTTCACCCGCCCCGGTTCGGGTGGGTCTTGGGTCTCTGTCTGCTAAGGAGCGGGACCAGTCTCATCCACCAGCATTGCAGTTTCCTCTGGTTCCGAAGAGTCAGATGTCTCCGACTCAGTGTCCTCATCCTCTACCTCCTTTGCTTTCTTCTTCTTTGTTTTCTTTCCCTTTTTCTCCCTTTTCCCAGGTGTTCTGGGAGTGGATGAAGAGGGAGATTTGACAAACTGAGTTGGGCCCGTCAGCCTAAACTTTGGGCCCCGGATCTTCTGATTGCCTTCATTAATAGATGTAGCATATGGTAGTGCTACAACTGTCAAAGTGCAAGGTGGAATTGGAGGTGGCGCTACTTTGACAGCTGCTGCTGGTGGTGGACTTTTAGTGACTGCTGCTGGTGTGGTGGAGGTCGCAGACGTACTACTACCGACAGTCCGCGGTCATCGATGTTTCGACCTTTGCGGGTTTTGCATCGCATTTGCATTGGCATGAGCACATTGTGCTGATGCTCATGTCTGCAACAGACGTCTGGATAGCAGTACTTTGTTTCCTGACGGGAGTTGAAGCCATATTAGCAAAGCTTGTTCCAAAAATTGGTGTGGCGAGCGACTTGGCCTTCTTCTTTGCTTCTGCATAAGGAATCTGCTCCTTTGTCTTCAACTCCTGTATCTTGCACTCTTCAAGATACACTTGACACTCCCTACTCCAGGCCGGGTGCGATCCGGAGCAGTTGACGCACACCTGTGGTAGCGTGCAACTCACTCCCGGCTCGTGTGACCCCTTACCGCACTTACCGCAGGTGGGGTTGCCCTAACATGATGCCAGTCGTATGTCCGAACTGCTGACACTGAAAACAGCGCATTGGGTCCGGAACATATGGACGGACGTTCAGGTTGATGTACCCTGCTTTGATGTTCTTCGGAAGTACTGGAGTGTCAAACGTCAGGACGAAGGTGGCAGTCTTTTCAATACTGCCACTAACCCTCCGTGTGATCTGACATACCTCGACTAGTTTCTGTTCCTTCCACTCCTTAACGAGTTCCTCGGTCCCTATGTCTATCAAGTCACGGCAGGTGACAACGCCTTTGGAACTATTCAGGGATTTGTGGAGTTCGCAATTGACTGCGAACTCCCTGAGCTTCTCACAGTTAAAGAGTTGGGTAGCTTGCCTACTGGTTGTAGTTTCCAGCACCAGCGTCGCGTTATTCAGCTTTTTCACCGAATTTAGGGTCCCTATCAGACCCTCTAACCTCTTTGAAATATAATAAGGTGAAACTTTTTCAAAGGTTCCTTCTACCCTTTGCATCACTATAAAAGCGTTCGCAAGCGAACAAACTTTTCTGTCACTATTACCTTCAGAAGCGGTGGGTGTGGGGGGGGGGCTATATACCCTCACCCGCTTCTTAGAACTGGGTGTATTTATTTTAGCCTGTGGCACACCCATATCAAAAGGTTTTGTGGTTTTTGTGGAAGACTTAATTTTGGTCCCATGATTAAAACCAGTTTAAAAAGAAGCGCTAATACAACAGGGGTGCGCAGGTGCCCCTGAGGTTGCACGTTAACGAGTGATCTGCCTCTTACCCGTGCACCTCCTTGGCACATGGCTGACCTGCAGGTTGAGGGTTTTTTTTTTTACAGAGGTTTGTACCATCCTCGCAATCCAGGGGATGAAGCCAACATCCCCGTTCTCCTAGGCACACAATGTTCCACCGCCACGCCCTACGGTGGTCGTTGAAGCATGGTAGGAGTTTACAGTGTGGGGAACTAGCAGAGCTCACAAGTTTCCAGCTCGGGCACCGCGCGTTCGCCAAACCCATACCTGGCACTTGCGTACCAAGCCCCTGCGGGGTCCAATACTCTGAAGTCTAGCAACTCATGGCCATGATCTATGAACGCCAGTGAATTGTAGTAGTCTTTGCTGTCCAATATGAATACCCCACCACTAATTGCTCCTCCATATCTGTGGTACGTTCTGTAGCAATCAGGGAAAACCTCACTGTCTAGTACTCCTTCTTTTAACAAAGATTCTATCCTTATAATGAGTTGTGGTTCATGTATCTCTATTAAATTTCTAAATTCTGATACTTTGTTGATTATACTTTGCCCAGTTCTATAGTTAATGAGATAATGGCAGTGTCAGGTTGACTGACATATGTTATCATAAACGGCAGCTATTGTCAATCTACCAAATTTCTAAAATGTCAGAAAAGGTTTTGTTTACTGAAATGGCTGACAGATTCCTTCGAATATTTTTATAGTTAAATCATGAACTGCAAATGAGCAATAGTTTCAAAAGGTAGTTAATAAAAATGAAAGTTAACCATGCAATAAGTTTCACTGAGCTTACTGTGTTACAAGATAAATTGAGCTGTTAGTATCAGGATTATATTACCTGTGGTGAGTGATAGATTGATTTCCAACAGAACTTAATTTTAAATATATTTAATAATATTAATATGGTAACAATGAAATCAAGATGCTAAGTAGCGGAAAGGAATCAAATTAGGATAGGGAAATGAGCCACTACTTACCTTTAGATGATGGACGTGGGGTGCGAACACACATAAAAGACAAACACAAATAATAAAGTAATTTTCGGGATAAACCCTTCGTCAACAGGAGAACATTATGAGAGGTGGGCACCGCTGGAGAGTGCCTCACAGGAAGACCGCCAGTCGGGAAATATTAATAACTTTATTACTAAGCTGTTTCTTGGTTTGTTTTTTTTGTGGCTTTATGTCTCATTGACATTGAGGTCATTATAGTCAGGATGGGATTGGGGACAAGGAACGAAAAAGGAATTTGACCATGACCTTTAGAAGGAAGTATCACAACATTTCCAGGGGATGATATGGGAAAACCATGGAAACACAAATCTGGATTCCCGGACGGGGATTCAAAACAGCGTCCTCCCAAATTTTTGTTTGTTTAAATTAGCATTTGCAACTCTCTCCTCCTAAATGAAAACATTCCTTCAGATACTGATCTGTACACTGATTCTACCTTCAATACTACTACTGACTGTGAATTCCAAATAAACTATTGAGCTATAACATGTGTGCCAACTTTACATACCAACATAACTGAACATATAACCTATCTTCACCTTTTTTGTTTAGTTGAAATACAAATAGTTATTTAATATCTCTGTTCTGATACATGAAAAACAATAATCTCATATAAAATCATTTAGCAATAAATGAGACGAATTTCCTATATTTGTTTTCTGTTCTCAATGTGAAGAACTTCAGAAAAAAAACAATTAGTTGTCTGCAAAATATGATTACCTTTTTTTTTTGTGTTTTCCTTATCTTTGTCCCATTTCTCTTTCTTCTAAACCTCATCAAATCATTATTAACTGTGACTCATCCATCACTGTATCAGAAATACTTTAGAAATGTCTTCATTTATTCCAAATATCATAATATAATATGTTTACAGAGCCACTTAGTATTTTCTATTTCATTTAATGATCCAAAAATATCCATAACCATTGTATCTAGAGGTGAAAATATAATGGTCATTACTGATGAGGATTTAAATTTACAAAATGTAAACTGGGAAGGAAATAAGATTAATAACACAAGGGAACAGAGATTTGTAAATATCTTAATAAGGGAAGGAGGATTTACACAAGTGGTAGAGCAGAGCACTAGGGTACCAAATTTGTTTGGATATATTCCTAATAAAGCCTGATGATAATCTTGTTGGGGTTTCAAGCAACTGACGGAAATAGGTGATCACGAAGCAGTTCTGATGGATATTAGAGGATTCAGTGAACCAGCAGCCAAAATTGAAGGGAGAAATTGGTACAAATATAAAAAGGCACAGATTTCGAATTTGAAGTGATATTTCAGAGAATGTTTCAGCAAATGGAAGGAAGGCACAAGTACAGTAGAGTCAAGGTGGGAAGAGTTCAAGGAAATAATAAGAAAGGGGGAAGAAAAATTTATTCCAAAACAGGAAATAAATAGAAGTAGAGAACCTGTATACTATAATAGGGAGGAGACGAAGTAAAAAGAGGTTGGTAAAAAGAAAACATAACAGAGTTAAGAGACAGTTGGGAATATTTAAATCAATTAAACAAGGACTTAATAATACCTAAGAAGGTGGCTAAAGACGGATTTCTGAAGAGTATTGTCAGTGCAAGAGGACCATTAACTGATGCATCGAAACATTTCTAAATTCTAAATTGGAAAACTGAGGGGAAGGGAGGGTGTTGAGATGCTTATAGATAAGGATGGTGATGTTACTGATGATTAGAAAAAGGTAGAAATTTTAAGTAACTGGTTTAGTGAGAACATTAGGGGCAATGAATCAGAAATAGGAGGGCCTAAATCAGAGAATGAGATTAACAACACAATTAGAAATGAACAGACCAAAACTTTGAAATTCATCCTGAGGAAATCATGAAGGAACTAAGAAAGCTGAAAAAACATAAAGGGCTAGTGTAGAAAAAATTACTACAGATATCTTAAAGATAGCTGGATGTGACATTGTACCTAATCATGGAATATTATTTAAATTGAGTCTGTATACTTGCTGCTTACCAGAGGACTGGAGAAATGCAACAGTATTGCTGATACATAAAGGAGAGGTGAAAAATAGAGTTGAAAATTATAGGCCAATCAGTTTGACACCAGTGGTAGGCAAATTAATGGAGAGATTGATATGCAACCACATCAGAAATATATGTGAGAAGTGTAAGTGGTTTTCAAGAAGGCAACATGGCTTTAGGCAAGGATATTCATGAAAAAACTCAGTTGGTGGGATATATGCACGATATTTCAGATGAAATGGACAAGGGAGGCCAAATTGATAGTGTAGCACTAGATCGTTCAAAGTCTTTTAATAGAGTGAGCCTTAAAATAGTAATAAATAAGGTGAAAATCATTAGAGTGGATGAGAAAGTGATTTGCTGGGTACAAGAACTTTTAAAAGGTATCAAATATAAAGTTAGGGTAAGAAATGCAGTATCAAAAGAATTGGAAATAAAAATGAGAGTGCCACAGTGTATTGAGACCATTGTTATTCATTATTCTAATGAATAATTGTGTTGATTGTTTACTATCAGAAATTAGATTGTTTGCATATGACATACTGCAATACAAAAGGATAAAAATGGTAGAGGACTGTAAACAACTCCAGGATGATCTGGACTGGATATCTAGCTGGACTGGTAAACATTGGATAAAGATAAATGCAAAGAAGAGTCAGCTTATTAGATACATAAATAAAAAACTAAAGGTTGATTATGATTATAAGGTGGAGAAACAAGTGCTTGTTGAAGACTTGAAATGTAAATATCTTGGCATTATATTTGATAATAAGCTTAACTGGGCAGGACACATTGAACAGGTAGTAAGAAAAGTTTTCAAAATTCTGCACTTGTTGGAGAGAGCAATGAGGGGATGTACATGAGAAGTAAGGGAATTGGGTTACAAAACTTTAGTCAGACTATTACTTGAATATGGTAGTGTAGTATGGGACCCACATTTTGAGTAGCGAAGATGGGAGTTGGAAAGGGTGCAAAGATTTGTTTCTGTATATTACATCAGAATGCAATCAGTAACAGATATTATAAAAGAGCTGAAATGGGAATCATTGGAAGACAGGAGGAGTGTGAAGAGGGTCATGGGAGTGTACAAGGTGTATATTGGTGATGAGACATGGAAAGATATTGCTGTAAGAATGAAAAGTAATGCATGGAAGGAAAGGATGACCATGATCACAAGCTGGCACTCGATTTCAGGGACAAAGGTGTAGGAAATATCTCTTTTTTAGGTAGGGGCAACAGGGATTGTAATAAGTTACCAAGAGAAATGATGAATAATTTACCAAAAACGTTGAAAGAATTTGAAGATAAAATTTGAGGAGGGCAAATGTAGATGGGTGTAGTAAAGGGGGAAGATGGGTGTTTAAGGAAATTGCCACTGGAGTGTGCACTCCATTGCAATTTTAATTAAATATTATTATAACTAATAAAACTTCATGAAATAAAGAAAGCCACAGAACACTTTCTAACAACATTATGCCTGAAATGAACTACTATTTTAGAATCATGGTCCTTTATCATCCATGTACTACTTATAACTTATCTACCCAAGCAACGGTGCCAACACATGCCCATTAGTATCTATGTTCTGCTCCCAGTTTGCACTCCAGATACTTTGTTATTTACTTAAAAACAAATTGCTACGAGTTAGTAACCTGTAATCATTCTAGGGATAACAAAAGTTATTATAAAGATGTCCCGAACTTTTTTTATACTTACACTTTACAATCTGTTTTTAAGGAAGATAATCTTAATAGAATCTTTTACTTACTAATTATCTTTGTATTTGGAGTTAAGCCTTTGGAAACAACACTGAATACGTCAAGCCATCCTTTGTCCTTCAATAAGCCTTTCTGCAATGAATTCACAAAATTCTGAAAAAAAGTATTCAATAATTAATCTAAATGTGGTAGTATATTTCAGTACTTTAAATTAGATTTTCCATTGATATTTAGTTTTTTGAGTATTTATCCAGAACTTAGTTGTAACAGAAGAACTTTTTTCCTTCAGAAAGAAGTAGTGCAGTGAAGGCAGGTAAGCTGGTATATGAGATGAATAGCTGTAAACATAGCATGTCCAATGATGCAAAAAATTTCCCCTATGGAATAGGTTGTGGTGGCTGGAGTCGTGCTATAACTTTTGCAGCAAGGTATGTTGCGTGACAAAGATCCATATGGTTGTTTTTCAGAATCTGATGAGGATCAAGATGTTCTTCGGATTCAGTAGCCTGCTGAAGCATGTGTGGTGGGCAGCAGGTAGTATTTTGGGAGGAAGGTGCACATGTCAGGGAAGAAAACAGCAAGCCATGCCCACATTCCAGGATCACCACAGGATCTGGTTAAATAGTACTATGACCAGGAGACAACTGGTTGGTTTTCAGAGGATGAGAGTGGTTGTGTGAGTAGCAGATTTGCTTTTGTACAACATCAGCAGGGTAGCTGCAGGAAGCGAAGGTTTGTGATAAGTTTTTGGAGTACCAGGAGACAAGATTTTATTGAGATTGGGTGTTCTTCTCAAGTATGTGCGGCAGGCAGTGGGTATGATTGTGTGGAGAAAGGCACACATTTTAGAGAAAGTACGCTGCAAGTCATGCCCACGTTCCAGGATCTGATTAATGAAATCAGCATCATTGGACACACTACATGTACCTCTACACACTTGATATACCAATGTTTCTTACATAGGCCTCATTACCAACACGCCTACAAACAAAATGAATGAGCACAGTCTATATCTCCAACTTAGACTACTGAGTGATAGCCCATGCCAGTTCCCACAACTTTCACAACCTCAACAACTGTTTTGCAGTAAGAGCTGTCGGTATTTAGCAGAAACTAGGCAGCACTGCCAGACTGGACTGACAGTCAGAATTCCATTCAAGCCACAGAGTGTGAGTTGAAGGTAGTGCTATGAGCATTTGCCACTGAATCATATTAGCTATGCTACTAGAGGAAAGTTATGTTCATCAACACAGTGTTCTGTATTTGGTTATGGTGGATGTTATGTGTCCATGCCAAAAATTGTTTTTATTGTATCTAGCCAGTGCCACCTCATTTATCATGATGCAGATTATATTTGTGTATTTTATTTTGTCCTCTAAATCATATAAATTTGTGTACACAACACATTTGCAGCGAAGGAACAAGAGTGATGCGAATCCATGAAGCCATTATTGCTAATTCATTGGCACAAAGGTGCTAGTCTGTAGGGGACTAGAATGATATGAACCAATGCAAACATCATCACTAACACACTGTTGACCAGACATTCTAGGGAGAACTGAAGTTACACAGAGATGCTAACACATGGGCAATACATTGGTAATGTGAGTCAGCACACACTAAATGAGACGAGACCACAAGATCAGCATTGCAAGCATGTTGGCATTGGAAGTATTGGCATGTGGAAAATAGTAAACAGGCAACACAGACAGAAGTTTTCAGTGCACCAAGGAAGGTTGTAGCTTCAGTTATTCACACTCACTACTGAGAGATATGTTGGTCATACACATACCCAACAAAGAAATGCACTAAGAAACAGCAAAACAAAGTGGCCCTTCATTAGAAAATGTGATTAGAGCTGCCATTCCCACACAGGATGGCAGAAGTTGCTAATGTCTGCCATGTCAGATTAATATATAAGACTTCCTAGGCACCCAGGCCAAAAAGCACGCAATTTGCATTCATAAATTCCAAATTGAGGTATCGTTCTCTAATTCACCTCAAACAAGTTTAGGAAACCACGAAAAGAACATCTGAATAGAAAAATTTGAAACTGAAGCCTGGCTCTCCTGAATGGCCCTTTGTCCTTCAAGCTTGGTACCTCTGATTAATATTAAAGAAAATGAGAACTGTATGTGACACAAAATATATTCTTCTCATACTTGATAGTAAACGTGATGGTCCGACAGCAATGAATAGTAAACTTTCTTTTCAAAAGTGTAACAGTTTATTAAGGATTCTGAATATAATGTCCTATTCAGAGCTATATATTTGATATACTGTAACAGATGAACAAACAAGGGAAATTATGGAATGCAACAATGCAAAAATGTTTCTAGCAACTAAAGTTATAATTAACAGTTAGCTCAGCACTTAAGTTCATAGTTCATAGCAGAAAATTACAGGCCGTTTAGTTTGACAACAGTGATAGGCAAAAATGAAGGAGATATAGATATGCAACAATATCATAAAAAAAATTTCTGCGAGGAAAAAAACTGGTTTGCGGATTGACATGGCTTTAGGCATGGATAATCATATGAATCCCAGATGGTAGGCTATATGCAAGATATTTCAGATGAATTAGACAAGGGAGGCCAAGTTGATTATGTAGCACTAGATCTTCCTAAGGCCTTTGACAAAGTGAGCCATAAAATAAACTGAAAACTATTGGATTGGATGAAATATTTACAAGCTGGGAAGAATAATTCTTAAAAGCCAGAAAGCAATGTGTTAGTGTAGGAAATACATTATCAAAAGACGTGGAAGTAAATATGGGAGTGCCACAGGGTAGTGTATTTGGACCATTGCTGTTCCTTATTCTAATGAATGATTGTGTTGATGGTTTAAAATCGAATTTAGGTTGTTTGCAGATGACATAATGCTATATAATTGGAACAAAACACGAGAAGACTGAACAGCTGCAAGGGTGACCGGGATAGAATATCTAAATAGGTAGGTCAGCATGGAAAGAATATAAATGCCAAGAAGAGTGAACTCATTAGGTAAACAGATAAAAAACTAAAGGTTGTTTATGATTATAGGGTGGGGTCAGAACTGCTTGTTGAAGACTTGAAGTGTAAGTATCTTGGCATAATGTTTGATAATAAACTCAACTGGACAGAGCACATTGGCAAGTGGTAGGAAAGGGTTACAAAGCCCTACATTTACTGAAGATGGTGATGAGAGCATGTACCAGAGATCTTAGAGAATTGGGTTAGAAAACTTTGGTCAGACTATTGGTTGAGAATGGTGGTGTAGTTTGGGACCCATGTTTTGGGTATCAAATTCAGGAGTTCTGAGGTGTGCAAAGAAGAGCAGCTAGATTTGTTTGTGAAAATTGTCACAGGAGCCGGTCAATATCTGACATGATTAAAGGAGCTGCACTGGGAGTAATTGTAGGACGGGAGGATGGTGAAGAGAGTTCTGGGAATGTACAGAGCATATGTTGGTGGAGGGGCTTGGAAGGATATAGGTCAAAGAATTAGGAATACTACCGGGAACGGGAAAGATGACCATGACCGCAAACTGGCACTTGATTTCATGCATAAGAAAGTGGGATATTTTTATTTTTTGTACACAGTAGCAAAGACATTTAAGATGGTCATTGCTCAGTTTGTGCTACAACTGCATTATCATCTGCGTACTGAGGCTTAACTACTGCTGCAGAAGATGTTTGAGCCCTGGCCTTTAGTATGCACAGATTGAAAAGTTTCCCACCTATTCCGTATTTAATTTGTATTCCAGAAGAAAGATTGTCTTTGCAAACTATAAAACAGTAGTTATGTAAAGGGAGAACAGCACGGAGAAAACACACAGCCCGGCTTCACACCAGTATTAATATTGAATTACTCTTCAACGGAGCTATTATTAATGATTACAGGCATCATATTATTGCAGAGTAATTTCAAAATGGTCAAAGTTTGGTGAAAACCATACTGAGCTAAAATTTTCAACAGTGCTTCATGGTTCACAAAGTAAAAGCATTGAGTGAAAGCAATACAAAGGGAATATTTTGTTCCCTATATTTCTCTTGAAGCTGACGAGCAGTGAATATCATATCTATGTTGCCTCTAGATGATCTAAGCACACTGTCGCTCTAGAAGTATTTTTTCCACCAAAGGTAAAATACAATTTGCCAATAATGGAAAAAATACCACCATAAACCCTTTATATCAGTAAATAGAAGTGAATATTTTTATTCAAATATGTTAAATTATTGCTTTGAAATTTTATTGCCAGTCCTACCTGCAGTTCTGTGACAATCATGAATGAGAAGAGGCGATCCAACCCAGTCAAACCTGCTGTTCCAACTGATTGTGTTATCTTAGAAAAGAATTTCAGATTAATCACCTCATTATGTGATTTCATGTCATACCATGTTGTTGTCTGCTCTACGTAAACAGTCGACCTACAAAATTGAATACAAATTTCTTTGTCAATATTCTGAATACTAAATTGATATTAAACCCACATTAAATGTACTTACTTCGGATCTGTGACTCGCAAGAGCTCTCTAGCAAGCCTTCCAATAAAATTAACAGACACGGTATCTGTAGGCTGAAATTTTGGTATAGGTATTGTTCTACTCTGATAAATGCTCTGCCAATCTTGAACCTTATTTCTAAGAAAACTATTACATTCCTGTTCAACATTGTAGCCAATGATACGTGAGACTTCCTCCTGCCATATCTTTAGACCATATATGTTCACATAATCTTGTATGTATTCAAATGACCGTCGATGTCCTTCCATTATATTTTCCAGTTTTTCCAACTTAGAAATTAGTTCATTTGGCTGCAAATGGATAAAAAGTGGAATTAAATTTTAGAGTGAGAAATATCAGTGTAACAGTACACACTACAAATAAATAATGTTTTCTAAGTAAATATTACACAGATTATCTAGTTTCTTCTTTAATAAAATTCAGTACATGACTTATAAGTAAATACTATCATACAAATGCACCTGTAACATTTTTGGAATGTTAACAAAGTTTTTTTATTTTGTATTTATATTACGTTGATGTCAATGTCTTCAAAGAGGATCGGAGTTAAGGAACCACATACTTGTAAATTCTGTTTGTGTAACATCTATATATTAGGAAGTAGAGACCATTCCAGCAAATGTCAGGTGACCACAAAACATCATAAAACTTGGTTCATTTTACCTTATCATGTCATTGTGACAGTCTTTAACATGAACAATTAAACAGTCAGGCTTAAACATGAAGAGAGATAGAAAACCATTGCTTTCTGAAGAGTACCTTCTGATAGTGCTAGTACACAAAAACACTGAAAACTAATGCCTGAACCTTTTGTCAGCAGAAGAGAACATGTTGTGAACAGTGAGGAAGTCAAATAAGAACTCAACTGCAGTGTTCTTGATGCAAAAGCAGTGAGGTATGCCTAGTGTTGAAACACATGAAGCATTTAATATTTTATTGCAGGTATGGAATTTTGACCCGCAGATTCAAAAATGTTTTCTCAAAACTAACACTAAGAATAAAGAATCTAAACCTTGAATACACAAATAATGAGCACAAATTATTAAGGATTCTTAGAGGCAGTTTTGAAGACAGAATTTTGTTTTGTTTAAATGATACTGATAGCTGTAGTTATTAACAATGATCTATGTCATGGCAAGTAAGTGAGCATTATCATCCATACACAAAATATACAAGCTTAGTGTGAGTGTTTTTTTAATTATGTATGCATTGGGGACCACCCTAGCATTCACCTAAATAAAAGAGAGTAAAAAGATTGATTATTTAATAAGAAAGGGTCAATATTACACCAGCCTGGCTTACAGCGTTATCCTACTGAGTTTAGGGATCCAAAACGAAAAAATTTAGTGACCACTTCATCAGCCTGGATCAAGATATGAACTGCCCCCTTCTCTATCCCATGGAGCTACTTTAATACTGATACAGCATTATGATCAATGAATGAATTAACTAATTATTTGGCTCTACAGAACTACAACATAATTACAATACTTTTAGTGGAAATCAAAATTCACTACAAACGCTGGTATTCATTTCAAGTTTTTAAGATTGCAGACTGATGGAACATGTCAGTATTGTAAGAAGTATTGACCGTGAATCAAAATAGGTAAACCACTCATATTCCAATCACTGATTAAATTAATTTTTTTAATATTAAATGGCTGCAAGACATCTACACAAGTATTTGTAAAAAATAAAACACCATTAACAGATAATCAATTGAAGTACACTGACAAAAATTTTGTTAACCAGCAATGGTGCAAAAAATTTCTCTTGCTATGATCCACTCAACTCATTACAGCTCCAATCCTGCATCACCCAAAACCAAATACACCCACATTCATTGCCCAGTTTACTTCTGATCTCGAAACTTTAATGCACCTCTTTTATCTTCCCAAAATACATCTCCTTGTCCATAGCATATTTCCCCAACTCCACAGCAAATAGGTTGATGCCAACTGCTACATTGTGCAAATTACAAAGACATAAAACATACCATTTCCCCACAGCAAAAAGACAAACACGTTTTGTCTACAAACTTTTTAAAACAGCATACACTGTATTTTCTTTGTATAAATGACTGGCAGAATATTCATCAACTGAACATGCTTCTAATATTGTAAATTGAACAGCCTGTCATATTATAATTGGGTTGTAATAGATGTTATTCATAAATAAACTCGATCATAATTTTTTCTATTATCATTTTCTGTTAAACTAAACCACTAATCCCTTCATTTCAATACAGATTTTTTCTCCTATCAGATCCATCAGGATATGGTCCAATTGACCAACTCATTACTGTGGTCAGCTATAACCACCACATGACAAACTATCAACAGCCAATCCATATTGCTTAACTGACTGGTTTCTCTTGGAAATGTCGTGGATTCTATCATGACTGGCTTTGAATTACATCTAACTGCAACTTCCCACTCTCTGCAAAAATCTCTCCTGCTCTGGACTTCAACTCAGCCTCACAACTGCATCTCCTCTGGCCCTCATGACTGCCTCTTCTGTGTAACTGCTCTAAGTCTTGTACCAGCTGTCATGCACTGGGACTCGACCTATATTTATTCTCTTTACACAATGTTCCAGAACATTCTCAAAAGTGGGATTACTTCCTCCCCTTCCTGTTTCTATACCAAACAACCACATGTCATCTTTTTTAGGCTAATTCATTGACTCATTACTTCCGATAATAAGAGGCTACTTTGGCCACTGTGTTATTGTATCTCTAACACTGATGTCACATGCCCTGCCTTCGTTACCAAACTACTGGTTCCAGTAGAGTTAGTACAAAATTGAAGGTATGAGCATTATTCAGTATATTTAAGTAAGATAAAATGAAGACTTCATATCATCGATATGCCGTAAAAACCTTCGTCCTCACATCAAAAATAAAGAAATTAATTGCCGGAACACTAAAATTTAAAGCACATATTGCATTTAAATTAATATAAATTAATTATTAATAGCATTTTGTTTATTTATATTCAGTCGATATAGGTGTTTTCATATATTCTGTGTCCAGAGATATTGCTGTTTCAGCGACTTACAAAATATGAACAATGTTTTATTCAAGGTTATGAAGATTAATAAATAACAACTGTGAGAAAATGAACTTCCAAAACACTAAGTGCAGCTTGTTATTAGGGCTTAAGAGCTATTATATTCGATGTAGATATTTTAACTATATTCTCTGTCATCATTACAGTAAGCTCAAAGGAATGAATTTCCAGAACTCTGTGTTTAACCCATCATTTTGAATGGGCTTTGAAGCTAGTATTAGTATTAACAAAGCAAGTTTTCCTACAGAGGGGGCGAAAAATGACTTTACCAGTAATAAAAGTAGAGGAAGTTGCTAAAAATGTAAATTCATGTCATGGCATTGATTTTTAAAAGCTATTAAAATCATTCCGCCAATGAACTGCAGACTTCTATAAGCATTCTGGCAAGATATTCCCCTGCCCCTATTTAATGACATGGGATGTAGTAATTCTTATTGCATCTCATGGAGCTTCATGACATAATCATTTATTACGTTTTAATTTTTGTATTGTTGTGAACATTTAATCACAGTTGCAAATGTATAAATTTATGAGTAATTTGATTTGGACCTGACTTCATTGTAATGATTTTCTTCATCGTGCTTTTTATTTGTGAAATAATAGGCACTAAGTAGCGAGAAGGAATTACAATTTAGGATAGGAAAATGAACCACTACTTGCCATAGATGATGGTTGTGGGGTGCGCACAAATAAAACAGACAAAAATACAAGTGGCATTGAAATTTGCGTTTGTCTGTTTTATATGTGCATGCTGCACAACCATCATCTAAGGTAAGGGGTTAATAACAAAATCAAGTAGTTCTTACTAAAAGGAAACTAAAAATAAGTAAAGTTAAGGAAAGTAAATGCAGAAGATAAACTCAAATGATCCACTAGATAAGTAGGTATTTTTATGAACTGCTTATCCTAAATCTTATTTCAACTGCAATAAATGGCAGACAGAATGAAGATTTGGTCTACATGTCAACTTGATGTATATCATTTTGTTGAAATTACAACTAATTTTACATGATGGACAAATTAAACACATGTCAACTTATAGGTTATCACATGACAACATTTTAAAAGCTTAATGAAAAATTATTTTTATGCACAAAAGGTATTACATTTAAAAATGGTTCCTGTCAATGTCAAAAGAAGTTGATGAGCATTTTCTATTTTAAATTATTGCTCAAGCAATTGACATGAGTTTGCACCAAACATTTGAAATAGTAGATAGTCATGCAACAGGTTCAACATGATCAAAAACAATATAACTGCAGCCCTCTACATTCACGTACTTCCTCTAAAATGTGTATAACTATTTTCCCTTCAATATATACTTGTATGATAGTGGAAATTGTACAAAAGTTTTATAAAACATGGTTTAAAAAATTCATGGTATTCCTAGAAAATCTGATTTTACACATTTCCTAAATGACAACTGTAGGTCATGACAATGTTATAATAGCATTGTGAAAAATATTTTATGCTCTAAAGTAATGTTAATGTTAATGTTAAAAGACTGTAGCAATATTAAAATTTTCACATTCTTTTCCTGTCTTTAGTTTGATGAAATACTCCTTCTCTTTCTATCCTGAGCTAATCTCTTCATCTACATCCACCAATTACAACTTACATCCTCAGTTATCTGATTCATGTATCACAATGTTTGTCTTCATCTATATTTCCACTAACAAATTAACTGAACCTGCATACCTTGAGTAACTCACCAATCAGCTAGTCTCTTCTTTCTGCAAGATTCTTCCACAAACTTCTTTTCTTACCTAGTATTTCCAATACATATTCATTTCATACACATTTCATTACACATTTCAGGAGCTTCAATTTTCTTTCCTTCTAGTATCATCTTCACCAAAGCTTCAATTCCATAAAGAGTTTGCCTCATAGATTTGATTTTTGAAAGAATTCTAGATTAATATTTGTAGCAAAAAAATTTCTCTGTAATATCTTTGACATCATTCTAGCTTTGGTTAACTGTAGTAACATCATAAAAGATTTGACAGATTTTGTAGCCATTATACTTCACAAGAAATACACAACATCTATTATGGTACCACTTTTCTTGTTGTTGTTGTTGATGTTTTTGCTGCTGCTGTTGTTAGTGTGGTTTTAGGGCACATCGACAGTGGGGTCATTAATGCTCCCATTTTTATTCAAAAGTTTTGACTATCGTCTCAGTTCTTCTTCAGGCCTCAAACCTTGATATTGAGCAGAGGGCTTGATCCTTGCAGAAGAGCAAAAACCACCATTAAAACAATTGAAGAAAAAGGTGCAGGAAATATTTCAGGAAGCATTTGGTAGTATTTGCAATTATATTTTCTAAATAACTGAATTTTCTTCTTTTTTCTAATATGTCTTATCCTATTTTTACATTTAATCTATTGTTAATACTGCATTATTATTTCAGGTAGACTTTATTACTTTTATCATGATTTGGTCTATATTTAGTCAAAATTCTTCTCACAATGCTCTGTTGATGTCATAACTTAATTAATTGCTATCCTAACTCTTACCCACTAGGAGGACAATATTCTTGGCAAACTGAAGCATACCACTTGTTTCTCCTCGAACACTTAAGCTACATTAAGATTTTTGTTTCACTTCCTAGGTTGGTGATTATCAGTGTGGATAGATTATAACCTTGCCATATTTGTTTTTTAATTGACGTACATCTCTCACTACTCTACACTCATACTACAGCTACCTGATTGTAAATTATTATTTAATTTTGATTCTTCATGTGTCTAATATCTTATCCCATTTAAAATTATTGAAAGCAGTCACCAGGTCTGCAAATATTATAAACGTGACTTGCTCTGCCCATTCAATACTAATCTTAAATTCCAGGAACACTTCTTGTGTACCATAGTTTTTTCAAACCATAAACTTTCATTTCTATTTTGCTGTAAATCATGATGACAACCGAACAGTGTGACTGTGTGCATTAAAGTGCCACCAAACTTGATCATGGTGATACAATGGGTACAGGTTCAAATCCTGGATCCTTTGTACTATCCGTCCTCATTGTGGCTTTTAGACAGTTTTCTGCAATCATCTAGGTAAATGCTAGGACAGTCTCCACTCTCCGCCTCATAAATAACGTATTTCACAAAAAAAGTACACTTATCCCATAGAAAACAAGTAACAAATTTTACAAACAGACAGTAACCCACCCACCTCCCGCAACAAAATTAGGAACGGTATAACGAGCTGGAGGTAGATGGAACCTTGCTTTGAGCATAGCACGGCCTCTGGAAGTAAAATGTTCTAAAGAGAATGATGATGATCATCATCATGATGAAATAACAAAAATGATTTTGGAGGTGGCCTCTCTGTATGAACTGACTACTTTGTGATCTCCTCGCTCCCATATCTCACCTTGTCTTCAATGGTCAACAACAATATCTGTTAATTCATGTGGCGAGGGTTAGCATATGTTCAGTATATTAACCTTCTATACGTGATGTGATGAAAAGTCACAGTATGACAGTCTTCAGATTTGTCAAATTCAGCTTTTTTTGGGAGAGTGAAGATAATAATTTTACTGAAATCTATTTGCCTCCCTTGTTCTGTTATTTTTTAAATCAGTCTGAATAATCTTTTAAGTCTCTCATTTTCTAGACATTTTGACAGTTCTAACGGAATATCCTAGAATTCAGGTCTCTCTGAAACCTATGAACTTCTGTCCTTAAGAAACAATCTCCCACATATTACACCTTGCACACATATTTTTATACTTGTATTTTCACTTTTAATTGTTTCAGTTTGGGGAGATTTCTCTCCTCATGTACCTGATCTCACAAAGAATTTTTTTTTTATTACTTGTTTAATTCTTTTTAGCTCACATACTTTTTTGTTCTTCCCTTGAAAATTAATACCCACAACATATTTCTCACTTCATTTACTGCACCTGACAAACATTATTCAATCACTTAAAAACTTCCTCAAACACCTCGGACCCATTTCTGCATTTCCCTATTCAGTACCTGTAACAATTTTTTGTGTTTTTTGTTTTTTTTTTGTGTTTAATGATACAGTTGATTTGTTTCATCCCATCATGCCATGACTGATTCTTTCTCTATCCTAAGCATGAATGTCACAATATTAATTTTAATAGAATTATGGCATCAAATATTCTAACAAAAATGTGAAAAAAAGAAGAGCTAGAAGAATTTCAAGGCATTGAAAATAATTGTAACAACCTTTGGTTTTTGACTGAATACCAACAAATTATTTAGTGCAGTGGCTAGCTGCTTAACCAGTTCTTTCCTAATGCCATCCTCAAGCAGCTGCTTTGGATCCACACGAATTATACCAACCAAGGTGCTCTTCATCATCAGAATGCCCTCAGTGAATACAGACACAGCATGAGTCAAGCGTGCAACCTAAGAAAGTAAAACAATACATAAAATTATAAATAATATGCACATCACTAAATTTGAAGGCAGAGATGTCAATTACAAACAGAGGTAAATGACCAGCTATAACCTTTCAGGCCTCAACAACAAATAATGATGCTACTGGCAAAATACAAATCATGAAATTTTGCAATATTTGTGATCAACTCTCTTCACACACCAAAGTTTCTTGACAGTTTGAAATCTACTTATCATTTATACAAAAAAAATTATCACCATTACCATTTATCACCAATATCATTAACTTTTGAGAACACCAACAACTTAGCTGTTACTTACAACCATAAGGCAGTCTTCTTCCATTGATGCTGGAGTTAGGCTAGAGGATAAAAACTTATGAAAAAGATTAAAAGAAGAGTGAAGAACAATGAAAATAATATGCCAGACCCAGTTATGAGATTGATACCAGTGAATTGCAGGATTGTATTGAACAAAGTAATAGAGTATGACCGAGCGGGGCGGTGTAACGGTTAGCGTTCTCGCCTCGCATTCGGGAGGACGGCGGTTCGAATCCCCGTCCGGGCATCCAGATTTGGGTTTTCCATGGTTTGCCCAAATCACTCCAGGCAAATGCCGGGATGCTTCCTTCAAAAGGCCATGGCCGAATTCCTTCCCATTCCTTGCCCCTCATCCCTTCCCGTCTCTAAAGACCTCGATGTTAAAAAGAGACGTAAAGCAGTAACAAAAAAAAAAAATATATATAGAGTATGGTAACATAACAGACCCACACAATACAGAAATAATTAAGTGGGAAGGACAAGGTTTTCCCTGAGGTTGTGGTATGTACCACAGAGACAGAGGAGCAGTTGCTGGAGGAGTATTCAAACTGGCTAGCCAAGAATAATAGAGTTCAATGGTATTCATAAATGAAATAAATCAGTTCCTGAGGATAGATTTCTGGGGAGATACTAAGGAAGAAATGAGGGTTTTGGCTGCTACCATACTGGAAGAATGAGAGATCAAGATGATATGCTAGGAAAGAAAATTAAAATTCAGAATTCAGATATGATCATTTTTAGTGGAAATTTACCAGGAGTGGACTGGGAACTAAGTAGGATTAATAGCACAAGAGAACGGAGATTTTCAAATACCTTAGTGAGTAAAGGAGGGTATACAGACATGATAGAGCAGAACATGAATGTAAAGAACATGATGAGCATCATCTTAACAAAATCTGATGATAACTTCTTGGACTCTCGGGTTACACAAGGAATAAGTGACCATGAAGTAGTTCTTATGAATATAAGAGGTTTCGGTAAAGTAATGGCCAAAACTGAAAATTGTTTTAGGTAAAAGTATGAAAAGGCACATATTTCTGAATTGAAGAGATAGGTTCAGTCAGTGGAAGGAGTGGAGATGAATTGGGAACATTAAGAATACTGGAAGAAATATTTATTTGAAAACAAATACAACGAAACGTTGGGTAGAGAGAAAGCTAAAGAGGGTAGTGAGGCGGAAACACAAAAGTTAAGAGATAGCAAGACAGTAGTGAACACTTAAAACAACTGCAAAAAGAATTAATAGAAGCAAAGAGGCACATTGCTGACTGGTTTATAAAGAATACTGTGAGTGCAGGGGGCCTAATCAATGACGCATCTAGAAATTTCTAAATCTATGTTAGAAAATTGAGGGAATGGCAAGGCATACAGACAAATGTAGATATGGGTAGAGAAACAGTTAAAGATGATTTGAAAAAGGCAGAGATATTTATATAACTAGTTTAATGAGAGCATTAGGAACTATCACTCAGGGATATGTGGGAGGAACTCACAGGAGCAGCTTCCTCACATAAGTAGAAATTAGCAAAAAATAGTACAGATCTTGAGGATATTACATATATTATTATTATTTTATTTTTTAATTTCATTATAAAATTTGAGTGTTTAATTCCTCCCCCATCTACTTTTGTAATTTACAAATTTTAATCTTAAATTCCTTCAGCATTTTTGGAAATTATTCATCACTTATTTGGTAACTTGCTCCCATTTCTGACACCCTTACCACACAAGAAATTTTTCCCACTTCCTTATGAATGAAATCGAGGGTCAGTTTGTGGTCATGGTCATATTTCCCTTCCATGCACTATTCCTAATTCTTTCACTAATATCCACCCAAGCCCCATCACCAACTTAAGCCTTGTACATTCCCAGCACTCTCTTCATCCTCTTCTTGTCCTCCAATGACTCTCAATCCAGTTCCTTTATCATATCAGATACTGACTGGCTCCTGTGATAATTTCCACAAACAAATCTAGCTGTTCTTCTTTGTATGCCCTCCAACTCCTGTATTTGATATCCAAAATGTGGGTCCCAAACTACATCACCCTACTCAACCAATGGACTGATCGAAGTTTTCTAACTCATTTCTCTAACATCTCTGGTACATCCTCTCATCACCCTCTCCAGTAAATGTAGGATTTTGTAACCTTTTCCCACCACCTGCCCAATGTGCTCTGCCAGGTTGAGTTTATTGTCAAACTACTGTGGCAAGATATTATCTTACATTATAAGCAATTCTGATCCCACCCGATAATCATAAACAATCTTTAGTTTTTTATCTGTGTACCTGATAAGTTCACTCTGCTTGGCATTTATCTTCATTCCATGCTGACCAATCCATTTAGATATTCCTATCAAGGTCACCCTGGAGCTGTCAGTCTTCTTGTGTTTTCGATCCTATTACATAGCATTACTGTCATCTGCAAACAATCCTAAATTCCTAATGTAAACCATCAACACAATCATTCATTAGAACAATGAACAGCAATGGTCCCAAATACACTACCCTGTGGCACTCCCATATTTACTTTCACCTCTTTTGATAATGTATTTCCTGCTCTAACACTTTGATTTTGGACTTTTAAGAATTCCTCTACCCAGCAAGTAACTTTTTAATCCAATTGTTTTTAGTTTGTTTTATGGCTCACTCTCTCAAATACCTCAGAAATATCTAGTGCTACACTATCAACTTGGCCTCGCTTGTCCAATTCATCTGAAATCTCTTAAATATTACCAAGGAACTAAGAAAGTTACAAAAAGGGTAAAAGGGGTGGTATGGATAATATTAGAACAGACTGTAATACTATAATGACACAGCATGTGTGCATTTGTAACAGTGTAATGTTTGTTCTAAAATCAACACTGTGATACTATCTAGCATGCGACTACGTGTTATTACTGTGTTGTGTAAGAAAAAGATGTGCACTGGGGTTGGTGCACAACCTTGCATCTTAACTGTGATCGTGCAAACCTAATGAATTGCAGTACTGACTAAGCTCTTAACACAGTCGCCACCGTAGTTTTAACCAAGAAACTAGGGAAAGGTGATAGTTCAATGATGAAAGTTCACTTCTGCTAAGATGAATATATTCTTCAAAATGTTACAAAGTCAAAGTACTGCACAGGCAATCAGACAACCTTTCCAAATTTAATTTACAGATTCGACTGACCATTCGAGCACGACCGAACCCCACGCTACCATTATTCCTTAGCTACATAAGTTTTCAGAATAAAACTTCACCCATACTGACAAAACTCCTATTGATGTTAAACAAACTAACAGTTTGCCGCGCCACGAGCCCAGAGCTGGCCACCCTACATAATGCGTCTACATTTACTAACTGCTGCTTCTAGACTGGGGCGAGCTTAGGCTCTGGAAGGGGTATATATAGGATTGGACCGTGAGAATTTCCTTATCTTGACTTTCCCAGGGATTTGATACGATAGCTGATCAGTTTCTGACAAATGTTACGAATCTAATTTGATCATGACAGTAAAAATAATCCTAGCTCTCTGAAATTTGGTAGTAGCAAGATATTATTACGAACGTCAAATTAAGTTATTATAAAAATTTTGTAACTATAATAGTTTAGCCAGAAAAGAGTCGTAAAGATGTGATTGCCATAACTTCCGAAATATTGCTCCTATTGAGCTGAAACAAATTTAATGCTACTTTCCTATTGCTCATCTCTATACTCCGATGTTGAATAAAGAATTTTACCTATTTTGAAAGTGGCCTAAAACTCGAAAATAAAATTTAATGTCTTAAAATATTTCGAATATCAACTTGAAAATAACTCTAAACAAATTTCCCTTATGAAAAACTATTACAGTAAAAATTTGGAATTTCTAAGTCTATTCCCTGATTTATTACGAATTTTTATAAATATCACTCCTCCCGAACGCTGAGCAATTGCATCATTTTGTCCAAGCGCTCACACGCGCCAAAACCCATTTTATTTTATTACTATTAAATGCTTAAATATTTTGAACTAGAACTTTTACAGAAATCTTTATATTTAAATAAACCTTACTCTGAATATAATTTCTTTTCATAAATCCCCGAAAAAGATTGAAATTTCGAACTTTAACCTGAATCACATGACTGGCTATATCAAATTATATTCAAAAACGATCTTTAGACTGCATGGAACTTTCTAAAATCTTAATATGTTATTTAAACCGAAATTATGATGCTTTCTATCTATCACTTGATTTCCTAACTGTTTTCTAATACCTAAATACTTCGATTTTGGAGTGGAAAATTACGTGATGAAATTCTAAACCGGCAATCACTTTTAAACATATTCGGACTCTTTACTGCTAACACTTGAATAAATGCTTATATAGGACATATTGCTGGGAAATATTAGCAAAATTTACTATAAAAACGACTTTAAAAGGGTGGTCCCATATACTTCAACTGAACTCGCTATCTCAGCAACTAATTTCGTTATTCGAAATTCTAAGATGTGTTACAGTTGTAGTCTTTCAGCTATGTTGTCCAAGTACTAGATTAGTAAAACAACAGTTGTGCTATACTCAACGTGTAAACATAAACTTTTGACTGTGGTTGGATTTAGTTCATGTAGTACTGAGCCACAAAGTTTGAAATAATTATAGGCAGATTCTGAAAATACTTGACATGGCCACCATCCCATTCTGGAAAAATTTACAATACATTCACTCAAGTAATTTGTCTTTTGAAGGAATGTACGATTTTAGAAATAACCAAACACTACTCGGCATATGACTATGATGTTGAATATTCAAAATTCAAAGTTTTCAGGTCGATACCCAGCATGTATTAACTTTCTTAACTAACAATGAACTCCAACCCAAATTAGATTGCTGGTAGGAAATTAGGAACAGTATATCACTTGCTCACAATTATCACAACAAACATTTCTGTCCACAGTTAATCATTTGTGAGGGCATCCAATCTCGATTCACCACTCCCGCATAAGTTATCCACGGATACAAATATGACACTGGTTACTGCTCTCCCAGTTAGTATACACTTCTGATAAAAGCGACTCTCAATCAAAAAGTCCAACATGGGCACTTTCCTTCTGGTCTACTTGATCCAATCATAAATGTACTTTGTCCTAATATGACCTTTACTGGCCTGTCATGAATTTTCACTTACATTCATATGGCAAAGATTCCTTCATACATCAGTCTCTCCACTCCCTGTCCTATTACTGATACAATACTTATTTGTATAGTCTTTCTTCTAGTTCGACAACCTCTCTGCCCGGTCACTATCCAGACCGAAACAGTTTGTCATTCCTCGCTTACTCAGCTGGAGTTTCCATGTTGACATTACATATTACAATTATTCAACATCTCCACGGAAAATGTACCAATGCTTTGAAAGAAATTGTTTGCATGTGTTTATAAAGGTTTAGGAAGAGAAGGCAGACTCAACTCAAATTATCTTGTATGAATGGATGTGAACAGTGGGGAATATCTGCCACAAGTTACTTGCTAATGGCTTTGGAATAAAATGGTCTGAGCAAGCTCAGTTGCCTGGAACTGAGAAGTATTAAGATGGGAATTCTTGGTCTAACCTGGTGCATGAGGGCCATTCTTCAGGTATGTATAAGCTCGACTTCTTCATGTGTGGGCTCATGACTTGAAGGAGCTCATATCCCAATGCTTTAGAGCATATATGGGCAACCCCCGGCCCGCGGGCCGGATCCGGCCCTCCACCAGCTTCAATCCGGCCCGCGAGAGGTTCAGAAATTTCAGATCCTTTCCGAAGAAAAATATCCAAAGCTGAGAGTTTTCGCACGAAAAATAATTTGCACATTCGGAAGCACGTATAAATGTGAGCAGCTTTTTTCAATCATGAAAATTAATAAAAAAAATAAGCAACGTACTCGGTTTAGAGCATGGTTGGCCAACCCGCGGCCGCCTTGAAGATTTTTTCGCCCCGCTTGATTCATCACACTTTTTCAAATTATATTTAGTTTATAATTGCCAATGTAGTGAAAACCAATGTATTTAAAAAAAATATATTATTTGTGCATCCATATATTTCAAAATTAACTGTCGAAATTATGAGAAAAAAATTTCTTTGATTTTAAAATATGTTTTTGCGAATATATGACAGATATTGCCTGTTTTATTTATGAGTTTACAGTTATCAATTCGCGGAATAATTATGTTATATTCTGCGAACTCATAATACGCGCGCATCTCGGAATATCTAATATACAATATATAATTTTATATGCGGCCCGCGGAGTTATGACGCATTTCCAAAGTGGCCCGCAAGATCATTTGGGTTGCCCACCCCTGCTTTAGAGGGTAAATTCAATCATAATGCAAATCAAGATAACTGTACCAATGTTAATAAGCTATCTGACTGGGCTCCACACTATTGGTTGTGAGGGTAAGTTGCCAAATGCAGGCTACAAACGAGAGATACTTCTCGCACACATTTGATACTCAGAAGAGTCAGCCACACCACCCACACCCAGTTGTCGGACTATGCCTATAGCATCTGCAAGAACCTGCAGCCAGCCTACTTTAAACATATGGTGTGAATATGGTATCAATAGGTCCAGTAGTTTGTCAATGATTATGTGGAAGATGGTGGAACTTCATCGTGAGTTGAAATGCTTACCACGGATGATGTTTCGATTTTGCTCTACTAGGGGGTTTACATCCCAGTTACTAATATAAATACAAATAAATCAGTCTACTTAACTTTTGCCTTCCAGTCTGTTGTACCATCTCAGTGTTTTGTCTCTATTACATTGAGCAGGTCAGGGGGGGAAGTATTTTGTGCCACCACAATAACATTTCATGTGAATATAGCCTGAATTGGACCAGTGGTTTGTTCGTAATGATGTAGTTCATGCATGACTAGGATTTATATATAAAGATTAGCTGCACCTATGACTTCGTCACACAGGATTTGAGATTTGTTTTGTTTAATCATAGAAAAATAATATTGGATGGATGAATAAAAAGCAGTCCCGTTTTTCCATTTTTTTGGATCTTCTTTCCCCTTCTGAATTTATATTGCACAAAATGCTTTAATCATGTTTGACCACATCATTTGTTTCTATTTCTCCTTGAAACAATCACTAATTGGAAAAGTTCATGTTTTTGATGATCCACACTTCAGTATTTTTGACATGGCTTCTCTAAATTTTCCTAAGCAGCCAATTTCTTTAATGGTTTATCTGCGAATTAACAGCACAAATCTCTCATGACGAAGTTGTGGGCATTGCTAGTACAATATAAAGAGAGGTGGAAGTAAATGTGGGAGTGTCACAATGTAGTATTGAAACCATCATTGTTCTTTACTCTAACTGATTGTTGTATGTGTGGTTTACAGTCAGAAGTTAGATTGTTTGCTGATGATGTAATGTTAAGAAATGACCGTACAGTTGTGGGTGGTCAGAACAGCATAACAAGCTTGGTAGGAATGAAGATAAATACAAAGATGAATCAGCAAATTGGTTACACAGACAAAAAGATTTTTTTTTATCGTAGAGTGCAAGAGGAAATGCTTATTGAAGATCATGAGTGCAATTATCTTGGTGTAATATTTGGTAGTAAACTCAACTATGACAAAATCTGTGGGCAGAAACAAGTTAGAGGTATCTAATTCCTACTTTTGCTGGAGGGGGTGATGAGGGGATGTAAACAGGAAAGTGAGGGAGTTGGGTTGCAAGACCTATGTCCATCCATTGCTTGAATATGGTGTAGTAAGGGACCACAGTTTGTGCATTAAATTCAATAATTGGAAGGAGTGCACAGAAAGGCAGACAGATTTGTTTGTATAAATTTCCATGCAGCCAATCAATAACTGCCATGATAAACAAGTTTGATTGTGAATCACTGGAAGCCAAGAGGAAGTCAAAGTGAGTGTTGTAATTGTATAAAGTGGATATTGGTAATGAGGCTTGGATAGAAATTTTGGAAGTACATGGAAGGGAGGAGATGACAATGACCACAAGCTGGAATTTGATTTCAGATATAAGGGAATGTGAAATTTTCTCTTGTAGGTACGGGAGTCAGGGTTAGGAATGAATTATGAGGGAAACAATTTACCAAAAACACTGAAAGAAATTAAAATTAAAATTTGTAAATGACAAAAATAGGTGGGTAGTGATACTGTTCTAAGAGAATTTTAAGAACAACAAAAGAAAAATTTGTAGTGTTATTTGTTGCTGCAGCCCTCCTTTCTTCAACTCTGATAAATGATGGGTCTACTTCGAATTTCTTTCCCATATTAATGTCACCTCATGGCATTTCTTCCTGCTCCATTGTTGCATACAATGTTTACAAAATATTAATGATTTAAGATTGAAGAGCGTCAAAACATATTCTACATATTTTATTGCTATTCTGACTAATGTCACTACAATACTTCTGTTATTCTACTCTATCAAAATGTATCTCGTGTATGTACTAGTATCTCTCATTTCCTAATGTGTAAGAAATGAAAGGTACAGCATTCATGAAACATCCAACTGTTAAATATAGCGTGGAGGGGAAAATAAAAGATAACCCTAAATTTTCCTAAATTTATAAGAACAGTTCCTATTTATCTCATCCTCAAGATCATTTAAATTTGCTATTTATGTACTTCAATTATTTTTATTTGTTAATGAAATGACATAGTAGGAAAAAAGTTCCTACCCTCATTTTAATAGTTACACTAGATAAGTGGAATAGAACAGAAATATAATGGTTGAAACTCAATGTGATTAACAAATATAGTAGCATTTAAATATCACATTCTACATAGAATTTTAAAATGAATCAAGACACATGAAAAAATAAATAGCAATCACATTTTATGCTCTGTGTTTTCTCAAATCAAACTCTGACCTGACAAAACAGTTTATAAAAAGCCATTTTGCAATAATGTCAATAAATCATGCATTTACCTCATGACGTTCCTCCAGCTGCGCTAGCTCCCTGAGCTTTTCCTTTTCAAGTCGAGTTGGTAACTCTTTAATTACAGAAGTTTGCAACTGTACAATGCGAGCCATCAGACCAAACATAGTTTCTGGGATAATGTGCAGTACTCGGCGAACATAAGCTACTAATTCTCCAGAATAGTACTGTGAAACTGATACCATATCTGCACTTCGAGCCTGATTGATTCGCAGCAAAGGAGCTTCGAGTGCGGAGGAAAGCTGAAGCAAAAGTTGGATATTATAAGAAAAGGCAAGTACATGTAAGGAAAAAGTAAGTTATATTGCATACCATAGGTGACAACTGGTAACTGTAGAATATGCAAAAGAAATATGTAGAACAAAGGAATTTAAATACTTTTTCAGCTGAACAATATGATGGGAAATTGTCCCAGAGCGTGCGCTGCATTGCCATTAAATTAAATTAGGAGCAACAACAAGAGATCAACAAGAGATAAGGATGGAGGAGAATAGACCAGACCCCTTGAAAATGTTATTTGTCATTTGTAGGGATAAAAACCACAAAATAAATTAAAAAATGATCATATAATTTATTCAATAATATATTCTAACTGTGCACAACAATTCACAATTATTATTTAAATATATTATTACTTAGTATTAATCGCACAAAACTAAAGCTGTACTGCACTTAAAATTTTTGAAAATGAACTTATTCAATATTTTTCCTGAATCAAGTTCATCAGTGAGGTTACTACTCTCTCTCTTCATTTCTTTCTATGCACATCGCATGCTTGGTCCCTGGAATTTCTCGGATGGGTACTGCTAATCACCGTACCCGTATTATCCATCAGTCCTGCTGAAACATCAACTACAATAAATAGTGGTTAGTGTTGGAACAAAGTAAGGACAAAATAGCAATGGAGGGAAGTTTAGAAAAGGAAGGAGGACCATCACATACCAAGAAATATTCAGACAAATGATTTCCCCTTGAAGTTCTAACCATAATATTCCTATCAACTGCTGCTTCAGTGTTAAGGGTTCTCCTTGTTAACAGCAGTTCCTTTAAACTTACATAACAAGTGCAATACAGTCACTGCGTCTCACTTGTATCATGGAAATGTTTATCTCCGAAAAGAAATTAATCAAAATAAGTTAAAAAAGGGGACATGTAAAAAGAGATTAAAAATTTAGATTTTTTAATAATAAAAGGTGAAAATTAAATTAAATAAAGTAAGATCTACAAAAAATCTGTTATACTAGCAGGTGATGGGTATACCATAGTGTGGAAGGAAGGTATTATCTAGTAATGAGGCCTCAGGTATCTGGTTTCCAAAATATGTTGGTAGGGCGATTCCCATCTTTGGAATTCAAATGGGTATGTGGCTTCAGAGACTACTCTGATGGCTCTGGTTGTGAAACAGTTATTGAGGTTATGACAATTGTGAGAGCTGGCATAGAAAGCCACAAGATAGTCAAAATTTTGGAAAACTGTTGTCTGCGAACATTCATTCTGATGGATAATGGATTCAAGGTACGCCCAGTGTAAGAACTCTGGCGATGAAGAAAGATGAGCTGGTGTATAAGATGGGACATGCTACGGGAGGCAAAGCCTATGATGGTTTTACCAGTGGTAGGATAGGGGATGCAATTGTTTGCGACAGACTACATTAGCCTCTTCTAACCAAATGTCAACCTCTCCTACATGTTGTGCACCCTGTTTGAACGGAAAAGGCACTGGTGACTACAAGATTGCTTGCCAACGGCCTCTGATAGGTGGGCGGAAGAGTGGGAGTGTCCTCCAGGTTGGAAACGGCTCCTAAACGCGATGACTCAGAAATTATCAATGGCATGAGGATGTACGAGGGTGGTCCCAGAAGTACCCGACCTAGCAATGAAAAAACAAAAATTTTGGAAAAAACTGTATTTATTTTTCAACGTAGTCTACTTTCAGCTCTATACATTTATTCCAGCGATTTTCAATAGCTTCGATACCACTTTTATAAAAAGAACTGTCTTGCTCCTCGAAATAGCCATTAATTGCCGACATCATTTCTTAGTTGGTCGAAAATCTTTGACCACTGAGCCATTTTTTTAAGTTTGGTAACAGGAAGTAATCTGAGGGAGCTAAATCTGGCGAATAGGTGCATGAGGTAGCAATTCGAACTTTAATTCATTAATTTTGGACATTGAAATATCGGATCTGTGAGATGGAGCATTGTCGTGATGAAACAACACTTTCTTCTTAGCCAAATGTGGTTGTTTTATCTTGATTTCTTCGCTCAAACGTTGCAATAACTTCGAATAATAATCGCCGTTGATTGTTTTTCCTTTTTCAAGATAGTCAATGAAAATTATCCCATGCGCATCCCAAAAAACAGACACCATGACCTTGCCTGCAGATGGAATGGTCTTGGCCTTCTTTGGAGCAGGTTCTCCCTTTTCAGTCCATTGTTTTGATTTTTCTTTTGTCTCTGGGGTGAAGTGATGGACACATGTTTCATCCATGGTTATGACACGGCGCAAAAATTCAGCTTTGTTGCGGTGAAACATAGCTAAACACTCAATTGAAACATCTTCACGGCACTGTTTTTGCTCAAGTGTGAGCAAACGCGGCACCCATCTAGCACATAACTTTCTCATGTCCAAATTTTCAGTTAATATGCGATGTACTGCACTTTTTGAAATGCCTACTATGTCTGCTAGCTCGCGCACTTTCAGTTAACGATCATCCAGTACCGTTTTGTGGATTTTCTTCACCATTTCTAGAGTCGTCACCTCATTTGGCCGACCACTGCAATGTTCGTCTTGGCAGCTCGTACGGCCTTGTTTAAACTCTGCCACCCAATATTTTACTGTTGTAAACCAAGGAGAAGACTCACCCAGAGTAGAATCTAGCTCAGTTTTTATATTGGTTGGGCTGAGGCCTTTCAAATTAAAGTATTGTATCACATAACGATGACCAATTTTCTCCATTTTCACAAATTTACTCACAACGTTCAAGATTAATTGTTGCCAAACAAATACGAAACAACGTAGAGTCTTCAAACTTGAAACATGTGCTTCATAGACTAAGTGCTTTGAAATAAAGGGATATTTTTCAAGCAACTACTGCCATCTCTCGGTCAGGCCGGGTACTTCTGGGACCACCCTCGTAGAAGACAACAGGAAACCACAGCATTAAATGTAATGGTATCCCAAGGTGATGTAATCCTCTCAAATTATATATAGTATGATGTCTTCTTCTTGAGTGAAATATTCCAGAGGTAAAATAGTCCCCCAATCAGATCTCTGGGAGAGGACAGTATTTTTCTATTTATTTTAAGGTATACGTGCAAAGTTCCATCAAAAACAGATAAAAAATGTGGGTTCGTAAAAAATTAAGTGTTGTAAAAGAGTATAGGGGGTGACTGTTTGGATTTTTTTGGTCAGAAACCTTTATACCCAAGCACGCAATAACTCACCAAAGTTTCATCATAATCAGATTAATGATACAGGAATGCATAGAAGACAAACATACAAACAACCAAACATTCATTTTTATACCTGTATATAAGGTTAAACCAATATCAAATCTGCATCCCTTCTTGCTTGCTTATACTGGTTTTCTCCCTCGGTTCACCTCCCTGTTAGTATGATGGTTATTTTGTAGCCCAATGTCTTTTTACATGCCCTACTTCTTACCAAGAATATTTGTTAACTTAGATTGTAGACTCTTCAAATTGTGTACATGTGAGAATTATTATATTTCTACTCTTCTCTAGTGTAACAAGATTAAGATGTCATAAGTTTGTTAATTTTGGGAAAATTAAAAAATTAATATTAGAAAAAAATACTAACATTAAACATTGTCAAGAGTTATTGTAACCAAGTATTATAATAGATTAAATGCTGTCAGTGTAACTGCACATTATTATAATGATTTTTGGCAGCTGATTGATAACACCTTTGGAAATGAAAATCACCACCTGAATCAGTAAATCCACTACATTCAGGACATTAACAAGAATATGCAGAAATAGTGTACAGCATTCTAAATCTAAAGGGGGCAATTTTTGAATCTGAACAAAATAAATATTTTTTAATAAATTTTACTTGGAAAAAAATTAAAATTAAAAAAGAAACCTTTTGGATGTCTGTTGGTGACCTGCCCAGAGAGGAATTATTCAATGTAGCCCTCCTTAGCCTCAATCCTTTCACTGAAGTACTCACCAACTCTAAATAAGGCAGTGCTATACATATTGTCAAATGTTGCTTCGGTAGCAGTATGTTAAGCTGCCATATTGGAATTTTAGCAGCTCTTTTGATAAAACTGCAATGATGTGCAAACCTAGCATATTGGAGGGTCAGAACTCTTTACACGAGAATATGTCCAAATTATCTGACAACTAGTTTGTGGTTCTTATCTGGTGGTGCACCATGCTGTTGAAACATGTATTGTCTCACAGAGGCCACAGTTGCCATCCACAGTTTCACCACATTCTGCACAATATGCGCAGTAAAACCATTTCATGACAGTTTGCAATTAAAAAAAAATGGAGTGGGATGACATAACCTTACTAGGCACAACACCTAACACAGACCAGAAATTTTGCTTTTGCTCTAGAAACAATCAGGAAGTTCTTAGGGTTGATTTTTTTTCACATCAACAGTAAAAAACTTTTCATCAGATAAGAATTTGATTTGACTCACTACTTCATTTTTCAAAGAAGGCAATAGCAAAATACAACAAGCTTTGTTTTGTTAACCTCAAAAGTATCTGTTGTATCTTTAATGTATGTGACTGATAACGTACGAGGGGGTATCCTAAAATAACCAGAATAGCATTGCCGTGGGCGGAGCTTGTGTACTACACGTTTCTACCGCTAGGCATTTATAGTGTCAGTTCAGTGCCTCCTGTAATATCGACCAGGCTTGTTCTGTTAATCTGCAATGATTGTTTTTGCAAGTGCTGATTTGCTATTGTTTCATTTTTGATAATGGCAAGTTTAAGCTGTAAAATTTTGTTTTATACTCAGTAAAAATGCTGTTGAAACTGTTTTTATGTTAAAAACAGCTTACAAACATGACACTATGGGAAAACTCAAGTCTACGGGTGGTTTGCTCAGTTTAAAAATTGTGACATGTCAATTGATGACAAAGATCGTTCTGGACGTCCATCATCTGCCCAAATCGATGAAAACGTTGTGTTCTCAAACTGTCGACAGACAACTGATCAACTGTCAGAGATTAGTAATCTTGGAGCTTTGTTCAGCGAATTTTAACCAAAGATTTGGGAATGAAAAGGGTTGCTGCCAAGTTTGTTCCTCAGCCTCTCACTGACAATTAAAAAGAACGTTGAGTTGAAACATGTCGTGCTTTGAAACAACAGCTTGAAATTGATCCAGATTTTCTGTCATGAGTCATGGTGCTACGCTTATGACCCAGAAACAAAGCAACAGTCAAGCCAATGGAAGACGTCATTGTTACCTCATCCAAAAAAATGCTGTCTATTCAAATCAAACATCAAAACAATGCTCATTTGCTTTTTTGATGCCAAGGGCGTAATTCATTCAGACCATCAATCAAAACATTTATTTGGAAGTTTTAAGAAGACTACACAACAGTGTTCATCAAAAAAGACCCAATCTGTGGCAGACAGGAGACTGGTTCTTCCATCATGACAATGCACCTGCACACACAGCTGTCTCTGTTAGGCAATTTTTGGCTAAAAATGGCCTGGTTACTCATCTGATTGGCTCAGTGCGATTTTTTCTTATTTCCATGCATCAAAAGGGTCCTGGAAGGACACCGATTTGACAACATTCAAGAGGTCAAGGAAAAAATGAGGGAGGAAATGCCAGTCATTTCTAAAGATGACTACAGAAAATGTTTCAAACAGTGGAAGCACCGGTGGGACAAATGGATTAGTTATAATGAAGAATATTTTGCAGGGGATAAAAAAAATTGAAAATATATAGCTTTTAACAAATAATTCCAGTTTTTTTTGGTACCCCCTCATAGATCCTTCTCTGCAGTCTGGTACATTTGGAACTGATGAGATCCCTGTAGAACTTCTTAAATCCCTAGGAGAGGAAGAAATCGAAAGATTATTCAAGCTGATATCAAAAAGTTATGAAACAGAAGAAATTCCAACCGATTTTAATAAAAATATCATCTTCACACTTCCAAAGAAAGCACAAGCTGGCAAATGTGAGACTTATTGCACCATTAGTCTAACATCACATGCTTCAAAATTACTGACCAGAATGACATACAGAAGGATGGAAAGGGTAGTAGAAGAGATAGTAGGTGAAGATCAGTTTGCGTTTAGGAAAAATATCCGTACAAGGGAAGCAATTCTGTCTTTAAGATTAAGGGCGGATCAAGAAAAACAAAGATACTTTTATGGCATTTGTTGATTTAGAAAAAGCTTTCGATAATGTTAGGTGGAACAAGATGTTAAAATTTTTAAAGAAGTCAGGTCTAAAGTATGGAGACAGAAGAATACTTTATAAACTATAAAAGAACCAAGTGGCTATAATAAAAGTAGAGAATCATGAGAGACATGCATCAGTTAAAAGGATGTGAGACAAGGTTGTAGTCTATCCCCCTTAATAATCAACATGTACGTAGAAGAAGCAATGAAGAAAGTCAAAGAAAAATTTCCATGTGACATAAGTTTTCAGGGAGAAAAAATCAGCATGCTACGATTTGCTGATGACATTGTCTTGTTGGCAGAGAGGGCTGAGGATATTGAGAAGTTACTGAGTGGCATGAACAAAATACACTGAAGGAAGATTTTGGACTGAATATAAATCAAAGTAAGACTAAAGTGATGAAATGTAGCAGAAATGATACCAATACTAGTAGATTAAATATAAAAATAGTATTGGATGCAATAAGAGAAGTAAGTGAGTTCTGTTACTTGGGAAGCAAAATTACAACCGATGACCGAAGCAGGAATAATGTTAAAAGCAGAATAGCACTAGCAAAAAGAGCCTTCATGAAAAAGAGAAACCTTTTAGTTTCAAATATTGATCTAGGAATTAGAAGGAACTTTTTAAAACTCTTTGTGTGGAGCACAGCACTTTATGGTAGCGAAACATGGACTTTAGAAATACCGGAAATAAAGAAAATAGAAGCTATTGAAATGTGGTGCTACAAAAGAACGCTGAAAAGTGGACTGACAAAGTAAGAAATGAACGAGTTTTGGAAATGATGGGTGAGAAAATAAGTTTGTGGAAGAAGCTTTCAGAAAGAAGAGACAGGCTGGTATATCATATTTTGAGACATGCTGGATTGGTTAATTTGTTAGTGGAGGGAACTGTCGAAGGTAGGAACTGTAGAGGGAGACAGAGATTAGAATATACGAAGCAGATAATTGAGGACATGGGTTGTAAGAGGTATGCAGAAATGAAGAGTTTAGCACAGGATAGGAAGGGAAGGAGGATTGCATCAAACCAGTCAAAAGACTGACGACAGAAAAAAAAAAAGATAAAAGAGTTACTATTGCAGAATAAATACATAAAAGGGACTACCAGATAATATTTTTTTCAATTTTTATGTTCAAAGTAAATACAATACTCTGATTTTATACTGCACTGATATCATATGTTCAATATTGCTGTGAACAATATTTTGTTATATAACTGTTAAATATACAAAATTTATTCCTAGTAGTTAACAATAAAAATTAATGGAATTATTTTATCCCAATTCCAACTGGATGAAGATGAAAATATAAAAGGATTAGTCTGGAATTCTTTCTTCCGAACGTTCTTTTTTTTTTTTTTTTTTTTTTTTAAAAAATACAAAACATTTTTGAATGGTGGAATGATGTTAATGAGTGGTACTTTTTTCATAAGCAACGGTTTTAATATAAATATTGTACTATTATAAGGAAAGGATATGGATACTTTATGCCATTTGTATTCTGTTACTAAAATTATAACTGGAATCCGTGGGGCATTTATGAATTTACTTCAATGAACAGTATAAAAACTGCCTGTAGCACAATATGAATTCACACCATTAACAGTTACCTACAGCTTGCTGCAATACTTACCAGGAGAGGTCACTGGTGTGGAAATGGTGATCAGAGAATGTCTGATGAATAGTATGCCACCTCAGGCTTCTCAATCCACAGCAGTTCTCCCTGATGGGCCTCCATTTATGAGAAATAAGGAGGTTAGAAATCGTAAAAATTGTGTGTGAATGATCTATACCTGTAGGGCAGGTTATTTGTTAAAAGCATCTGTTTATCCGTGGGGATTAAGGCGGTGTGTTATTGTGGGGCGGTCCCTGGTTCGATACAACCATACGCTAATACTTTATTTTTTTTTCCTCGTTGCTATTTGCTTTTGTAGCATTACAGATTCAGAATTATTTATTAATATTTAATTTACATTATGGATTTGTTTCTGAGAACAAATTAACTAAATTATTTATTTTCCTTTGAGGAATAAGCAAACATTCCAAATTAGAAAAACTGCCGACAGAACTGTGTACAAATTTTTGGAGTTAGTCATTAAACCATACATTGGGAATGAAGAATTTTTGTTGTTGGTTGATTAGTGGAGTGGACATGATTATACAAAAGTTTATGATCAAGCTTTTTAAAATGAAAACAGCTAAGTTGGTTGCACAACAAAAGTGATACTGCCAAAATGTATGCATTTATGTCAGCCATGTGATGTGCATTTCTTCGGGTAATAATAATAATAAAAGCTTCAAAGTGTGTTGGAATTATTGTAAGTTAATTGCAAAATATCTTGTTATGAAGATACATTCAATTATTCACCACATTTTGTGAGTGCCTGTATTTTATGACATAATATAATAAGCCTAGTATAATTCAAAATTAAAGAAGGAAAGATCAGAATTTACAAATGTAATTGAAATACGTTTTCTTTCTTCCATAATAAAAACTGTATATAGCGGTAGCAAGATATATTTTATCAAATGTTGCTGCTGTGCATGTAATTTTTTTTTTAATTTTTGCTAGATTTAATAACACACAAACATTTGTGTACTTCTCAAAACAAATTTGTAAAGCTAAAAAAGTGAACAGCAAAGAGAAAAAAAAAAAATAATAATAATAATTGGTGGGATCGTACCAGGGATCATCCCAACAGCAACACAGCTAAAACAGTGCTTATAGCAAATGGCCTTCCTTACAGATACATATCAATTACACACAATTTTAAACCCCTGATTTCTAGGCCCACCAGGCAGGACTGATTTAGGGTGAGTCTTGTTTGTTCTCTGATTCCAATTTTCCCACAAGACCTCTCCTTGTTAGCCAAGATATAATTTAGCATAAAGTTATTTATTAAAATACTAATACGAAGATTTAAAATCCAATTTAAAAATAGAGCTGGGCATGCTGTGTTGTAAATTCAGTTCAACTAATAATTTCAGTGTTGTGGAAATTATATGTGGTTTAAGATAGCCTTATTAAAAAGTTATAACTGATTGAAAGAAGTCTTTGTTTTAGCCACAGTATTTAAAGTTTCTTTTCAAACTAATAGCTCCAGCATCTACAACTTTATAACTTGATCGGATTTTGCAGGTTTATTTCGTAAGGCTACTCTAACAAAATATCAAAAAACAAAAGCATCCATTCATTTCCCAATCTGAATTCATCGATAACCATTAACTTTTTTATTTCCACCCCACCTTTTCATTTTTTTCTCAATGATTCCAAAATAGCTTTTGCCTACAGTAACCCTGCACAAACTAATATTTATATGTATTTTATTTAATGCAAAATTATACTGTACAACATAAATCTATAAATCCACAAGCTCAGACTACGAAATATTTAATTGCCCATCACAACCCCCTTTAATTCGACACTGGTATTGCAAATAGCATGGGTGAATTACCCAAATCAAACTTGGGGCTGTTGATCACAATCCTTACTCCAAAAACATTCATCTAAACGTGAAAATTGCAAAATGGTGTTGGAGCTATTAAATTTGCATTACAACAATCAGGATTATGAAAGATTTGCACTGTATTCAAATTACTATACAATCTACTACATACCGAAATCAAGAAATAAATTATTATAAAATTAACATTGCTGATAACTTAAAAAATAAAAAAAATTTTAATCCCCGAGTCCTGTGACGGTAGTCATGTGGCAAGGTGGTTTTGTTGGGTTATTAAAGAGTTATACTCTATTGAAAGAACTGTTTGTTTTAGCCACTGTATTTAACGGTTCTTTTCAAACTAATGGCTCCAACATCTACAACTTTATAACTTCATACTTATTATCTGAAGATTGCAGGTTCATTTCATAAGGCTACTCTCGCGAAATATCTGAGAACAAAAGCATCCATTCACTTTGCAATCTAAATTCATTGCTAACCACTTTCTTTTTTTATTCATTTTTATTCTCTCTCATTTTTTCCAACGATTTCAAAATAGCTTTTGATCACAGCCAATTCTGTGCAAACTAATATTTTTATATATTTTATTTGATGCAAAATTATTCAACATAAATCAGCAAGCTCAGACTACGAAATATTTAACTGTCCCATCACAGTTTGTTTGTTCTTACTTAATGCCATATTAATTTAATGCAAAAGGTGAACTTCATTTTAACAGCCATTAGTTAAAACAAAGACTTTTATAATATATATATAATAACAATGAAAAAAAAGACGCTAAGTAGCGGAAAGGAATCAAATTAGGATAGGGAAATGAGCCACCACTTACCTTTAGATGATGGATGTGGGGCGCGAACACACAGAAAAGACACAAACACAAATAATAAAGGAATTTTCAGGGAAAAAACCTTTCGCCAGCAAGAGAACATTATGGGAGGTGGGTGCAGCCAGAGATTATATATATATATAAAAACATTACAAACCTTTAGAAAAGTTGCCCGCAGTTTTGTGACTAAGGAAGGATCTTTTTTTATTCCTTGTTGCATGTAAGAAGTGTAAGGATCAATAAGATCCCAAGCATAACTTAAATCTCCAACAATCTGCAATGTGATCAAAACCTCCTCTTTAATGTTCGCCGTTCGCACCATCCGTAGCAAAAAATGCCTTGTGTCTATGAGAAACTGCTTGACTTGCATGTTGGTTTCCAGCTGATGAAACTCTATACGTAAGAAGAAAAGTTATCAACATATTTATTATAATTCTGAATTATTCTTTTTACAAATTATAACAGACAATCCACAGAGTTATTAAACTCATAGCAGATATATTTTAATCTCCATGAGAATTATAATCAGTTATCATAAATAAATTGGTAATAATTTCTTCGAAAGCTTTAAGATCTCTCAATATCTTCTCTCTCTCTGTCTCCAACCAACAAAAAAAAGTAATGGACCAGTTTCTCTCCTAGTGTATAAAAAGATGTTTTTCTTTAGCATATATTCACATAAAGCAAATGACTTGGCACTTAGTTACTGTAAAATAAATGTCAAGTACTGTTACAACATTTTGATCTGAACTGTTGGTAATTAGTCTTCTGAAGTTATCAATAAAATCTACTACAAATTTTTTCACACCCTTGATCGATTCTAACTTAGGAACTAAAGAATATTTCTACAATTTACTATCCTTACTATGGACCACAGAAGAAACCATTACTTATAACAATTAATGACTAGCTATACCTAAACAATGAGGAAAACAAATTATTCTTTTGAGTGAAAAATATCTTCAGAAACTGAAGAAGACATGAAGTCAAATGAGTAAAGTAGAAAGTACACAGTTGCATGGCCTCATTGATCAAAAAACAGTAGCTTCATGGCATTGGAAAAGAAGTATACTAGAAATACAACATGCTTATAATATGAACGAATAGCATCAATATAGATGGGAACAAAACTGCCACAAGGACATAAGGAAACAAAGTAAAAATCTTCCGTTTTTCTGTAGCAAAAATTATTCATCTGATTAATTTTCTCCATTTTTCTTTCTATTGCCCTATATACTAACATTGATATCAAACTGGTGGTAATCACAACTTTTCATTTTTTCCTCTCTGGTATCTTAATGATTTATCAACACTAGAATTGTGAAGGAAGATTAAATAGTGGTAATATATTTTTCACATGTGTCGGCCTGTGTTGCTGAAATAATATTTTCACTCCCTCTTCTCACCAAGATTTTGGCAATGGAATCTCTTCTCTTCCTATTTCTTTATTTGTATTAATATATTTCAGAGTAGCATGAAATAATAACCTCAAAACTGGATTTCATATATATTCATGTTACTGATGCCTCATCGGCAACTTTGATGTTTGTACATAACATTTAAGTTCCCTCACATCATGTTTGATTGTTTATGCTTCATCGACTGCACACTGAAAATAATATTTCTCTACTTTGTCATATTGACCTAGCAGTCACTTTTATTCTACTCCTTTGATTTTTCTTTTTTTACCCCATTTGTTTAGGTCTAAAACTCTTCCTTTCTTCACAACTTATTTTGCCCCTCTAAGAGGTCCAAGTTTTCCTGACACCCATTGTTTCTATATCTCTTATGAGATTAGCTATATTGTTCAATGCCTTCCTTGATCATTTATTCCAGTCTCCAAGTCCCTTATCTAAAAACTAAAGATTTCCACTCACTTATGACTGAAATCAAGCACTAATTTATGGTTTTCCCTTCCATCTAAACTCCTAACACTTCATCCAGTATCTATCCATCCACGTTGCAAATGTATGGCTTATACACATTTGGTACTCTCTTCACATGCTTCCTGTCTTTCACTGACCTTCCAGACCTTTTATTAAACCAGTTACCAATTGTGTCCTATAATAATTTTCACAAACAAATCAATCTGCTATGATTTTTAAACCCTTTGGCTGCAGTATTTAATAACATGGATCTCACCTTATCATGCAATATTGAAGCAAAGACACCACTCATTGAAAACTGTTTATACCACCATCACAATGTGTTCTGCTCAACAGAAATTATTATAAAATAAAATACGGGAAGTATATAGTAAGTAAACCACAAAGTCAAATGAATGAATTCAGTGATACGAAAGATAAATCATGAACACAGTTTGTCTAAGTGCTTAGTCATGTGTATGATAAATGAGGTGCTTCACCAAGGAAGCAAATGTGCATATGCCAAGCCTTGTTATGTCATCACCAGCCTTTGTAAGGCACACTTTAGTTCACCAAAAGCACTCCCACTAACCATCCCCAGCAATAACATAGTCTATAGATCGATTTTGAAATCTCTTATGCTGGACTCAGAAATTTCAAGAACAGTAATTGTCAACTTGAAGGAATTTCGCTGCATTCATTTCTACAGTGAAAACTCATCATTAGAATAATTTTGAAGTGTATTTACTATAATAGGAAAAATTTCTTTTAAGAGATAATTCAGTTTCTTCACATTTTGAGACACGCGATTAGAAAAGCAAAAATTTAAGATTGAGTAAAGCTACAGCTGAACTTTTATCACCATCTATTATAGTCAACACTGTTCCGAACATTTTGATAGTAAAATTAACTAACTTGGCAAAGTTTAATTAGCAGTTTTAATTAAGAGAAAAAAATGAACTTTTTAAATAAAAGGAATACAGTTGAGAAATTTATATCAGTATATAGCCTAAATTGAGACGATTACGAATATATAGTGGTTTCGGTAAAAAGTTTAAGCATTTGTCAGATAATTAAGTTTTTAAAGACAGATTGTCACTAATTGTTTTTACAGCGCATAAGACTGCACCTAACTGGTGATGTAGGAGACTTTAACAATTTTGAGGCTGAGGCCTTCAAGCATTATTTTTAAGTTTGGTTTTTGATTATCGAAAAAAAAAAAGACTGTTCTATATCAAAGGAATAATCCTGGGATATATAAGCTTGTAACAGGCCATTAAAATAAGTATTACATGGTTACTGAATGAAGCAAATGCATTTACCATATACCCCCAGCTTATAGATCTAAAAGTTAATAAAGTAAGGATGGAAGCTGCTAATAAATGGCGTGGCTGAAGGTTATTAGATTAGATATGAACAGAAGTATCTAGGTAATCATCTATCCCATACACTTCAGCAATTAGCTACATGTTACAGGTCTCAAGTACAATAAGGTGAAATTTTGCCATGGTATCTGGTAAGAGGACTGATTCTCCTTGGGACCGAATAGCAAAGATATCATTCATGCAACTGAACAAAATGAAAGCTTTGGTGTAGACATTTCCAGGAAAACAGGGTTTACATGTTTAGGAAATGAGAGGAACCCACAGATAAACACATGGCCCTGGTGGAGTTTCTAGTAGATGCAGAAAATGGTTTCTCTCGTCGTGTAAATCCCTTTAATCATTTTGTGCAATCCTCAGTCTTAATCTTTAATGTAATATGCTAAATTTTCTGCTTGATAAACTCTAATCTTCTTCCTATATTACAGCTCCTTGTTTCAACTGTTCCTTTTACTAATAAATTAACCAATAACCCACAAGCCTAACCTCCTTTCCATTTGATTTTTCCAAAAATATCTTCTATCACCTATGTTTTACAAGATGTTTTTATTTGATATCAACAGATAGGAGAAAATAGTGATCACAAAAATGTTCCTAGGCAGTGAAAATAAGGAAGGATGTGGAAAAATAAACCTCTCACTCACTACAGATGAAGGCAGCAGGTGCATGGAAAACCCACAAATATGAACACACCTTACAATTTGTTGGTGCAAACCTTAATCGTGATTAAAGGAGGACGTTTGGCAAGAGGATCAGATGTGTACATACCAAAACTCACCAAATGACTACCTGATACCCTTGCCATATGTCTTCCTTTTATCATGATTAAGGTTTATAATGAAATACTGTAAAGTGCACTCATATTTATGTGTTTGTGCAGCCTTGATGAGTGAAGGATTTATTTTCCCTAACCTTACATATGAGAAAAGTAATTAAGTAGATGAGGACATTATGTCAAGATAGTCTGCTGCTGGGGGTTAAGTAACACACTGCCTGAACTTAATTTAATAATGTTAATGACCGGTTGCCTGTGGTACCTACAACATTTAAATAAAACAACCGCCACACGCTTGAAGTAGACCTCAAACGCAAAAGGGAGAAGTGATATGAGTACACTGCACACAGTTCTAAAGTTTCATAAAGCTTATAATCTTGCAAAAGTTCTCGTACAGATGTCAGATACCAGATTTTTGAATAAGACGATCAGACACACATTTCCTTACAACATTTGCATGTAAAGTACATTCACGAGAGAAAATAAACTCTCATCTGGCCCCCTCCTCAAGATGAAAGTTTAAATACAGCATTGATAGGATGTACTACCACCACAAGGAGTCATTTGCTCCACTAGCAACACATGAACCTACCCACTCAAAAATTACAGGGCGACTGACTGACTAGCCACTATGGCTGCCCTCTCCTCACCGAGTCCTCTGATTTTGTAATGTCAACAAAACACTTCGAAAATTAATATCTCAAAAAGTACTTGATACCTTGAATCGTAATTAACATACATGCTTCCTAGTGTCTCATTCTATCTGTTTTAACCTTATTTAGTCCAAAAAAAGGCTTCTATTAAATTTATCCGGAATTCTCTTACATCATCAAACATGGCACCTTTTCCAATAATTACAACAATACATTTATAAAATCTCATTAATCTTGCAGTTATCTTGAACTTTCAACAGAAACCAATATATCATTTTAATCCTATTGATTTTGTCTATCCTCTGAAATTAATTTCTTAGTTCTACCTTTGATTTTTTTATTTTAATTAAAAATCTTACTTATACTTTGCCAAATTACTTGATTTTACACTCACAATATACTAGAGGATGCTGACTACAACTAGTGACAAAAGTCTTGCTGTGACTTTTCGTGTTTACTAGTTATTTCAAATTTTTGGTTCAGCCTCCTCTGACCGCATGGTGTAAAGGCATCAGCAAATTGAAATATCTTCTAAACTAAATTTTTCTGGATATAATAAATAAACTTTAATACGCTCCTCATAAAGCATTTTAACAGTAAAAATGACTGTTACAGTTGAAAAAATACTCTAATTGAACTTTCTATATACTGCATGGGCAGCCTTCAAATCACAATATAAGGTATGTTACTGCTGTAACTAGCTGGTAGAAATGCTTTTCTGTTCTCTGGATTAAACCTATTCCTTCATGGCTTAAACAAGCTTATAGATATAATTGGTTTAGAAGTTATGGGTGAAAGGATATGTTGGGAAGAATAATAAACTTTTATTATTAACCAGAACTACGACACATATCTATTGACAATGAAAAACTAATATATAGACAAATTAAAACTTAAACTGGCCTAGATAAATGTGTTTCAAGCATTTATTAAACTAACAAGATATTAACATTGAAAAGAAACAGTACTTTTCTACCTTGAACTTCCTCAAGTGCCTGTATAAGACGAGCAATCTTCCTGCCAGATGCAGTGGTGTCTTCATGTTTCAAGGAGTCAATCTGCTTAGCTACTTCAGAGAACCAGGTCTTCAAGTTATCTGTTAAAATGTAAGAATATTTAAAACTTCTTTACCGAAATTCATCATCAAATACTTCAAATCCAATGAAAATATAGTACCATTTTTTTCAACTCTGGTAAGTGGTTTGGTACCAGAAAACACTTCAGCCAACTCCAGCATTCTTTCTCCAGCTTCCTTTTTGTAACTCTCCCACTTCGATTGCTTTTCAGTAAGAAGCTGCAAAGAAAACTCATTTCATTTATTAGAACGTAAGTATTTAGTGCTTAAATAAGTGATGAATAATTTTTATACATACATGTTTAAATAAATCTTTTATTTTAAGTTCAAATTCTGCTGTATTGAGAAGCAGTTCAAAAACCTGAAGAGGAGTGAATTTTGTATCAGTTATTACTTGCTCTCGAATCTGTTTGCATCGTTTATTCCCATCCCATGCTGCAAAATAAGAAACACTATAAGCATATAAACCATCAGACATTTTTTCTGATAGAGAAACAGGAATTCAGCATGAAAAGCAACCAAGTCACTTATTTGAAGAATCCATGATCTTATGAAATTAAAAATGATAAATAAGTGTATTAACAAGTTCTTTAAAATGTCACCAAAAATTACTCTAACAAATTTAACTTAATATTTCTGTTCAGAATTATTCAAAATCAGGTCAATTGCAGTAAGCTTTTACCAAGCACTGGTTCTTCTTTCAGCAGTTGATAGGTTACTGCTGTTATTCTAGATATCAAAATATTAATAGAAAAAATAAAAAATACCTCTGCATTTATCTCCTCTTTATATGAATTAAAGAAAATAGTGACTATTATTACAAAAATATTTGAAACTGTTGTATCTATTCACCTTGCCATTCACTCTACTCACAGAACCCCTACAGCAATAGTTGTCTTTGCACTTTTCTTCCTCTCCAATTCTCTACTGGTTCAATGCCTCTGCTCATCCTGTTCCTGTCTCTATCGGTCATCATTCTCTCGGCCTATGATTATCTGATTACATTTTGTACATGTCTCTCAGCATCTATTTTTCATACATGCTAATGGAATTAGTAGTATCTATGTCAAAACGTCATGTTTTTACAACACCATCGGCTGGACACACGACGTAACTTCAGACACAGTCAAATTATGTGTTCTTTGTTAGTTTTTCTTCCAATCTGATTGAATCCAAAGATATTACATTTTTCTGTGTAACCAATTTCTGACATTTTCTCCTGATTGAACATGAGACCATATTCTGTGTATGCTTTGCACACAAACTGATCTTATCTTTTACCACTACTTTGAATCTTTACATCAAAAAATGCAATCAGCAAATAGGATGGCTATTATTATTATGTTACTGCCTATAGCATTACTTTATGTCTACTGGGTGCTATTCATCACTAAAATCAAGATAAAAGTCGACAGAACTCCACATCATGAATTTAAGTCTATTTTTGCTCTAAAGTTATTTGTGTTTTAACACAAATTGTGGTACCTCAGTAGATCTTCCCAAACATTTCTATTCTGTGTTTTAGAGAACTTGTGTCTATACACTGAATCAAATGTTTTATATCACACTCATATTAGTTTATCTGTCTGTTGTATGTTGAAAATTTCTTCATCAGTATTTCCCCAACTTCCTAGTGTTCAACTGACTTATACTGTTGATACATTTTCATTCCTAGAGAGACAATACAATATCTAATAATTTAATTACAAATTTTTGTAATTAATTAGTGAAAATTAATTAAACTAAGGAAAAAGGAAACTGCTTTAGGCAATATAATTGTAAGGAAAGGGAAAATGACTCATCACTCACCAAAGTTGAAGTCAGCGACGAGAGAAGAACATATATTACGAACACACAAATAAACTCAATATTTCGGGCAACCCTCAGCGTGTGCACACCTCCCGAGCCTCATGACTCATTTTCTCGTCATGAATAAGGATTAATAACCGAAATATTGAGTTTATTTGTGTGTTCGTAATATATGTTCTTCTCTCGTCGCTGCCTTCAACTTTGGTGAGTGATGAGTCATTTTTACTTTCCTTACAATTTTAGTGAAAATTAAGTACTTTTAGCTACTTTCAGTGATCAAAATGTTTACTGTGGTAATATTTAACTGGGATAGAGGTTGAAAGGTAGATTGCCTGAATACGTGTAAGTTTTTGAATTCCCAAAAGGTGCGGAACAGAGCAATATCCAAGAGAGTTAATGCTGGATGTTGGTTGACCAATGCATATTTAAGTGGTGAAGTGACTCATAAAGTGAAAAATATTAGTATCTATGGATGTATGGAAGGATATAATTATGTAAATGTATAAGGCTTTAATACTCGATCCTTAGCTTTTTCATTGCTCCAATTTCACGATTCACCACTATATTTGAGCTCTCTGAGTGGATATCAAGTATTTAAGCAACATTTCTTCTACTGTATATCACAAACATGAAATTTTAACTTTTTATGACTCACATATCTCTGGGTACTCGAACAAATATTACAATGGATTTTTTTAATGCATGAACAGAGAGAACAAATAAAAACTGAAGTTTAGATTAACAATGTGAAACATGTCTGGTAAGAAAAATGTCACAAAACTATCGGGCAGCCAAATAAATAAATAAAAAAACACATTTTTAATTGTTTAAATCTTTTTCATTAACCAACCAGAATTAAAATTACAATGTGCATTACATTGTAGTTTCTTCCACTGAGTTAGGTTTGAGTAAAAGTAAGTGAGCAATAACATCCCATATCTCCATGATATGAGCTCCATTAAAATCTAAAATACTAAAAGCAAGGTCACCTCTAATGATTGTTATCAAAGTGGTTTTCAGGTAAACAACCACAGTTGATGAAAAATTTCAACTCTTGCGTATATCATACAATTAAATTGTGACATCACCTAAAACTTTGGATTAAAATTAGAACAGAAATTTTGATTCCTTTTTTTTAAATATGCCTCCAACATTTTAGTCTAAATAATAATAAGAATATTTAACTTAATAAAAGTGGGGAGCAAAAGTCATGGTCAATTTTAAAAGACACATCTAATCATTATTTGAAGAAATAAATAAATAAATGTTAGAGTTTTTCAAATATTACTGTTAAACAATTACTACAGTAACTCGATTAAGGAAATGGGATGAATAATAAAATATTATGGTTTGAAGGAAAATAAAAGATACTGATTAATAGATTCAGAGGAGGAAAGAGAAAGGTACTCAGTGGTATATAGAGATATCAAGAACAATGAAATTTCTGATTTACTTTGTTTAGCAGCTGAAGATAATGATCAATTTCAGAATGTAACATTTCTAAACAAAATTATTACAATGAAAAAGAATAATTAATTGTTTATGGTCGTAATAGAGAGAATAGCATTGAAACAAAACAAACTACAACCAAGCACAAATTTTTGGAAAGATTGTATTTTTGTATTCTAGGATACAGTCACACATGTAACAGTTGTTTTGCAAGATGATACACCAACATAAACATACTATCTTCTGGTGACATAAACCTGCCCATCTATAACCTTTAGTTAGCAATCAGCGAGTTAAAAATGCAAATAACACACAAATGTCAAATAAGGAAAATATTCCCAATATAATAAAAAAATATTATAAATAAAATAAACTGAAAACCTATTACTGGTATAAACAGTTTAACCTGCATTTGGTGCAGCTGTATGAAGCATTATCCAACGCAGTGTGACATTGCATTCCCGTATAATGTTTGTCACTTTGTTGACATGGTCAAGAACATTTTCTTCAACCAAGACTCCCTCTTTCAGCAGCTGTTGTGTCTGTGGTATTAGTTTCTTTTAATAAAAAGAAGGAATAACATTAACAAAAGGACAGATTTAAAACAAAGAATTACAATAACCAAACACTAAATACAGAAAATCTGAAGAAATAAGTTTATATTTTGCTTGCAGTAGAGTGTTAGATTATACATTTAATTTGGAATAACTAAAACACATTGTTCACTTCAAGAGACAAGTAGTATTTGACAGCACTCAAAATATAAGCACAACCCACAACCTAATATAATGTATCAGTTCTATGATATTTTAATTCAATTTGTTAAGTGACACAACAGAACAGTATTGTCAGTGCAGGAGGACCATTGACTGATGCATCTAGAAATTTCTATGGCTATGTTAGAAAACTGAGAGGAAGGGAGGGTAGTAGGGTGTTGAGATGCTTGTAGATAAGGTTGGAAAAGAAGTTACTGTGGATTTGAAAAAGGCAGAGATATTAAGTAACTGGTTTAGTGAGAGCATAGGGACAATGAATCAGAAATGGGAGGGTCTAATTCAGAGAATGAGCTTAACAACACAATTAGAAATGAAGAGACCTAAAAATTTGAAATTCATCCTGAGGAAATCATGAAGGAAATAAGAACGCTGAAAAAACATAAGGGGTTAGTGTAGATAATATTGCTACAGATATCTTAAAGATAGCCAGATGTGACATTGTACCTTTCATGAGATGATATTTAAACTGAGTCTGGATTAGTGTTGCAAATTGAAAAAAAATGTTTTTTTTTCAGCATTGTGAAAAAAAACATGAAAAAAACCTAGCACCCTTGGTTATTTCTTCTTCTAAATTTGTTTTTTTTTCTTCAGAAAACAATATATTTGATAAATTATAGTTTTATTTACGGAACTTACATTTTACAAGTGTGTTTTAAATCTTGTTGAATCATATAATGTCTTCATTATATAATGATTCATAAATGTATTTATATAGGTATCATAATTTTATTCATTCTCTCTGTCAGTACCACATTCACTAGTATCAGCACCACCAACTCTAGTTCGATCGGTGTCGGAATTTTCTGTTTCTTTTTCTGTCTCCTCTATATCCATAATTTCAGAAGTAGTTGCATTTTCTTTGACTGGTTGTTCTTGCATTGTACGCAAAAGATTTTGAGATTGCAATTTTATATTGTGAGCAAAGCACACACTGTGCATAAAGACTGCGCCGATAGTTCTGTGTTACGGTCTTTTAATTTTGAATTTAAATCTATTATCATACAAGATAAGAGCTTTTTTTTCTTTTCAATCATTGAAATGATTCATAATTACTGACAATTTAATGAGTAAGTATCACTATATGCTGAGAGTTTAACAAGTATACGATTATAAGGAAAGCACAATAAGTAATAAAAAGAGGCAAAAAACCGTAGATAAATTTTAAATTCCTAATTTTTTGAAAGATCCGTAGGTCTACAGATAAATTCGTAGGGCTGGCAGCACTAGTTCAAAAAGCGAGTATCAATCCAAACAACAGGGAACGAGGATTCCTTCTCGCGCAACCTAGCCTATTCGGGAAGTCCCCGTTAATAAAAGAAAATTTCAGTCAATGTTGCCAATATTTTCGTAATTTTTTTTCTACTGAACCAGAAAAATATAGTAGATTTAAAAATATAAGTACTTAGAATAAACTCTAAAATAGTAATATTAAACAATAATGCCTTACAAATTTGAGATTTAGTAGTTATGAAAAAAAAACATGTCCCAGAAAAAAAAGTTTTTTTTTCACAGTTTTTTTCATGTTTTTTTTTAAGCCAGAAAAAAAAAAGTTTTTTTACAACACTCATCTGGATACTTGCTGCTTACCACAGGACTGGAAAAGTGCGATAGTAGTGCTGGTACAAAAAGGAGAGGTGAGAAATAGAGTTGAAAATTATAGGCCAATCAGTTTGATATCAGTAGTAGGTAAAGTAATACACTTTGATATGCAACCACATCAGAAATAAATGTGAGGAACGTAAGTGGTTTTCAAGTAGGCAACATGGCTTTAGACAAGGATATTCATGCAAATCTCAGCTGGTGGGATATATGCAAGATATTTCAGATGAAATGGACGAGGGGGGCCAAATTGACAGTGTAGCATTAGAGCTGTCAAAGGCTATTGACAGAGTGAGCCATAAAATGGTAGTAAACAAGGTAAAAACTTTTGGTGTGGATCAGAAAGTGATCTGCTAGGCAGAAGAGGTTTAAAAGGTAGAAAACAGAAAGTTAGGGTGGGAAAAGCAGTATCAAAAGAAGTGGAAGTCAAAATTGGGATCATTGCTATTCATTATTCTAATGAATAATTGTGTTGATTGTTCACTATCAGAAATTAGATTGTTTGCAGATGACATAATGCCATATAAAAGGATCAAAATGGTAGAGGTCTGTAAACAGTTGCAGGGTGATCTGGACAGGATATCTAGTTGGGTTGGTTAACATGGGATGGAGATAAATGCAAAGAAGAGACACCTTATTAGATACACAAATATAAAACTAAAGGTTGATTTAGATTATAAGGTGGTGAAAGAATTGCTTGTTGAAGACTTGAAATGAAAATATCTTGGCTTTACATTTGATAAAAAGCTTAGCTGGGCAGGAAACATTGGACAGGTGGTAGGAAAAGGTTTCAAAATTCTGCACTTGTTGGAGAGAGTTATGAGGGGATGTACAAAAGAAGTAAAGTAATTGGGTTACAAAACTTTGGTCAGACCATTGCTCGAATATGGTAGTATAGTATGGGACCTACATTTTGAGTATCAAATACAGGAGTTGGAGTGGGTGCAAAAAAGGGCTGCTAGATTTGTTTCTGGAAATTATTGCAGAATGCAATTAGTGACAGATATGATAAAATAGCTGTAATAGTATTCATTACAAGACAGGAGGGTGAAGAAGGTCATGGGAGTGTACAAGGCGTATATTGGCGATGAGGCATGGAAAGATATTGGTGGAGCTATGAAAAGTTGAGCATGGAAGGGAAAAGATGACCATGACCACAAGCTGGCACTCGATTTCAGGCACTATTATTTTCACAATAAACAACTGAAACTGAAATTTTTAGTACTACTGTATAACTTTTAAGTTACCTGTAAATCTGTAGACCTCTACAACAGTATCTTATCTGAATATGGTAAGGCAATACGGGACTCATATTATGGGCATAAAATATTTAGCAATTTAAGTCAGAAGGAGTGCAAAGAATGGAAGCTAGGATTTTTCTTGTTTGTGAAAATTACCATAGAACACAATCAATTACTAGTATGATAAAGGTGTTAGGCTGGGAGTCACTGGAGGACAGAAAATTGGAAAGGAGAATAATGTACATGTATAAGACATATGCCAGTGATATGGACTGGAAAAATGAAAAAGAATTAAGGTTCGTCAGAGTATGTGCAACTTTAACTGACCCTAAAAAAATTGTTTTTGAAGCATGAAATATATAGGACTCTTTAAGAGTTAATCAACAGAATCTTCTCCTTAGTACTCAGAAGCTTTTATTTTGACTAATTTGATTTTTTTGCGCAAATGAACGGAAGAAGAACCAACGTATGCGCTTGCCCCCTGAGTAATCATTCTTTTGGTATTTGGATAGTTTGAAATGGGGAAAAAAAATCATTGAGTTATACACTTTTTCCTCTGGCAGAAAATGTGAAGAAAAGGAAAAAAAGGTTAACAGAAAATAATTAACAACTGAAAAGCATTCTTTATGTACAAAGAAACATTAAAAATAAGAACCAAAGTTACAATTCAACAGACATCCTTGTTACAATTAAATTTCTCATCTTTGTTTTTTTCTTGAGTAGTTTCTCTCCATTTTGTAAAAAAAAAATGTCAAGTAGGAAAAATAAAATACGCCAACTTATTATTGTTAATAATCATGAAAAGTTTGGAAATTCCTGCTAGTTTTGACTGACGTATTAACGCGTTTTTAATATTGGTATCTTAATTATAATAATTATTCTAATATTAATTATGCTTATTAATAATAAACAACACAAAAAATAATAAATTATATAACCTTCCCTCCTACATGAAAGACACTGCACATTTTCTGGAACACCTATCTACAGCCCACCCATCTCTACCTCCAGACTCCTTGCTGGTCTCCTTGATGCAACTTCCCTCTATACCAACATTTCCAATAATCAGGGCCTCAGTGCCCTAGAACAATACCTAGACCTGCGACCGCCACGTAGCCAGCCTCGTACATACTTCCTATCAACCTTGGCCCATATAGTTCTCTCCAAAAATTTCTTTACCTTTAATTCTAAAGTATACCACGATGGCTCCATCCTATTCCAACTTATTCCTTGGTCATTTGGAGGAACATTTCCTGAACCACACTCCCTTTAAACCCATTGTGTGGTTCAGATACATAGCTAACATATTTATGATCTGGACCCACAGTGAAAACCTATTCCTTGAATTTCTCCATTCCCTTAACAATAGCAACTCCATTAATTTCACCAGAACCTACTCCTGCTCACACATCACATTCCTCAATGTTGACATCATGCTCAGGCATGGTTCCCTTCATACCTCAGTCCACATCCTCAGTACCACTTACTAATTTACAGCAATATCTACACTTTGATAGCTGCCATCCATTCCATACCAAACATTCCCTCCCATACAGTCTTGCTATCCATGGAAATCACACTTGTTCTGATGCTCATTCCCTCCATCAATACTCACAGAGCCTATCCCAAGCCCTTATTTCCCATTGTTACCCCATGGATCTTGTACATAAACAGATATTCCGTGCGATCACTCACCGTCCACATAAACACTCGCTCGTCTCCTACAAAAACCAACCAAGATCCTGCCTTTGTCACTCCTTTCCAGAAATGCATACTCTCCTACCCAAAATTCTATCCAGTGTCCCCCGTGCATATTTTACCAGACCACCCAATCTTAAGAATATCTTAATCCACAAATACCTTCTGTCAGACTCTCCAAAAGTATCATATGGATTTTTTCCTTGCAATAGACCTCACTGTAAAATCTGCAGCATGCTTCCACCCACCACTACATAATCCAATTCTACCACACAGAAAACTTTCCCCTTCATTGGACATGCCACGTGTTCAACAACTCACGTCGTATACCAAATGACTTGTCGCCACTGCACTAGTTCCTACATAGGCCTCACCACACAGCAACTCTTAGTTAGAATGGCCACAGACAAACAATCCACACCCGCAACTTGTACCTTCCAATACCATAACATGCCATAGCCATGATCTCAATGACTGTTTTACTGTGAGAGCAGTCAGAGTTTTCTCTTACAGCACCATTGCAGCAGAACTCCGGAGATGGGAACTAGCATTCGAGAATATCCTGGATACCATACACCTACCTGACATTAATCAATATTAAAATCCAACCTCCTAACCCTGCACATTTTTATAACTAGATATAAATTTTCGTGTCAGTACTAGGTACCCTTGCTTCATCACCTGCAATATAACGATAGTCTACTCCTTAGCCATTCCCCCACCCTTCCCCCCACTACCCTTCTAGTCATTGGCTAACATTCTGTGTGTGCACACGTATGGAGCCTAATGGTTATTGAAGAAGACAGAATATTGTGTATTTGTTTGTCCGCCTAAGTGTTTTCTCTCATCACAGCCGTCAACTTTGGTATGTGGTGGGTTAATTTCCCATTCCTTCATTATTTATATTGCCTAGAAACTGGTTCCATTTTCCTTAGCTTCATCTTTCTCTGCTGTATCAGCTAATCAAATTTTGATTGCTTCCTTGACTTATGAGTCCCAAAAATGAGATGTCCTGGTAAATGTATTAATGTTATTAAAATCCATCATGAGGCAGTGGGTATACAAGTGATCAAGAATTGCTGGTGGACAGTATTACAAATAGTGACCACTAACCACTCTGAATCAAAGAATTACTGCTTCATTCCAATAATGACAACACAACCAATTTCTGTATTTGCTCCGTGGTCCAAGTTTTTGGGCCTTGTCTGAAAGCTTCAGTACCTCTAAATTATGTATGTATAAAAGCAATATCAATGAATCTTTGGTTCCATAAATACTTTCATCTCCTGGACCAGCTCATCTCTCCACTCATCCCAGTCCCATACAGTTCAATATGACAGCACACAGCTGACAGAATGGAATTCATACACATGCAAAGAATGCACAACTTATATTAGAAATGTCACTCCTCCAAACAGTGATTGATTTGGCTAAAAAAAAATAATGTTTGTCTTGTAAGTTCAATGACTATTTTTTGTGTATCTTCGTATGCTCTGGTTTCTTCCTCCTTGTCCAAATCTGTAATAATACTGACATCCAGTTTCTTTGTCCTTCTTTAATCAGTTTTTTGTACTTCTACCTATTCATCCTAGATTATGACTTCATAAATTTGCTAAAATAAGATTCTTTATACCGTAAGTGGCAAAAACTGATAATTTGGATATTCTGACCTACAAAGTGAGAATCCAAGATCAGGTCTTCTTTGTGCAGTATCTTTGGCATCGTGAGGGCATCAAAAGAGATTTTTGTATTAGAGCCTGTATGAACCTAACCATAAGCAGACTATAGATTTTCTGACCATACAGTGCACTACAAAGTGGTTAAACAAGGGACACACACATAATCACTACAGCAACAACAACAAAAACCGACATAAATATACACATTTTCAAATACACACTGCCAAACAAACATACAGAAGAAAGACAGAAAAACAAGGGAATATTACACAGTATTATAGAATCTAAAGATAAACAAAGTATGCTGGCTGTAAAAACTTTACAATGAAGTGTAGTGAAAGTTTACACATAAATAAAGCAACATAGGAGAACATGACCTGCATTACGACAACAATGCTGAAATCACTGATGCCGAGAGTAAGGTGTAGAAAAAAACCAATGAAAACGGATTATAATTTATACCATAACTTTAGATACAAAAATGTATTAGCATAACTAAGCAATGACATGTACACGCACTGAACAGGGAAAACTGCTAAAGATACTTCTATGAAAGAAGTGAAACATGTTCAGAAAAACGAATAAATGAAAAAAAAAAAAAAAAAATCAAACACATGAACAGTAATCATTTCTCATACATTCATAATTAACAAAGTATTCTTTAGACAGCAAATGTGGGTTATGTGTACCTTTGAATTATCAAACAATAGTTAATACAGTCGGCAAACAAAGCCTGGATATACAGAGTTGAATGTGCAGTGAAACTGCAAAACATAAAATGTACCTGTAATCGATTAGCATATTTGCACGCATTTTCTCGAATGTTTGAAGCTTCAAGAGTATTGGTCAAAGCAGTTTTCGCAGCTTTAAAATGTTCCCAGGAATCTATTAAATTTGCTGTTATTCCCATGTATATACTAACTACCTGAAAAAGAAAAAAAATACATCAGCTGTTAGATTTTTATACTCCCAGCAGAAAATCAAAATAAAATTTACAATATGAGGTGTGTTAAAAAAATAACAGGAATTTTCATTTTTTGTAAAGAATTTTATTTATTCGTCTACATCAATGTGATCCCCTTCAAAATAGTCCCCACCAGATATTATACACTTATGCCAGTGATTCTTCCAATTCCCAAAACACTTCTGGAACTTGATCTTTGGGATAGCTTTGAGCTTTTTAGGCATCACACTTTTAATCTTGTGTATGTTTGTAAAACAACTGCCCTTCAAAGTTCTCTTCATTTTTGGGAACAGAAAAAAGTAACACAGTGCCATGTCTAGGACATCATTATAGTGTTGTTTTAGCCAAAAATTCATGAACAATCAATGATGTATGAGCAGGTACATTATCATGATGCAAAAGCCATGCTTGTTTTGCCGCAAATCAAGGTGTTTTCTTCTGACTGCTTCATGGAAATGGTGTTGGTGGTAGTATTCTTTATTGATCTTGTGGAAAGAACTAATGGTATATTATGTCATTAAAATTGAAGAACACACTGAGCATAATCTTCACATTTGACCAAACTTGTTGAGATTTTTTTCAGTCTTGATGATCCAAATGCCTCTACTGGGACAATTTAACCTTAGTTTCGATATCATACCCATAAACGCAAGTTTCATCGCCTGTTATGACACATTTCAATAGTTCTGCATCATTGTTGACCTCATTTAGTGATTCCTGAGCAACTTCCAATTGCCGCTGATTTTGTTTGAAATTCAACACTTTTGGAACAAACTTTGCTGAAACACGTTTCATACCCAAAATGGATGAAAAAATTTATGGCATGAGCCAATTGATATGCCCACATCATCAGTATCAGCCAATTCTCTAATTGTGATTCAGCGATCATTCATAATCATTTATTTCATTTTTTCCACGTTTTCATCGGTTATGTGCTAGGACGACCAGTACGCTTGTCAACTTCAACGTCTTCAAGGCCATCTTGAAAATGTTTATACCATTTGTAAACCCTTGTTTTACTTATAGTAGATTCACCAAAAGCAATATTTAACATTTTTAAACTTTGTTTCACTTAATTCGATTGTATAGCAAAACACATGTTATGCTTTTAACAGCTGACAAGAGACTAAACATACAATATAGCTCAAAATGTATAGATACTTTTAAGACATGTTTACCAACACAACAAGAAAATCATGCCAATCGGAACAATATAACCCGCAAAATTTCTGTTACTTTTTGAGCACACGTCATAAAAACAAACTGGATTTACAATATTAAAATGATGAAGTAGTATTATCTAGTACAAAATATAAAATGAGACAGGAAGTTAAATGATATTGTCATACAAGTAAATCAAGCAAAAAATCAGAAGATAGCTCAACATTTGGAAAAATAATGGCTCAATTAAATACATCTAATTACAGGAAAACTACAAAATTATTATATCTCCAAACTATTAATATATACATATCTGATCTGCAAACAACGTTTTCCAACAGCACCTGGTAATTCTTGGTCTGTCTTGATTATGATATGATAATTCATTTATTGGTTTCCAAATTTAAAGTACTGAGGATAATCTTTTAGAAATTAACAAGAAAATGCAGAAATATTTTTATTTTGGATAACATCAAAGTTAGATAAAGGGTATTTTATATGCACTGTCCTAATTTTGTTGTTGATGGTGTTGCAATAAACTGCAGAACACATGAAACCAAATGAATGTGTTATGTTTAATAACATCTTTTATTTAAAATAGTTCAACAATTTAAGTAAAATTTCATATTTTTTAGCAAATACATTATTTTTAAAGCCAATAATTCAATTCTAAAGTGATAACTATGGAATGTGGTTATTCTACAGGGTTTACTGAAGTCTAGCAGATCACATATGCACATCCACCAAAAAATATTATAATGTTATAAGAGAAATTGTTAATTAATGTACAGAAGTGTATATGTACCTCTACATAATAATGATCTACTCAATAAAGCACAGTCTGGTTTTAGGGAAGGTGTTTTGATAGTGTTATAAATTTTTGCTTTTATAGTCTACATATTGGAAGCAATGCATAAAAAATTAATTTCCTAGGTATATTACTAACTTGCCGCCATTGCACTAGTTCCTATATAGGCCTGACTACACAACAACTTTCGACCAGAATGAATGTCCACAGACAAACAGTCCACACCCGCAATTTATATCTTCCAATACCAGAACATGCTAACTACCACAATTCCAACAGCTTCAATGAATGTTTCACCATGAGAGCAATTAGTTTTTTCCCCGAAACCACCGCTGCCTCAGAACTTTGGAGATGGGAACTTGCATACCAAAATATCCTAGATGCCAGAAACCCACCAGGCCTCAACTACTGATAAAATTCCTTTCTTTGACGCTTCACTCTTTTTTTTTTCTTTTTTTTTTTCGAATCACACATCTTTGGGGTACGTCAGATCAATCACTTCTTGGATGCTTGCGTTTTCTTCTTCTCCCAGTATTTCTTCATTCTATCTGATCTCTTCCTTCTTTTCTCTTCTGATATTTGAATCGGTTTTCTGGTGTTTATCGCAACTTGGAACTTCTTACTTTTGTCTTTGGTCACAGTCTTGGCTGTACCATTCTTTAACATCTCTTCGGTAATCTGGAGTTCTCTCAGATCCTTTTCCACTTCCTTAAACCAGATGGGCTTAGTCTTTTTTTCATAAAAGAAGTCAAAGATTTTTTTGTTAGTCTGTTAGGATTCATTCGGAATATGTGTCCATAGAAATCAATCCTTTTTTTTCTCATGGTTTCCGAGAGTCTCTCGGACTTTGCGTAGAGGGCTTCGTTCCTGTAGAAAACTTGTTTGTTATTCTGGAATTTGGGACCCATGATCTTCCTCAAAATTTTCCTCTCTTTGATTTCCAATTTCTCCATTTGTCCTTTCCTCCCCATGACTAGCGTCTCTGCTGCATAGAGTGCTTCCGGCTTAATTACTGTGTTGTAATGTCTTATCTTTGTGTTCCAAGAGAGGCTTTTCTTATTGTAAGTGTTTTTGGTCTTCTGGAAGGCTAATTCCATTTTGGTCCTTCTCGCTTCCATTGTTTTACCTTCAAGGTTGTTCCATTCAATCCATTCCCCTAGGTACTTGAAACTCCTAACCACCTCTATTTTATGAGCTCCTACTTGGACTCTCGTAGGAGTGTCTGGTATATTTGTCATAATCTTTGTTTTTTCGAAAGAAATCTTAAGTCCTAACTTCCCTGCCTGCTCTTGTAATTCGGCGATTTGTTCTTTGGCTTCCTCCCATGTTTCTGCGAGCATTACCATATCGTCAGCGAATGCCAAACACTTAATCGTAACTCCTTTATTTTTTGTTCCAAGTCTAATTCCTCCTCTGGTTCTTGCATTCCATTCTCTCACAACTTTTTCAAGTGCACAATTGAACAACAGGGGGGAGAGGCCATCCCCTTGCCGGAACCCTGTTCTGATCTCAAAAGGTTCTGACAGTTCACCCATGAATCTAACTTTTGAGGTCGTACTTGTGAGGGGTTCTTTGATGATATTCAGGGTTTTCCTGTCCAAGCCAAATTCTCCAAAATATTGAATAGCGACCCTCTGTCTATGGAATCGTAAGCTTTTTGGAAGTCCACAAAAGTCACTATATATGGTTTCGCCCTCTGCTTCTGGTATGCTAAAATGTTTCTGAGGTTTAGGATCTGTTCAGGGCAAGACCTTCCTTTCCTGAACCCTGCTTGATACTCCCCGATTTGGCAGTCCAACTGGGATTCTGCTCGTTCAAGTAATGCTCTGGACAATAACTTATAGGTCACATCCACCAGAGAAATCCCTCTATAGTTGTTCGGATCAGATTTAGAGCCTCTTTTGTGTAGAGGGTGTATCAGGGCCATTTTCCATTCCTCTGGAATCACTTCTTTCTTCCATATCTCCTCAAAAAATTTCTGGAGTGAGATAATTGCATTTTTGCTAGCATATTTCCATAATTCGGCTGTTATCTGATTTTCCCCTGATGCCTTAAAATTTTCCATGTGAGTCAGAATTGTCTGGATCTCACTTATAGATGGGGGGTTTAGAGTCAGGGTTGGTGGAAGACTTCTTTCCATCATCGAACACCATCTTTTGGAGTGGTTCTTCGCAATTTAGGAGTTCCTTGAAGTAGTCTGCCAGTATCTTGCAGTTGCCCCTATTACTATATGCCGTGTTCCCTTTTTTATCCTGAAGTTGGGGGTTGTATTTATTGAGCTTCTCTCTGAAGATCCGATAATAGTTTCTCATGTTGTTCTTAGTAAAGTCGTCATTAATCCTACTGAGTATTTGGTCTTCTTGAACCTTCTTTACTTTCTTGATCTCCTTGGACACCATCCTCCTAGTTTCCACAAAGTGCTGCCAGGAACTTTCGTCCTTTTTGGTTTGCCAGATGTGCCACGCCTTCTTTCTCAGATCAAGTAGTCTATCACACTCCTCGTTCCACCACCTGTGCTTCACTCATTATTATCAGTTTTTTCATTTAATTAATTACATTTTTTTTTTTTTTTTTTATTTCTTTCTTTTAAAAATTTATCTATCTATATTTACTTCCCTAATTTCTTTTCCGTCTCTACATTCCATACCCTTTTGGTATATTACTATTTCTCTCACCTTCTGCGATATACATATTTATACATAACTTCTCAGTCCCACCGCCATATCAATAATCCACTCAGTCATGTAAGAAACTTCAGCGTGTGCACACCTCCCGAGCCAAATGACTCATTCTTTTTAGCAAGAATAAGGTTTAAGACCAAAATATTGTGTATTTTTGTGTTCATGATATATGTTCTTCTCCGGTCGCTGCCGTAAACTTTGGTGATTGATGAGTCATTTTCCCATTTCTGGTAATTTATATTGCCTAAAGCCATTTCCTTTTTCCTTTTTTTAATTAATGATACATATTACATATGAAATGGACAAGAGAGGCTAAGTCAATAGTGTAGCACTGAATCTCTCAAAAGCATTTAACTAAGTGCAACATTAATAATCTTATGTACCAGGTGTGTAAATATGAAACCGGAATTTGCCGATAGATGGCTGTAGCTATCAAAGAAGTTAGCGCCAGATCGCGTCATTGTCGCCAGTTTCTTTTGTCGACAGCCGACTGTGATTTTCAACTCCCGACAATACAAGTTTCATACGACAGTGCAGCTTTTAACACTGTTGAAGATGTCGAATTTTGAGCCCACAAACTACGATTTGCAGACATCATTGATTTTCTGTTTTCATTTAAAGAAAACTGCTGCAGAATCACATCGAATGCTTGTTGAAACTTACGGTGAGCATGCTCTCAGTAAAACACAGTGTTTCGAGTGGTTTAAAAAATTCAAAAGTGGAGATTTTGACATCAGCAATGAAGACCGTGGAAGACCTCCGAAGAAGTTTGAAGACAGTGAGTTGCAAGCATTGTTGGATGAGGATGATACTCAAACGCAACAACAACTTGCAGATCAATTGAATGTGACACGGGAAGCTGTTTCCATACGTTTAAAAGCGATGGGAAAAATCCAGAAGATGGGAAAATGGCTTCCACATGAACTGACTGACAGACAGCAAGAAAACCGAAAAACCACTCGTGAAATGCTGCTCGCCAGATATAAAAGAAAATCATTTCTCCACAGAATTGCGACTGGTGATGAAAAGTGGATATATTTCGAGAACCCTAAGCGTAAAAAATCATGGGTATTCCCAGGTGAACTGTCAACGTCAATTCAAGGCCAAATCGCGTGTTTGGTGGGATCAAAGTGGTGTGACCTATTACGAGCTTCTAAAACCTGTTGAAACTGTTAATAGTGACCGTTATCAACAGCAAATGATCAATTTGAACCAAGCATTGCGGGGAAAACGACCAGAATACCAGAAAAGACAATACAAAGTGATTTTGCTTCACAACAACGCACCATCACACACATAAAAACCAGTCAAGGAAATGATTGAGTCACTTAGTTGGGAGATACTGACGCATGCGGCTTACTCACCTGACCTAGCTAGCTCCATCAGATTACTATCTCTTTGAATTGATGGGACACGCACTCACTCAGCACCGCTTCACTTCTTACGAAAATGTGCGAAAATGGCTTGATGACTGGTTTGCATCAGAAGAGAAATATTTTTTTTTTGGCGTGGCATTCATAAATTACCAGTGAGATGTCAAAAATGTATATCTTGCAATGGACAGTATTTTGAATAAGATTTGCAATGAACGTGTATTTTTGATCAAAAAATTCCGGTTTCATATTTACACACCTGGTATATATATATATATATATATATATATATATATATATATATATATATATGAGTTGGCTGCCAGCAGCGCTTGCGTGCAGCTATCTCACTTCTACTGAGGAAGAGCCAGGCTCGAAAATTTTATTCTTTGTGTGTTCGTGTTTTTTTTCGTGTACCAACGCCGCTGGAATCCCCTTCTTTGGTAAGCGGTGGTTTTTTATCCTATCCAATGTTCAATATATATATATATATATATATATATATATATTGAACATTAGGATAGGATAAAAAAACCACCGCTTACCAAAGAAGGGGATTCCAGCGGCGTTGGTACACGAAAAAAACACGAACACACAAAGAATAAAATTTTCAAGCATGGCTCTTCCTCAGTAGAAGTGAGATGGCTTCACGCAAGCGCTGCCAGCAGCCAACTCCTTGCGTGCAGCCATCTCACTTCTACTGAGGAAGAGCCATGCTTGAAAATTTTATTCTTTGTGTGTTCGTGTTTTTTTCGTGTACCAACGCCGCTGGAATCCCCTTCTTTGGTAAGCGGTGGTTTTTTATCCTATCCAATGTTCAATATATCCGCTTTTAGCGCCTTTGTTTCCTAACAATCTATATATATATAAACATGTGTTTCCCTATATTACACATTTCAGCCACCACTACCTAGCACAGATCACTAGTGTTTGTGTGTGGAAGTAGCACAATGTTGGCCGAATTCCGATAACTGTGAGGGTGTGGGAGGTATTATGGCTAAAGTGGTTGATGCAGGGCATTTACATATTTCGACCAAAAATTGTTACTCCTTATACTTCTCTTTCCTGCCACAACTACATAGGATAGACCATTTGTGTTTGTGTGTGGTAGTAGTATCGAATCTCCCATTGTGCACTATGGTGGTTAGATGTCAGTAGCTATGGGGGTGTGGGAGATATGGTGGTTGAAAGTGGTCGACCTGCGTCACTTTCATATTTCTACCATAGACATATGTGTCTCAGTGTATCACTTTTCAGCCAAAACTATCTAGCGCAGATCACTGGTGTTTGTGTGTGGTAGTAACTCAGAGTCACCCATCGATCAAAACGTTGGCCGAATTTCGGTAAATGCGGGAGAGTGGGAGATATGGTGACTGAAAGTGGCCAATCAAGGATATTTTCGTATTTTGACCAAAGACATGTGTCTCCGTATATGTCACTTTGCTGCCACAACTACAAACCATAGACCATTGGTGTTTGTGTGTGGTGGTAGTATCGTGTCTCCTATAATGCACTATGGTGATTAGATATTGGTAGGTATGAGGGTGTTGGATATATGGTGGTTGAAAGTGAACGACCTGCGCCACTTTAATATTTCTACCAAAGACGTATGTGTCTAGGTGTATAACTTTTCAGCCAAAACAATGTAGCGCAGATTGCTGGTGCTTGTGTGTGGTAGTAGCATCAAGTCTCCCATCAAGCTCTGTTATGGTTAAATGTTAGTAGGTGTGAGTATGTGGGAGATATGGTGGTTGATAGTGGTCAATGTACGGAATTTTCCTTCTTCTACCAAAGACGTGTGCCCCTATGTTTCAACTTGCAGCCATAACTACCAAGTGCAGATCACAGGCATTTGCATGTGGTGGTAACCTGGAGTTTTTCACCGTGCACTGGGTGATTGCATGTCGCTAGCTGTGGGCATGTAGTAGATATGGTGGTTGAAAGTGGTGGACCTGACATAAAAAGACATGCATCCCTATATTTCACTCCACAGCCAAAACTATCTAGTGCAGTCCACTGGTGATTGTGTGTGACATTAACCTCAAGTCTCCCAACGTGCACCATGGTGGTGTAATGTTGGTACCTATGGGGTGTGGGAGATATGATGGTTGAAATTGGTCAATGGTCAGCGTTTTCACATTTCGACCAAAGACGTATGCCCCTATATTTTACTTTTCTGCCATAAATACCCTGCACAGATCACTGATGTTTGTGTGTGGTGCTCATCTGATAGTATATTCAAGTGGGCGGGACACATCAGACAAGAGAGCAGATAGATTTGTTTGCAGAAATTAGCACAGAATGCAATCAGTAACTGATAGGCTGAAGGAGCTGGGTCAGGAGTCACTGGAAAACAGAAGCGTGTAATTGGTTTGTTCAAGGCTTATAATGCATGGATTGATATTAGTAGAAGGATTATGAGTTTTGCACAGATGGGAACAGAAAACCATGATCATAATTTGGCATTTGATTTCAGATAAAAGGGCACTGGAAAATTTTCTTTTCTAGGCAAGGGAGTCAGGGACTGGAAAAAATTACCAACGGAAATAATAGACAGTTTACCAAAAACACCAAAGGAGTTTAAGGTTGCAATTCATAAAGGGTTGGGTAGGTAGTGAAAAATAATGTAATGGGAAGGTAGGGGTGTATGGACATTGCCACTGGAGTGTGTGTGCTCCATCTCAATTGAAATTAAATTAGATCAGAGTTGTAGATATTCCCAGTTATGCCACATGCTCTTTCCATCCTTCCACAAAAAAATTTTCTAAACCATTTTCCGTAATTATGTTCCCTACATATTTGAATTTCTTTACTTATTTGAATAATATCTGATACTAGGATTTCTGTAGAATTTTTTAAAAAATATTTCTTAACTTCTTTTTTCAAAGAGATTAATAAAATGGTTTTGTTGGCTATGTCCACTAAGAGATTGATTTTTATCGTTTAATTTCTCAACTTTTCAGAAAGTATGGCAAAAATCATCTGCAGATGCTAGACAGTTTGTTTGGAAGATCCGTGTTTTTTCTCCCCAGTGTTATTGGTGATAGCTTGTATTCTTTTCTCAACTTTTCAGAAAGTATGGCAAAAATCATCTGCAGATGCTAGACAGTTTGTTTGGAAGATCCGTGTTTTTTCTCCCCAGTGTTATTGGTGATAGCTTGTATTCTTTTATTTTTTGATTCAAACTCTTACTATTTTCTCCAAGATACAGTTTAAGAACTTGATGTATTTATTTTACATCATTTAGATATTTTACTCTGAAATTTTATTTTTGATATAGCGTGTGTGAGGATTTCAATGGATTAGATTCAACTCCATATTCCTGGATCATTCTTTCTACAATTTTTCTATCAACAGAATCAAAAACTTTTTTAAAAAAATCTACAAATTTTACTATTATTCAGTTTGTGAGTGTGACTGATTATCTTATTGAAAATAGCTTCTGAGCTAGATCTTTGCTTTCTAAATCCACTTTGACATTCTCCCAACTGTTATCAAGCATTTGTTTGTGTTACCCACCCAGAACCTTCACCACCCAGTATCTCGTCATTCCACCAGCCATAAGACCAACAATTTCAATTATTGTTTCATTGTCCAAGCCATCAGCGTCTTCTAGCAGCATCTTTGAACTTGGGTGGGAACTGGATTACCAGTATAAACTGGGCACCAGACAGCTGCTGGGTTTTAAGAGAACTTCCTTTCTATCAACCCATTCCCCACCCACTTGATTTCTCCCCACATGAACCACTGTTCACCAGAGCTGATTTTTGAATAGTGTGTAATATCTGAACTGATATAGACCCCAAAAAAAGTAACAGTAATAATTGGGCATATTATATCATCATTCATCAGCAATAGGGCAGTCTCTATAGGGTGGGAGTGCAAGGCTTCATTTTTTGATTTATCTACTTGGTTCATTTTTCTGTTTTCTATACATCCTTTGCCTGAAATGTTTTAACACTACTGCATTTCTTTCTTTCTTCCATTTAGTTAATAATTTCTTTTATGAACCATTCTTACCCATCCAAAATCGCTATCAATTCTTTTTCAGATTTTAGGCATCTGTTTTCATAATTATTCAATTTTCATTTATTCCAATATTGTCAATGCTTCTTTTCCATTCATTCAAACCTTTTTTTTTTTTTTTTTGGCTTCCTCAATATTTTTCAGTGTTTCAAGTTTTATCACTTCTGTTATTTTCTCAAGGGAAATTTAAACCACTGTTGCAATCAAGTTATTATTGCCATTTATATCTCCTCCAGAATCAGTTCCTGTATATCTTTTGAATTACATGTAACTGGACCTTCATATCCACAAATATTTCTTCTTCTGATTTTGAAATAGTGTGTTTCTAATCACTAGTGAATTTTCTTTAAAAAAGTATACAGGTTTTGTACCTCTATTATTTCTTTAACCTAAACCATTTTGCATTCCCTCATATCCTCCATCTTCATCAGCTGCTGCATTCAAATTTCTTCTCTTTCTCTAACATTGCTTCCCTTAATCCAATTCACCAACTGGAAGTTGACTCATTGGCATTTAAAACCTGCACCAGAATTTTTTCTGATACCTTTCAATCCAATCAGTTTACTATCAGTATAGTCCACTGTACCCAAATTATCATAAAAGCTTTCTATTCATTATTTTGTCTGGAATGAAATAAATTATATTGTTCACCATTTATTTTATTTCACTCATGGCTAGTACATCTAATCTGTTCATGATAATTTCTTGTTTTGGATTATATTGCTTTCCTGCCAAAAAGTAAGGAAGTTCCAATCATCTTTTGTGATTTCCTATCACAAATACAGATGCAATATTGTTGCAGTCATTTTTACCTGAGTTGCTTGGTTAATTAATTAACTATTTTATATTTCTTTGATGCCATACATGTTTTAATGGAACCAACTTTAATAACAACTAAGTAAATAATTCATTGCTGATGATGTCACAATGAGAGGTTAGACACATACAGCATTAAATAAGTATAAAACAGTTACATTGATGTTATTTATGAACATTTATTAACTATAATTTTGTTTTATTTTCTCTACATAATCCCCGCCAAGAGATCCATTTGAAGGGAATGTTCACATTCAGATTATTTTTTATATAGAGATATACACTATGAATCTCTAGCAAAATGAAATTAATTAGTTCCTAGTTGTTTTCCACAAAGAAATTATCCCAGTGTAAATAAGATATACTCTTTGGATCAGATGTCAAATGCAGTCACTTCTCTGGAAAACACACACTGGAACAGATTAGTTTATCTGCCTCCTCCAACACTGGTGAATACAATAATTCATCCACATTCAGAGCTGTTGAACAACTTCAGCTGTAACCAAACCGAGGGGCTCGCATAAGGAATTTTCAGTTTTTTTATTTTTTTTATTTTTATCTTCTTTTAAAAAAGAAAGAGGTGTGTTTCTTCAATCATTTGGTCTTCACTTGTGACCTGTATGGCTTAACTCCCCATATGGATCCAGGTTGGCTATCAAATTTAAATTACTAATACCCAGAAAACCTTACTCACAACAAAGGGAAAAGTAGTTTTCCTATAGTTATATGTGATATCAATGAAATACACATATGACTTAACAGGAAAAACATGTGCTAAATCAACAAAAAGAATAATGAGAAAAATTAATTATCACCTTTATCACTTGTGGTAGTTAACAAAGCAACAACAAAGAAACACGTAGACAAATGTAAAAGTATCATTTTTGAGAAAGTGCATTTTTGCACAATTTTGGCCTTAACTGTTGCTAACAGAATGACTACAAAAAAACAAAACAAAAATAATAGACAAACAAACAAAAATGTTGGGTTCAAGTATTTATTCACTACCTTGCTATCTTTAGTAAAGATATATATATATATAAAACTTTCTCTAACTTTGCTTATTTCTCTTTCAGACACACATTCTATGATACATTTATCTACAAATTATTCTCACCCAATTGTCAGGAAAATATCTGTCGACTATCTCCCTCATTTTTGCTGTCTGATTATGGAGAATGTTAGGATCAAAAAACAAGCAGACATACAGCATGGCAGCCTGTGTTGATAATGCTGTACTTCTATGTTCAGGCAGTGGGTAGGCTGAGATTTGGTTATAAATATCATCAGAACGAAGGCGTCCTAAGACCATTTCGACATATGTTGGATTTATTGTGAACCGTCTGCAGAAGAGAGGATGAATGTATAGCATAGTAAAAATGAAACATTAGTACTGTCAATCAAATTTGTAAAACATAAAAATGCTTCTCGGTTTCCAACACACAATGATATACAAAACAGAATCATGCATACACCATTAAGAATAGCTATTCTTGAACAAAATGATAGTTCTTAAGGTGGTATGAATTATAAGTATTTTTTCACTATCCTCTTTTTTCATATACATTTGATAATTTACATATGAATATCAATTGCCAGTAGCATCACATCACAAATATAAAGCTTCACAATTACAACTGAGAATTGTTGCACTCTACTAAAAATTTGAAATCATCAATTTGAAATTATTATTTATTTATTTTAATTCTGTACTTTATTTGAATGGGTGAACCAGTTCAAATCATGGATACTTCAAGACCTCCAGTTTGAATCAGGTTTTTTTCAATCAACATAGAGTTAACTTCCAGCAAAACTTACTTGGCTATGAACTTAGAATTCTCTACAGTTTGAATCTGTTTATTTGGTAGGATTGCCAACTAGTGATGGATCTATGAATTTTTAGAGCTGGGACAGAAACTTTGAGATAAACAATGGTCATATGCCACCCTTGTTGACAGTAAAATTAAAAAAAGGGTCAGGATCACAGGAATTTTTCTGCCCCTACAAAAATGATGTTTCCACCCAGAACAGTAGTGGAAATAGAAGGAAAAAAAAAAATATGTCACCACCATGTGAATTTGCCATTTTCCATCCCTCCAAATATGAGTTTGCTGCCTCCTTGAAGTTGCTACCTGGGGAAGAGCACCAGTTTGACCCACCCCTCCCCTCCCCTCCCTAGATCCGGCACTGCTGCCAGTTAAAAGTAAAATGATCTTAAACACAAAATTTGTTACATTCTGAAACTGTCATTAGGATAACCAATCAAGTCAGCGGAATTTCTTTTCTTATATTGCAAAAATATTTATCACTTACTATCTGTTGCCTGAAACTTCATTTACATGGATTATTAACGTATAAATTAATCCAATAATGTAACAAATCACCAGTGAGAAAAAAATGCAACTTAATTCCTACAAATAATATGATTCCATTTGAGGACACTTTTATCATTATTTCTTTCAGCTTTTCATCTTCATAGCACTTTGACCTTTCATTTCACCTTGTGAATAGAGGAAAGGTAGCTGTCAAAGCATCATGCATGGTGGAACGTATCTGACAGAAAACCCAAGAAGAGTTTTAGCAAGAAATATACCACATTTTGCCTCTAGGACCAAGTATTGTACATTATTCAGAAACCCATAAAATTCAGACCAGTTGTTTCTGCATGAATAGTGGTCAGCAAGAATTTCATACTAATTTCTTTAAGATTTATCTAAATCTATCAGCTTTCTAACTTCACATCAAAAAGAAACAAATCCCAGGATTAGGGTTTGTACATTGCTCAAAACTCCATCAAAACCTGAACAGCAGTTTTTGCATGAATTCCATTCATCCAAATATGCAAACTAGCACAAATTTTGCAAACAGTCGATTCCTTTTCTGTAGATCATTACCACCACCCCAGAAATATTTTAAGACTCCAAATACAGTCTTATTATATGTTGTAAGTATTTTAAAAAATTCTGATACCACTGTTGTTATATTGTACTGTATTCACTGCAGTGTCATAAAAATACATTAATCTCATCCAAATGAACACGGCATGCTGAGATCTCCGAAATGTTTTATTTCTATTAGGTTTTAATGAAAAGATAATTGAAGTCATTTTTTAGTACGGTAGTATACAAAAAGTTATACATAATAGCAATACTGAAAAGAATATTCACTCACCTGAAATACTCTACTGGGTAGTTTGGAACTCTTTTAGCCCCAGGAACATTCACGAAACCTGTAGATCGCAGCAATTTGCACACATCATCAATGTTGCTTTCAGCACTTGACCTCTGTGCGCTGTACCTGTAGTAGGATACAAGCATCCGCTCCCTGACTGTGCCCTCCATATGAATATCAACCACCAGTAGCATGACACCATACAAATATAAGGCTTCACACTAAAAAAAAAAAACAACAAAAAAAAAAACAACACACAATTCAATTATCTTCGGCTTTTATAATTAAACTTAACTTAGTCCACAACCCGAAGGTTGATTGGATCCTCCCGAAGGAGGCATACTAAGTCATTGTGTCAGAGGTAGGACGGCCAGTTCCTTTCCTCTGGGTCCTACAGTTTAACGTGGAATCTGAACCAAGGAGCGTCCTGGCATAGCTCATATGATCAAACACAACTCTCAAAATTCCTGCGTCTGCTGGGATTCGAACCCAGGACCGGAGCAGTGAACGTTTTGAAAGCAAGCGCCTTAACCACTGAGCTACCAGACTGCTCCCTTTTTTTAATAGTGACTAATAATTGCACAGATTATCTACATTATGTGCCCAACTAAAGAACAAGGCTGAGAAATGTAATGGTACTGATTAGAATTTTATCAGAATTGAATTAAACACATCTTATGCACTTAAATGAGAAATCTTTTAATATAATTGTACTGATGAAAAGTCTATTATGCAATGCAAGTAATAAAGGATAGGGAAAGTAGACAATCAACAAAGATTACGACAGGAGGACAGAACCATCACACACAAAAAGAGAGACAAACAGGATAGCTTACCAACATATCTTGGACACTAGGCATCTACTTGACCTCTACATCTGATGAGATCCTACCAATAAACCCATCATTTGATGTTTATTTTTATTCTTTACATATTTATTCCATTATTGCTTTTTTATTATAATTTAGTTTTATATATGTGCATCTATTTCTGTGTTCTGCAAACGCAAGTGATATAGTTTCTCCATAGTTATCAATAGTTTACTTTGTACTGTTTAACCCTATCCCTCACACCTACTGCTCCCAACTTGTTCTCCAGTCAGGCAATAGGTCATGATGTGAACACACTTCCCATGCCAAATGGCTTGTCTCTCTTTACAAGAATAAAGTTTAAAACCAAAATTTTGTAAAATTTTGTTTGTCACTGCCATCTTCTTCATCTCTGCTGAGTGATGAATCTACTTCCCCTATGGTTTGCTATTTTCATATATAATAAATGTAAGTGCAGTATGTCTGTGTGTGCTGCTATAACTCCGCAGCCCATTCCCGCAGCCCCAGGGGATTATATAAGATGGTAGCCCTCCATCCGCCATCCATGGAGAAAGTTTCTATTTGAAACCGTAGGGATTTGATTCAGAGTTATGCATATCAAAACAGGGCACCACAAAGAGCATCACAACAATGAATTTTTTATGGAAAGTTGGTGAAGCAGCTAGGAGTCAAGCTCTTAAATGACCAGAATGTTCCTGAATGTTCTGCAATGTTCCAGACAGAATGTTCTAGAATGTTCCAGAGCATTTGGGAAACTTGGAGAATGTTGTGGAATGTTCCAAATGTTACTAGAATGTTCTATACGCTGAAATCTTCTGGAGAATTTTCAAATATCCCATTATCCTGTTATGGTGTGGATACATTCCAGCTCAGAAGGGTATATACAGACAATGGTGAAATTAATGGATCAGTATACTTTTGAAAATTGATAAGAACAAAGCAAGTTAAAGTAACAGAAAGTGAAATAAATTTTCATTTTTTTTAACATATTAAGTGAATTGATTAAGGTAGTGAACAGTGTGTCAAGTGGAAGTGTAGTGTTTAAGTAATATTAAGTTTTAACAAGATGTCAAAATGTAAAAGACGAGAAGATCTTGTCAGTTGTTTACTGAAAATAAGCAAACAGAAAAAACAACAAAGACGTAAAACAGATAAGGCAAATTTAGCTTCACAATGTAAGACAATGGATAGATTGAAAGAAAACGTAATAGGTGAACAAGAAAAAATTAGAGAAGAGGATCAAGTGAGACACTCAGTAAGCAGAAACAGAGATACTGTTGAAGAAACAAGGATATGAAATAACAAAGTAAACTTACAATGAGTGAAGATTGTGAAAGGAAGCAATTGCGAGCATATGAACAAACCATTAGTGTACAAGAAGTGTGAAGCAGAAGAAGTATATATTACAGTTTGGCAGGTGAAGCATTCCGTTATGATCCCTTTAGAGAATACAAACAAACTCAAACATGTTGTCGTTGGCAAAATGAATCAAGTATTCCATTTCTGCAGTGTGAAGAAATCCAGTAGACAGACACTAAGAATGTGTTGAACAAGATGAAAAATTTGATTAGCACCACTGGAAATGACTCCACAGAATTGTTTATTACATGACTGGAGAAACTATCAATGCTCTACATGTGTACATACTTTTATGTTTTTCAATGCTGCAGAAATCTTAAGCATTGGTAAGCACTGGTTATTCTCCAATCCAATATTTAGTATATATATAAAAGGGAGGATAGTTAAAATAAACCTATCACTCATTGCACTGAGACTTATCACATGAGTGCTTTACATTAGTACATGAGTCATGTGGTAACACTCAGTGTGTGTACATTTAATCTGCTTACCAATATCTCATTTACCTACATGAATAAGGTTTTAAACCACAATATATAAAATACATTTGTCTCTCACAGCAAAAAACAGGATGACAAAGAAATATAACAAAATAAATGCTTCATTTAACTTTTATGGACATTTACATTTCATTTGCTTGGGTGGATGTAGGATTAGCTGCATATGGTTTGATGGCGGAAAGTGTCAAGATACTCAGAAGAGTGTTAAAGGCTTTAGACAATGGGTGTAAGGATTTGGAATGAGAATCAATAGGAAGAAAACTAAATGTATGATGGTGGGAAGGAGTAAGAAAGAAATGATGATAAAGCTCCAAGGAGAAATAATTGAACCAGTGGAGTTCTTCAAATGTCTCGGGAGTATTGTGAGTGGTGATATGAGCTGCAAGAAGGAGGTTCAACTAGAATCGCAATAGCAAAGGAAGCTTTCAATAGAAAGAAAAATTTATTATGTGGAAGGCTGGATAAAAATCTGAGGAAAAAACTAGCTAAATGTTTTGTATGGAGTGTAGGGCTATATGGGGCAGAAACATGGACACTACGCAAAGAAGATCTAAAGAGGTTGGAAGCTCTCGAGATGCGGATATGGGCGGAGGATGGAGAAAATAAATTGGAAAGACAAAGTGCTGGAATGAGTGGGAGAGGTCCCTTATAAAAACAATAACAAACAGAAAAAGGAACTGAATTCGTTATGTGTTGAGGAATGAGTGCCTGCTTAAAACTGCTCTGGAGAGGATTGTAAATGGAGGGAAAGAAGAGGTCAGCGAAGAAAGAAAATGATTGATGTCATCATAATAAATGGGAAATATATAGAGACTAAGAGAATGGCGGAACAAAGGGAGGCTTGGAAGGCTGTCGCTGTGAATGGACCTGCTGAATAGCAGAAAACCCTTAATGATGATGATGACTACAATATAATAATCAAAAATCCTTGTCTGAAACTAGTCCCCATACAAATTGAACTGAATGGATTGGGATGAATGTGATTCAGTCTGGTAAAGCTACCACGTTTATCACTTGTCCTCTTCACGTCTGTAGCATTCTTGTACAAACAGGCTGACAGTGTTAGAGATATGGTAGTGCCAAAGTAAGTAATCTGCTGGAAGGGTATCATAGATGTGTTAATTTATACGCATCACCTTCTTGATTTGTTTAAAATGATATTTATAACCCATTAGAAGGGCTATGTGATATTTTAGACCAGAGTTTTAATTGCAAAGTGTGGGTTTGACAGGGAATCCTGGCATCACCTGAAAACCATACATATCGTATTCATCAAAGGTGACAACCACATTTTGTTTTCTAAAGAATTGAGTGAATGATGATGTTGCACCATAACTTTATATTAACAACACTTCTACATTTCAAGTTCCTTAATATCATAGTGTTCACTTTTGGCTGTCATGTACCAGTGCCACAATAACAACAGTTTGCTGCTCAATGTTGAATCTTTATTCATAAAGATTTGATACAACATTTGACTGAATACCACAAAGGCAGCTTTAATTCTAATTTCAATGTTCCCTTCATAGTTACATTGCTCAATGCTAAATAAGTGGCTTTAACCTTCTTACATTTCTTTTCTTCAGTACTATATCACTTTAACCAGATGCAAAGTAGCATACATGGAGCACTGCTGATTTAAATGTATCATTGAATTCTGGAAATGTTATTGATATTGTTGCATGAGTATTTTGGTATTCAAGGTATTGATGCTGAGGTGATAATTAATGGATACAGGCTTGGCAGTGTTGAATGACAGTCTCAGCTATGAAGTCACTGAGATAATGAGAGCAAAGCAACAAACAAATTAGCAGGTGTTCTAAGTAATGTTACTAAAGCAGGTTTCTTATGTACTACATGGTTAAGTTACTCAAAAGGTCAGAGATGGATTTCAAAGACAAATATCCACATTAGCTGTGATACTGCATAAGAAAAGGTGTCGAGATCATCTAATCTTCAAATGAATCAAACCATTCTTGTTCCATCAGATATGAGCAGTTTCTACATCTTGAAAGCATATAGCAAAAGAAATGACTTATCAATTGGCCACATCAGAACATATATTATCTCCTGCTGGGTCATTCACTGTCCAATCCAATCCATGAAATCTATGTTCTCTTATCTGTCAATCGCCTGCTTAACTATACTATGTGCTGCTGATTCTATGGTCTTGTAGAAGGCAGACAGACAGGAACACTGTTATTACCAAAACACATTTTAAACCCTTCAAACTGTTTACAAACTCTGGACCATCAAATTTTCCAAAACTGCTTTAAACTCTGACAAGATGTCTGCACTTCATTTTCTGGCAATATGTCACTAATTTAAGAAAATGAAAATGATAAAATTTCTTATCATACCATTTACTCTTAGAACAAATGGTTAGACACTTAAATGGATAGTTCTACCATTGCATGGTTTAAAAACTGAATGCCCAATACTTATGAAAGGATCTGGTAGATGGTATTTGGGGAAACATTACACATATTTCTTTGTTAATGTTTTGATCAAAATTTAATTTTCTGCTCTAACTGCACTTAAGGAGCATAAAATCTCAGACTTTTAAGCCCAATTCTAAGGTTTCAAACTGTGAAAATCATATCAAAATTTGTTAAGTACTTTTTATTATGCTTGATTATAGTGTAATGACAAAATGTACTTATGCACAGATCATGTCATTAGCTTTAACAATGGATTATGACGATATGTTCAATTTATGATACCTTAAATTGAAGATGCTGTTAGGTTCATGTACTAAATTTTGGTTGACAATCTGTTTACTATTATTACCTTACCAGATAATGGTAGTTAGATGCAATGAGAGGGAACACTTATGCTGACAAACAACTACACAATATTCCGGCATCTGCCTTGTTCACAAGTAGAAAAACGGGCTCTTTTGAGTCATTAGGTAACATTCGTTCGTTGTGTACACACGTTCCGAGCCTAATGGCCCGTTTTTCTACTTGTGAACAAGGCAGATGCCGGAATATTGTGTAGTTGTTTGCCAGCATAAGTGTTCCCTCTCATCGCATCCGTCCACTTTGGTATGTGGTGGGTTAATTTCCCTTTCTTTTCTTATTTATATCGCCTACAAGCCGCTTCCTTTTCCTTAGTTGCATCATAATGGTAGTTAGGTTATACATCCTAATAAAAAATCACTAGTTAATCACTTGATGTGTTCTTTAAAAGTCGTTGAAACAAAACTGGTATTAAATCACACGTTTGCATTATAAATTTGAATTCAAGAACACATGAGAAGACTGCAGATTATTCTCTAAGAAACACACACACACACACTTGTGCGGTCTCAGTATGGCGAAAGAATGCTTATCCAACCAAGAAACCGTGTGAACCTCTTTCTTGAGCCATTAACTTTCTCAGATGTGACTGAAATTTTAATATGTTGTAGCTCAAATTTTTCTGAATGTTTTGTTCTAGACAACTTTTATCTTAAATTACAGAGTTTTCTTCTTATTAATGTGAGAAGTTCTATTTTTGATTTAAACTAATAATGTTTGAAATATGATTTTCCTGCTAAGATTTTTGGATCATTGTATTTCTTTAAGTTTTTTATAACATCTCATGTACGTTACCTTACTAGACAATTTACTAGTGTAATTTTTCGTTAATTGAATTTGCGCCATAATACTATCCCTATGTGATGTCAAGCTAAAATGAATAAATTTAATTTCTTGCTAATTCCTTCTTATTTTAAGATGCAAGTTAAACATATTTCTTAAGAAAATATGCTTTTATTTTTTAATAGAAGGATTTGTGAGAAATAGATGACCTATCATATTTTAATTTCTATCCTTTCTATCATATAGGTGAGGGAATTTGGACAATGCCTAATAATTGGAATCTGGAACTCTCACTTTTCTCCCATAAATATTTCGAACTTTCCACTAAACTATTATCATATTCCTATTCTCTAAATTTTTCTCTATTTTCTGTACCTAATTCTGCCCTTCAATCTATTTTACTAAAGATTTTGATTTTCTATACTTAGAATTTATTCATCCACACCAATTTTAGTCAGAATGTGTATGCCAATGCTGACAACATAATACAATAGTTAAATATGGATTAGATTTTTCATTAATTGATAAATTTCGATCTAACATTCTTTCCTTTGTGTTGAGCACACGTGAAATTGAGATAACTGATAAAAAATTTGTGAACATGGAGGGAATAAACAGCATTAACATAAATTTTAACTTTTAGATTTTTTCTGATTCTGTATGATAAGGGTTCAATCTTTCATTGAAAAGTGCTTTATTACTGTAAAACTGGCTGAATAAGAATAGCGGGGTGATTAGGAATGAAACTTCATTATTGTTCAAAAATAAAATTCTCAGAAATATATTTTTTTTTCTTTTTAATTTTTTTGCCAATTCATCATAATGGAGTGGGAAATTAAGTTTTATACTGTTGGTTACACTAACGATTTATCTACAAGAGCTGACACAACATACAAGAAAACTATAAAATTTTTAACTCTCTGAAACATTGTATGTAATTACAAATCTGTTAATATTGCAGGCTAAAGAGTAATAGTTTTTCAATTGACATATGACTGTACAACAGGACATACTAGTTGTCACTTCTCATTAAAACTCTTCACATCAAATACTGTTTTTGTAGATGTGTCATAGAATTTGGAACACCAAATATTTGATCAACAGGTAACCTAAAGACTTGATAAAGATAAAAAAAAAAAAAGATAAGTAAAAAATGAATTGGAAAATCACCGTCAGAAGATGACTCGGATTATTAAAATCCAGACAGCGAAAAAGAGGTTAGACCATGACAACCTCTTAGAAAGTTTTGAGCTTCAGAAAGCTGTCAGATTTCTAATACTTTTTCTCAGAATGACTGCTCGGTGGCTAAAGTATACAGAAAAAATAAAAATGCATACAGACACTATGTCACCACAGTTTTTCATCCAGAAGATGAAGAGTTTTAGGGAGTTTTCAACAAAAGTGTTCCTCAGACGTGGAAATTTTCTGGGATGGAAGAAGAAGCATTTTTTCTTCAAGATGTTGTAAGCCTTCTCAGAACATCTCATTTCAAAAATACTTCATTTTTCAAGACTGACATGATCGATTTGAACCTATATTGAAGTTAGTGAAAATTTTCCAGAGTTAAAAATTTTTGATGAAAAAGAAGAGCAATTGAGATGCAGATAACCACTTTGATGCTTACTGTATGGTCTGAATTATTACCTTGCAATTACAAGTTGTTCCAAAAGACCCCCCTTTTATGTTCGAACAGAAGAAATCTAAGGATTTTGACACATATTCGGATTCACTGCTATCTGCGGGGTGATTCAAAACACCATGGGAAAAAAAATAAAAAATATATAAAAAGTGGCCACTTGAAGCAGTCTTAGATAAGACCCAAGTTTCTGGTCCAAATTCATAATTAAAACTGAAACAACTTTCTACCTATTTCAACTTAGAAGTTCAAAAGTATTCTGATTCACCCCATTTTACGATATTAAAAAATGTTTTATAAAAGTTATTGACAGTATAAATGGTATGGGATGGATTCCCTTCAAAATGGTTTTGGCAATATTATAGATAAATGACAATATTAACGTTTGAACAGATTTTATATCATAAACAATTTCTAATTTTTATCTGCGTACCTAATAAGCTGACTCTTCTGGGCACTTATCTTCATTCCTTAACAACCTATCTAAATGGGTAGGTCAGCATGATAAGGGATCTGGATTGGGAGTCATTGGAAGATAGGGGGAGGGTGAAGAGAGAGCTTGGAATGTACAAGGCATATATTGGTGACAGGGGCTTGGAGGGATATTGGTCAAAGAATTAGGATTAATGCACGGAAGGAGAAAGAAGACCATGACCACAAACTGGTAATCGATTTCATGCGTAAGGGAGTGCGAAAATTTTCTTTAGTGGGTAAAAGTTTCAGGGATTGGAACAAATTAACAAGTGAAGTGATGAATAATTTACCAAAAACACTGAAGGAATTTTAAATTAAATTTTGTAAATCGCAAAAGTAGATGAGGAGAAATTTAACATTGAAATTGTATAAAATAATTTAAAAATAAAATAAAAATCACAATTAAATTAATAATTAATATTGTGTTCATGTGTCGCATGGCTCAGCGTAATACGTAATATGTTACTCAGATTTTAAGTCAGAAAGGTGGAAACTTCGTTAAAATCTTCTCAGTAGTTTGAAGTGATGCCAGGACAAACAGACACAGCATTATTATAGATTTATATTAGAATTAACGTATTTCACATGTTAGTTTCTCAGTTTTTCCTTTTATAGCTTCCTCTCCTCTGCCATGTTGTAGCTTTTTAAATGTGTTACTCATGTCATCTTCATCCTCGGCAAAACCGAATCATGTTAATTGTAAACAATGCAACTTCTATAATACTATTTACTTTTGTTTAAATTAAAATGTCCACATAAATTAATTTAAACCACAAACTTAGCAGCAGTAAAAGTTATGTCATGTTATTATAAATTTTACAATCCCTTTCAATCACCTGTTACATATACATTATTGCCAAATTTTATCTGATTCCAAGTAATAAGGTGAACAGAAATGAAGACTATGTTTTTACTACAGCATTATTTATGGAGGAAATATTGATGCATGATTGTACAATGGATTTTTATTTGTACCACAATTTACAAAACACGATAACAATCAACTTTGGCTTAACTTACTAATAACTGTCTGCCTTCTTCATCTAAGAGTACTCCTTCTAATGTCTGTTGAATATAAAACCCCTCTTCCAGCTCATCCAAAAAATGATTGAGGTCACTCATGTACTTATGTATACTTTCAAATGCCAGGTAAAATCTAGTCAAAATTTCTGTGTAGTTTTCTCGAAATTCTTCATCCAGATCTTGGAGTTGCTGAAACATGCATAAAACTATATTGTACTAAAATATCTATATTAATACTGAATCAGCATTCTATGACAAATGTAGTGCTTACATTCAATATAGGGAAGTAAATCAAAGAAGGTAAGGATTGCAATCCAGCAAGGATTGCAGGACATTTGGCAGGATTGGCATCAATCTCACAGGATCCCGACAGATCCAGCATATGTTTTTAAAGCATTATCAAATTAAACAATAAACATTTACATAATAAATAAATAAATCAACTTTTATGTTACATAGTAAAAATCAACAGTTAACATTTTAGTTAGTAAAATGACATTAATTATAAGTATATAGACTATTTTAAATAAACCCTTTGTAACTAAAAAATATAAATTAATTTCCCATGCATTAAAGTAACTGTGTATTTTTAAATTTTTAGTCACACTATATGCTTTACAACAAATTACGCAAGTTTCCAAATTAATCTATCTACTAAGTAGCCAAGCAATCACATTAGGTGTGTGTCTGTGTTTTTTTTAAGATGATTAAATTAAAATAATAAATCATATTGAGTCTTAAAAAAACAAAAGTTTTGTAAAATAATCAATCACTTTTGCTTTTGAAAGAAAGATCTTAAGAAACAAATAGTACTGGTTATTCTGACTCTGAATTTACTTCTTAAATAACTGCATTTTATATGACTAATGGTCAGAAAGTTCTTCCCACTCTATGCAGGGTATAACATAACACAAATAATTAAAATATGCATTTGTTTTAGAGCTCCCATACAAGCAGACATTACATTATAGCCTATGAATATCTAATATTTAAACAAATAACATTTCATTCATATCATTGCTTTTATAATATCAAATAACTTTCCAGCTTTCTCTGTTAAATGTCGATACCACATTGACCTCTGTTTCATAAGTTTTAAATACTAGTCATTCAAAATGGACACTACCCAGTATCGACCAGTGTAGACATATTCACTTCAAAACAGATTTTTGTTGACAGAAGTATGATGTCTACAGGGTACAAGCAAGTGTAAGGGAAAAGTCTAGTACTGGGGGTGGAGTATAGGCTTAGTACCTTATCTGAAAGTTCACTTGATTAGAAAAATGTTCTCTGACTTTACATTAATAATTTTAAATGACCATGTTACCTGCCTGGAATTCTCAACTGAGATGCTTAAAGGTCACCACCAAATTTGTTTAAACCACAAACTTAGAAAAGGTTTCAGTCTACTACGAAATCACAAAAAGTTCACTTGCATAAAAATTTGAAGTTTATTTTCCAAATCACATTTTTTTTAAATTTTGCATTCTACAATTGAGTAGGCTATCAAACAAACGTTCCCAAAAATTGCAAAGTTATAGAGTGGATAGAATACCGACCGAGGACCCCTTTTAGAAAATTTACAAGTTCATGGTAGTTGCAAAGAAAAGCATCATGGCCGACACATGTTCCTAGCCTGGCTCAGCCAGTTCTGGCTATCAACTAACACACACTGCGGCTACCGACGCAGATTTACCTCACATAGCGTTCCGGAGTAAAGACCAAAAGACAAAACTATGAAGACAAAAGACAAAATCGAAAGACAAACCCCCTCTACGAGATCCCCGCTTATATACCCCATCCGCGTGACATCAGGAATCCAACCACTTACCCAAAATAGTGTAAAATGATTGTGATTGTAGAAAGTGTTCAGACTTTAACTGTATATAGTCTGTCCTCAAGGTACATAAAAAGTGCTTAGTAAGAATTCTCGAATGATTAGCTTGCTTAAAAATGAATTTAGTTTAAATGGCGTATTGATAAAGAGTCTCCGACAGTAATAGGGATTTCCCTATCTCTATGTTTAATTTAAGCTAATTTTTTAGTAATCCTGCTGGATTGCAAATTATTGCATTAAAATTAGTTCCAAGTGTTCTACGTTAAATTCTGATTCCAGTGATATAAATTTTGTCAATATCTGTGGTTAGATAGCAAAGTTATGAATCTATGAAGATTAGGTTTGAAATGTTCCAGAAGTCAACTCGGTTTATGGTTAATAATTATTCTTGTGTTGTTTATATCGAAAAAGTAAAGTTATCAGAATTTTCTTTGAATTTAGTTACATATTTTGAAAGTTATTTTATTAATGGAAGTGGCTTGGTTTACTTGCAAATAAATCTCAAGTGAAACTACGTGTGTTTAATGACGAAATAATCTTAAAGATGTATATAAAATCTATTCTACTGCATGGAATGTTCTGAAATTTTAATATGTTATACCAAATTTTACGATCTTTTAGGAAATTTACTTTTTAGTTTGAGAAATTACCGAAAGCATATGATAAAAAATGTTAAAAGTGAAAGTGCTCTCCACGAGGTGTATAAAAATTTATTTAAGTTATTTACATGACCTGAAACTCCGGTATTTTCATGAATTTAGTTTTCTTTTGAATTATTATTATTTTATTACATCAAAAAGTGACGAGAATTAGTGAAATGATCACGTAGCAAAAATCTATTGTTTGCAAATTGGATAATATTGGATTCCAGGTTAGTTTAAAGTTGCTTTACTATTAAAAAATGTTTATTTAGAGCTTGTGTTAAGTGTTGTGTGTCTTTACTGTTCCTGAATCGGTTTATTTAATGAATTAGGTTGTGGTATCAGCTTCTATATGAAATATTCCTCCCATAACCTGTACTTGCAATGAAACTTTATGTTTAGAGGAAAGCTTTCTCCCTCCCTTGTACTTGAAACTAAGAAAACTAGAATTTACCAAAATTCTAAGGTGCTTACACAAGCCACCAGTCAATCCTGAGTTGAGTGAGAAAGTGACGATGGAGAGGTAACATCACACAGACTGACAAATGTTTCCATGCCATTTACGGATGCGCATAAATTCGTGTGTGATCTTGAAGAACATTAAATAATGGGAGATTGTGGGACTCCATTGGATTGTGTGATCCTGCATGGCTTGATTGCAATTCTTAAAAGGAGGATATGAATTTGGGCAGGGATACAAACCTTAAACACTAAAATTTGGAAGCAGGATAAGGAAAACACTACATGACAAAAAGAACATTTGAAGAAACATTTTTATAACTCTTATTGTTGGTAGAAAGAAGATGATAATTTGATAAACTGCCTAGTTACTGACCACTAAAGTAATATGGATGCTAGTGATGAATGCTGAAAGTAATGCTGCTGGTTGAGATTTTAAACAAGAATTGGAGGCCAGTGGTTACTATTATGTATACATTATTTTAAATTTGGTAACGATGGAGAGTGGCTGTGTTGACCACGAGGCTTGAACGAGCTCAGTCACATGTTTATTTTCACTTGATAAAGGGTTAAACACAAAATACTAAGGTTTTATTTGTGTTTGTCTATTATTTTGTGTTGTTGCTGCCCTCCTCCCTTCAACTTTGGTGAGTGTTCGGTATAATTTACATATATTTCCTTATTAAGTTTATTATTCATGTCAGCTTCACATGAAAATTTAAGTTGCATTAAATAAATGATAAAAGAACTCTGAAATGAGTGTGTATCTCATGTTACTGCTCTTAATAAAAGAACATTCCAATTTGGTATGTTACCAGAAGTAACAGAGGATGAAGAATTCAAACAAAATCAAAACTAAATACCTCCTAACCCCAGCTGGGCAGAAAATTGTTAATCATTAATTAACGAAGTTAAAAAATTGCAAAAAATTAACTTTTAAGTTGAGAAATTGCACTTATTTGTCTCTTTTTCGGGGTTTGTGCTGCGTTTTTTTGTTGATATCGCTAACGTTTCGGCACCAACCTGGAGCCTTCGTCAAATAAACTGTGAATCAAGTGTTCAAGTTTGTCAAAAAGAACTAGGTGGCTAGATAGAGAGAAGCCCTGACAAAGGCTCCAGGTTGGAGCTGAAACGTTGGCGATATCAACAAAAAACACAGCAAAAAAAAAAAAAAACAAGTAAGTGCAATTTTTCAATAATGATGCCTGCAGAAAGTATGAAATTTTATATAGCTTTTAAGTTAATATTAAAAATCGTTAACGGTCTTCTTAACTTCCGTTAAATTGAAATACCGTTCACTTTAATCCATTACAATGGTAAATGACGTTGTGTGGTATGTTTGAAAGCCACGCTCGCAATTTCTGTGTGGCGGATGGTGAACGAATAATAGATAATACAAAATGTGAGTGTGATGGCGTATACAATTGTTATGCTAGGAATGGCATGGACGTGAGCAGGAAAGCTAAAGTTTTGGAGTGTTTCTATTTTATGTCTTCAGACCGGCGATCACTACTTGTTTCTAATTTGATCGGTGATTGATTTTGATATTTTTATAATCCATCTTTTCGACTACAAAAATATTTCACCTTTTAGTTGGCATTGGTTTGGTGTTCGTTAGTGAAAGAAGTTAATGTGGCATTTGTTACATGCTTACATCATGAAATCTGAAGCTCTTCAGTCCGTTAGTGAAAGCAGCATTGTTAACAATAGCAACCAGAATATTAAAAATCCTTGGCCACATTTATGCGATTATGTTGCACTTAAATCAAGACTGGTAGAGCAGTTGATTTGTGAATACAAACTGTGTTTTCATAAACTTTCTTCAATCAAGGCTCATGTGTCTAGCCTTAATAATCTTAAACAACAAATGAAGGAGTTGCATATATCTAAATATGAACAGTTTGAAGGAAAAGTAAAAGCATAGCCAACTCGTGTGAAAAAAGAAAAATAATTCAAAACCTTCTTCAAGTGCTGTGGTATCTTCTGATGTGGATAGCAGCAGAATTGATTTGTTTTCATCGCCATCAGCTAGTATAAGTTTAGGTCAATAAAGAATTGGCATCATAACTACCGAAACCATCGTATTCCAAGCACCTTGGTATTGCTTGCAGTAATACCTATTGCAGTACATAAACATCAGTTCCGCTCTTGGAAGGTTAACTTTATCTTGCGTTAAATTTGCAAAACTGTAACGCTTTAATAATTATTAAAGACAACTTTTTAAGTAACGGATAAACGATTAAAGAAGTTGACTTTTCGATTAACTGTGCCCACCATTGCATCTAACATGTTTTTTTCTAGGCCATTTTTTAAAGTTCTTTTAATAAAATGGATTTTTTTGTGATTTTTACTGTCTAAAGCAGCTAAAATTAAAACTTTGTTTTGACATACCATTTCAATTTATTAAATAATCTTGGTGCGCTAAAAAAAGTTATGTACATATTTTTTACTAAGCTGTGTGGTTTGTTGTGGGAAGGATAATGTGGCGCATTTCAGGGAAATATCTTAGAAAGTCATGACCATGACAAAGAATCTTCTTCAAGGATTCCAGGTCAGGAGAGATCAGGGTGAGAAAGAAAGAATTACAATTGGTTTTGTATTTCGCTATAGTGCACAGTTTTCAGCTCACATTTCCATTTGCGGAGGACAATTACACGATATAACAGCTTGTGTCGGGTTGTTGGTGTAAAAGGAAAATGACTTACAGCTGCAGCAAATGTGTCTGCCTCAGGTGGGTACGCTGTATGGGATGGAGTGTTTTGTGTGATATGGGTGACAGCTATCAAAGCAGAGATTTTGCTGTATGTTTTGGGTTTGAAGTGTACAGGTGTGAGTAACAGGCGGTTATGTACAGAGATGTCTACAACAAGGAAAGTGTTGTGGCCATAGGAACTTTATTGTTGATGTAATCATCATCACCACTAAATGTTTACACTTTACCATAGCACGCCTGGCACATCCTCTATCTAAGCCTGTGCTTATTTGAAACCAAGGTACCACATACTAGCAGTTCTAGGCTTTTCATAGTTTTGATGGGGGAGTGGATGTGTTGCCATCTGCCCATGAAGCGTGTAAATTTTGTTCTGTGTGATATGTGTGTTTTGTTTGTGAAATGTGCAGTTTATAAGGTGGAGATTTGAGACTGTCCTGGCATTCACCTAGGTGAGTGCATAAAACTGCCTAAAAACCACAATCAGGATGGCCAGTAAATTAGGATGGAATTGTATCTCACTGTACCACCATCTTAATGAACAAATGTGAAAACCAAGATTATGGTCATGCTTTCAAGTTGATAGTAAGGAATTCAAACAGCATGAATTTGAATACATACATGGATATGTATATCCTAACTGTAATTATAAATGATCTGTTAACTTTTGAAACTTCAGCAGCAAAATGAATGTCACCTAAATATTAAAATTAACAGCAAGAAGAAACAAATCTTAGTATCTGTTAATAAATATTACCCAAAATTAACTTATGCGCAATGCAATGAATAAAATAATTAGTTTAATACATAAGTGTCAAACTCAATTTTGCAGAGGGCCATATATTAAATTTAGAATGTGTAGGCGGGCCTGATTCAAATAAAAAATTTAAAACTTTCCGTAGAGGAATCGAGTGAAGTCTAAAAGCTCTAAAAACACGATTCTTCTTTGTGTGTCACATTGCGATCGCGGGCTTACTCTGTCAAACGCATTTGAAAGATCTAGTGCTACACTATCAATTTGGCCTCCCTTGTCCATTTCATCTGAAATATCTTGCATATATCCCACCAACTGAGATTCGCATGAATATCCTTGCCTAAACCCATTTTGCCTACTTGAAAACCACTTGCGTTCCTCACATATTTTTCTGATGTGGTTGCATATCAATCTTTTCATTAATTTACCTACCACTGAAGTCGAACTGATTTACCTGTAATTTTCGACTCTGTTTCACACCCCTCCTTTATGCACCAGTACTACTATTGCACTTTTCCAGTCTTGTGGTAATCAGCAAGTATCCAGACTCAATTTAAATAATATTTCAAGATAAGGTACAATGTCATACCTGACTATCTTTAAGATATCTATAGTAATATTATCTGCATCAGCCCCCTTATGTGTTTTCAGCTTCCTCCTTCATGATTTCTTCAGGATGAATTTCAAATTTTTTAGTATCTTCATTACTAATCGTATTGTTAAGCTCGTTCTCTGAATTAGACCTTCCCGTTTCTAATTCATTGTCCCTAATCCTCTCACTAAACCATTACTTAAAACCTCTGCCTTTTTCAAATCCTCAGTAACTACTTCTCCATCCTTATATATGAGCATCTCTACACCCTTCCTTTCCCTCAGTTTACTGATATGGCCATAGAAATTTCTAGATGCATCAGTCAGTGGTCCTCCTGCACTGACAATACTCTTCATAAACCCATCTTTAGCCACTTTCTTTGCTGTTATTAAGTCCTTGTTTAGTTGTTTCAAATATTCCCTACTACCCTGCTGTCTCCTAACTCTGTTATGTTCTCTTTGTACCAACCTCTTTAACCTACTCACTTCCCTATTATAGTACACAGGTTCTCTACTTATCTTTATTTTCTGCTTTGGAATGAATTTTTTTCCCCATTTCTTATTATCTCCTTGAACTCTTCCCACCTTGACTCTACTGTACTTGTGCCTTCCTTCCATTTGCTGAAACATTCTCTGAAATATCTCTTCAAATTTGAAATCTGTGCCTTTTTATAATTGTACCTATTTCCCCCTTCAGTTTTGGCTGCTGGTTCACTGAATCCTCTAATATCCATCAGAACTGCGTCATGATCACTTATTCCTTCCGTTACTTGCCACCCCACGAGGTTATCATCGGGCTTTATTAGGAATATATCCAAAATATTTTGCCCCCTAGTGTTTTGCTCTACCACTTGTGTAAATCCTCCTTCCCTTATTAAGGTATTTGCAAATCTTTGTTCCTGGGTGTTATTAATCTTATTTCCTTCCCAGTTAACACCTGGTAAATTTAAATCCCCACCAATAATGACCATTCTATTCTCACCTCTAAAATCTGAGTATGAATTTAATTTCTCCCCAAGAGCCTCACCTTCATCTTTCATTCTTCCACTGCGGTAAGCAGCCAACACCCTGATTTTTTCTTTTTTATTACCCCTGAAATCTACCCCAAGTAACTCATGGTCTTGATCTATAAATGCCAGTGAACTGTGGTAGTTTTTCTTCATCCATTTCCTTAACATCTGTGATTTTTCCCATCATGTATCTGCAATCTGTATCACTTTGATCATCTATTTCTGTCCCTTCACCAGCAGCCCCTAACTTAAAAAAAAGGCACAGTTTTCACGAATTCCAGCAACTATGGAATAAAAAATGAATGCAATTTCAGTCTGGTTACAGAAACAAGCATTATCCAACTGCAAAAGTAGTTGTATAAAACTTACATTATGTAAAGCTTTTGAGATAAGAGTGATTCAGATAGTAAAAAAAAAAAATGTTGAAGACATTTAAAAAATCAATTATTCTCTTTTGATGGTATCAATATTTTTTGAACCATGGTTGTACACAATAAACACAGTTGGTATTTCACTAAACAGAAATGAAATATACTCACAGCATTATTGTCAACTTTACTGTCAAACTCATCTGACTTCTTGAAATAACTGAAATCAGCAATAATTTCCCCATATTTCTGTTGTTCTTGTTTTGTTTCCAACCTGTAACACAAATTCTTTGTTTTTTTTTTTCACAGAGGAAGGTTAAGGGAGAAACAGGGAGGAAGGTAATAGAGAGCTTAGGTTGCAGTATAATATTACACACACTGTTACCTATAATGTACCAGAGAACACACAAAAATTTTATGGATTACATTAAACCATAAAAGTATGAGTAAAATGTAATGAAAACAAGATACTCACTTTATTGATGTCTATTTTCATTATCTTAAAGCGAAATAGGGATTCCTCACATCATATATCTTAACATTACCTAAAAACTGGTGGGATGTAATCTTTTAGGCGCAGAAGTTCAGCAATTATGGCATTTCCTCTAGACACTAGTCGCAAAATACTTTGCCCACATGGATTGTTTTCAGCTAAGAACTCTGCCATATTAAAATCTTATACTATTTCTCCTACTGTATACCACATACCCTGCAATAGGAAAAGAAGAACAAAATCATTCATTAACATGTAGATACTTGTCTCAAGAATGAAAAAAGATTTCAATTTGTGTTGCAGCTTCTAAAAGTATGAAGTCATTAAAATATGTGGTATAATAAATAAATATTATTTGCACCACAATCTTGCTTAAATGCATCTCATTTTGAGAGCACCTATATAGGTCCTTGGAACATTCACTGGTCTTCCCCAATAAGATCACCACCAGATAAAGAATATAAAGATAGAGAAAGGAAGAAACTATAAAGACATGACATGAGTAAGGAGGAAACAATACAAATTAAAATGATGCTGAAGAAATACTACCTATGTGGGCCTAATTTCCATATGAAATAAATTATATCAAAAAAAGTTTGCATATAGTTTAAATAAAGAATGGTAGAAATAGGTAATGGTAAAAAACAGGGAACACAACAAAGTGGATAAAAGTTTAACAGGGAAAAACATTAAAAACAAAAAATGATGGTTTTTCAAGATATCAGGAGAAATAAATCTCTTTTTCATTTCTTTCATCTGTCCTCTTCGTTTTGTCATTATCAAAAGTTAAAAGGCAGACATTATGCTTATAAAGCCTATTAATATCTCTCTTTCTCAAACTGCCATAAACTTCAGCTATCATATATTGTTTAGATTAGAACATGCAAGATGTGTTCGATTGGGACAGGTCACTAAGTCGGCCACGGCCTTTCACAGTATCGAAGAAGGGCATACCTTCGACTTCAAGGCAACAAAAATATTATCTTTTGCCAAGGGCTTTTGGGACCGTGTGATAAAGGTATCCATGGAGATTCGCCTGGCGGATGGAATTGTGAATATGGATTCAGGATACCACCTTAGCATGACATGGAATCCAGCGATAAATCATTTTAGGAGGCAGAGATCAAGGCTGCAAGATTATCGTGCCAGCCGCTCCCCTCCACCGTGCGTACCCCTATCACGCTTCCGGCCCCACTACCCGGCCGCCCCACCCCCTGTGCACTGATTAGCCCCGACGCACGTGACTTACGTCACCTGGCGAACAAAGACCTTTTAAGCGTGGACGCTTCCAAGAATCCGACACTTCGCTTGAAGATAGAGTCTGAGGCAGGCTTCGAAACGTCGCCCTACATTGACGCGCTAGAAGACTCACTCACCTTGAAAGCTTACATTCGTTCACCATGTAAAACTTGTGTCTATTTCAATGAACCCATTTTTTAAATGCCTTTCAATACAATTAACATATCTTCATTAACATTCCTTGAGCTATATACGTATATTCTGACAATCCTTAACTAACATTTTTAAAAAAAATTAAGGGATGATATAACTGTATGTTAGATACCAGGTTGTGAAATTTGACATTAATATTTTCCCGTTAACAACTAAAAATGACCATATGAAGCCTAGTAGCAGTTTATAAAAGTAGAGAAGAAAACAGGTGAGGCTGTGATTCTAGTATTGTTTGGGATTGTTCAATGTGAAGATGCCAACAGCTAGCCAAAACACAAAAATTCCAATAAACGGAATAAATATCAGTTCCATCATCTTCTAATAAAATAAATTGGAAAAATAGACTCATTGCTCTTGAATCTGCACACATAATATCTTTAAAAGCTCTAATACAATCTTAAATTACTTTGTTACAGTTAAAATGATTTCTTACATGCAAAATTTTAATTACTTGTTAATTCATCTCTACAGTCAGCAAATAAGAATTGATGTTAAATTAGATCATAAACAAAAAATTCTCAATACATGGCCCTACTCTGTCTGCCACAGCAAACCGTACTGATAACTTTTTGTGGCAAATCATTGCTGTTATAGCAGATTACAAGTTTTAAATGCAAGCTATGAAAGTCACACAGCCAAAAATGAAAACAGGGTAGTGGTAAAAATAAGAAGTTTCTGTCTATATATAAAATAGCTTCAAGACTGAGGATGTAAACAGATATTTGCAAATGATAACTGGGAAGAATTGATACGTGGTATGGGAGAAAGGTCGTTGTTACAGATAATGTTATCAGATGCAGTTACATATAGAATGGGAAGATTACATCATTTGATTTATGAAAACTTCATTCATATGGAGTGTTAATGTATGGACCACTCTCTTAAACCAATTCCATATTTCCAATTGAGGGGGAAAAAAAATAAAATGATGCTGTTTGTTCACTGAACTTTTATTAATATTTAGACTGTGAGAAGTAACTAAATCTGATTTTAAAAAATTTCATGCACCATCTTCAACAAAAAATTGCACTTTTTTAATCCACCTAGCCCCATCATAACATCTTCAAGCTTTATTTCTAATTCCTTAGCCGGTTCATGTCTACTTATGTGCAAATGAGTATGTCCAGATATTTTCCCCGGTATACCCGCATGGTGATCCTAATAGTTTCATAAAAACAGTCACTTAATCTTTCCATCTTATTTGTATTCACAGTAACTACTTCTACTCCCATACCCAACATGTAGGTCACTCAGAATCAGATTAGGACTGCATGGAGTTCAGTGAAGCCACAATATTTCAAAGCAGCCATTATACAGAATGTAGCACGAACTAGTATGCAATAATGCAAGCGTTACAAATGTTTTGAAGTGGCAGCATTCCATGTCTCTTTTATGGTATCCAGAGGTGTTACTATCAAGCAATCGGAATATTCTTCATTGAATTCTATTTTTTTTTTTTAAATTAATTGCAATGGGCACACAACCTATTGACAACTTTCCGATTAACTTGTTTCAGGGAAAATTTTAGGCATTTCTTTTCTAATTTAATCATTTCATAGACAACAAATGAAAATTTTTCACTATGTTATGCCAGAAATCAAGTGCTAGCTTGTGGTCATGGTCAAATCTACCCTTCCACTAATTCTTTTGTCGATATCCATCCAGATATCATCACCAGTACATACCTTATATTTTCCAGTGATTCTCTTCAACAACCTCAAGTCTTATAATGACTCTCAAACCAGCTCCTTTATCACATCAATAACTGATTATATTCCGCAGTTATTTCCAAAAACAATTCTAGCTGTGCACCTTTACACCTCCTCCAAGTATCTGACATAGTGTATTTAATCAATGGCCTAACCAAGTATTAGTATCCCAATACTTCCCTGGTACACTTCTTCATCACTCATCCAAATAACTGCAGGGTTTTATAATTTCTTCATACCACCCGCCAAATGTGTCCTAGCCAAATGAATTTATTATTAAATGTTGTGCCAATATACTTATGTCTGCAACAAGCAATTCCTCCACTTTATAGTAATCAAAATGTTTATTTTCCAATTTGTGTAACTAATCACTTTACTTTTTTTTTTAGTTAGGTTTCTTTATTTTATGTTCCAGATAGTTGTATTGCTCTGATTGCCATGTAGCTGTTCACAATCCTCTCCCATTTTATTCTATTATATAATGTTATTCTCTCTGCAAAAACCCTACCTAATTTCTAACTGCAAACCAACTACATAATCAATCATTGGGCTAATTAACAACTATGGTCCCAATGAAACTCCTGTTTCAACTGTGGCCTCTTTTGATACTGCACTTCATATCCTAATACTTTGCTTCCCACCCTTTAAGAGTTCCACCACCCAGTAAGTAATGTTTTCATCTAACCATTTGCTTTAACCTCATTTATCACCATATTATGGCTCACTCAGTAGTACACTATCAACTCTCATTCACTTCATCTGAAATATTTTGCATGTAGCTCACAACTGAGACTCACATGAATATCCTTGTCAAAACACATGTTACTGATGTAAACTCATTTTATTTCCTCAAATATATATCTATTTTTGTACGTATTACAATCTCCTTTAACGCACCTACTAACAGAAGTCAAAATAATCAGTCTGCAATTCCAACTCCATTCAACCTGTCTCTTTGAACAAGCACTATTGCTCTGGTAAGCAGCAAGTCTCCATACTAATTCTAAATAATATTTTAAGGTATGGGACAATGGTCCACACTAGGGGTTCCCAAACTTTTTCTTACCATGCCCCCTCTTCCATCAAAACAAACATTTCCATGCCCCCCTTCTAACCAAAATTTTATTATTAAAAAGGTAAATGCCTACTACTCAGTAATAACAATGACATTTAAGAGGAAACTCACTAAGTATGTGGTGTTAGAATAAAGGTTTTCAACTCTAAGAGGTGGTGAAGTACACATAGTAATGCCAACGGTATAGAGCAGTGTTAGGTCCCTACTGCTTACTAGTGGGTGGCAGGGGTTTTGTCTGATACTGAAACCTTTTTTTAAAAAAGATTAACTGAATTTAAAAAACAATTAATCAGTTTAATGAAGTTGATTTACAGCTTCAACGAGCTAGTAAAACTCTTATTGGTTGCCAAAGTTTTGTGTCATTATTTATTGACAAACGTGAAATGCTTCGCTGTAATCTATTGAAAAGAGAATTTCGGTAACAATGAAAGGAAAGAAATGCCATAAGGCAACATTTATATGGAAAGACAGATGAAATACACCCAACAATCACCAAAGTTGAAGGGAGGTGGGCAGCAGCAACACAAAACAAAGAAAACAATATATTTTGGGGCAAAACCCTTCTTCAAGTCAACAGATGTAAGTGGCTGGGCTTGCGCAAGACTTCCGTTTGACGCAGCCACTCATGAGCAGCTGCTTCAAATGCAATATGTTATTTTCTTTGTTTTGTGTTGTTTTGTTTTGCTGCTGCCCTCCTCCCTTCAATTTTGGTGATTGTTGGGTGAATTTCATCCGTCTTACCATATAGAATTTCGTCACTTTCCACAATTATCACCTAAAATTGATAACTCCATAGGATATTGACAGATTCAGTAGCACTTCAAGATATTTTCAAATTGAATGTATATGACTAGATGAAAAATTCTTTTACCACAAATATTGAAGAGTCTGATACAACTTGATAGAAGAATTAATTGAAATTAGAATTATGAAGGAAGTAAATATAAATTCTATAGTGATGGATATGAAAACGTGTGGCAAAAATAAAAATGCCTATACTATAACTAATTCAGTTAATTGATACCTTTCCTTATCTCAGGTAATCAGGCTTTAGTGCTGATATTTACATTATGACCAAAGAGAGAAACCATTTGAATATTCCCACAAGAGAAGAGCTTCGTTTGTTCCTTACAAGCATTATGCCAGACATCCAGTATTTAGTTTTGTAGCATCCTCCTCAGGGATCTCATTAATAAATTAAATGCAATTTTACCAGATCTCATGCTTCTATGCACTTTAATGAAAATATAGATTTAACCTCAGCTTGTCATTTTATAAAGATTTACTCTGCCAAACTTAGTGGAAGTCGGGCATAAAGTATTTGGTATGTAATTATTATTATTATTTGCTTTAACTTGATGTAAGCCTAGCTCTGCTTTTATAAATTACCATTACTATGTAAACGGTAGGTGGTTAGAAAATTTTACTACTAACAGAGATACAAAAATGGGTGGTAGGTAAAAAGGTTGACTATCCCTGGTGTAGAGCATGGGTATCATCAACATGGGCAGTGAAGCTACCTGGCATCCTGTACCGCACAAGGGGAAGGGAGAAATGACCCCAAGTTTAGGAACCTACAGTCTATAACCTAATCTTTAATACATCTGTATTAACATTTTCCATACTGACTCCTTTAAATTTTTAAGCCTACTTAGTTCCCTTATATCATCCTCATGATTTATTTCTAATTTCTAACTCATTTCATTTCAGCTTATGAGAAGATCTTGCTCTCAATTTTACACTCACATTCCTGAATGATAGTTCGTAATAAACTCATTAAAGGAACTTGGGGTCTTCCTTCAACATCTTGAACATTTTCCTGAACTGTCACTTAAATTGCAAAATATGTGCCTTTTCATACATGACCTACTAACAACCTTTGGCCATTGGCATACTTAACCCCCTGACAGCCATCAGAATTGCTTCATAATTACTTATGTCTTACATAACCAGAGACCTCACAAAGTTATCATAACACATTTGTTTATTTATTTTACGTCAATTGGTATTGTACATAAATATTATACAAATAACTTTAAGGAAAAGCCAAGGATAATTGCTTGAGCCAAATAAAAAGTTATTGCACTATATTAGACATCAGAAAATGATCATATAAATTTACATAATCAGTAGTAGTTTTTTAACATTCTCTGAGAAAGATATCCTCCAAAAAAAGTTGATATCTGCTGAGTACTGGTACACCAATCTGGCAATTCTATTTCTAACTCCATGGTAGATATAGTTTTTGTTTGTGCTTTCAACTGAGAGCAGTCTTTCTAGTTCTTAGCACAGACTTTGAGCTTATAAAGCCAAAGTCAGCTAAGATTTCTGGCAAGTCCACCAGTCTGTTCACAACTTTGAAACAGAAAGTCATGTCAGCCACTTGTCTGCAACTAATCAAGATACTTAGATTATACTGGTGATAAATAGCATTGATATTGATTACATCCTCAGAATGCTTATAACAGTATAAATATTTTTGTTGAATCTTTTCAATACAACTGGTGAATAGATTAATGAGACCAGATCCATACTCCAGTATGGGTTTGACGAACGCTGAGAAAAGAAGTACAATGTTTTGTTATTTCTGAATTCATTGCTTGCTCTACAAATAAAGCCTAAGTTTTGATAGGCATGAAGTGTTACATAATTGATATGTTCTGAGAAGGTTAATTTGTCAACAATAATAACACAAAGGTCTTTAATTGTTTTAACTATTTGGATAATTTGATCTTCAAGCAGGTAAATTGCAGGCGGTTGGTTGTGATATCACAAGAAAGAGATTTATTTATATTACTTATTGCTTTACACATTGACAACGTCATTATAGGCAGGATGGGACTGGGTACAAGGAATGGGAAAGAATTCGGCCATGGCCTTTTGAAGGAAGCGTCCCAACATTCACCTAGAGCGATTTAGGGATACCATGGAAAACCCAAATCTAGATACCCGGATGGGGATTCGAACCGATGCCCTCCCGAATGCGAGACCCACCACGCTCGGTGTTAGATGTGTCAACTTGTTCTTCATACACCATTTCACTGTTATGAAGATATACATGCTTTACCCCCTTATGCTTTCTTCTACTACATATGTAAGGTATGCTTCCCTCACTAATGTATTTTAAAATCTTTTTTCCCTTGTGTTATCAATCTTATTTCCTTCACCATGTCATCAACATGTGGTAAATGTAAGCCCCCACAACTAATGACCTAACTGTTCTCACCTCTTAACTACATACATGAATTTAGCCTCAACTTGTTCACCCATTCTTCCATTATGCTAAGCAACCAAGACTCTTATCTTTGCTTTAGAATCCACTCAGAAATATACCGTTTTTTTTTTTTTTTACTTTAACTTTATGGCTCGTTGAGCCAATTCGGCCATGGCCTTTTTGAAGGAAGCATCCCAGCATTCGCTTGGAGTGATTTGGGGAAACCACAGAAAACCCAAATCTAAATGCCCGGATGGGGATTCGAACTGGTGTCCTCCTGAATGTGAGCCCCGAGCATTAACTGCTCACCCACCATGCTCGGTAGGTAACTCGAGACTATCATCTAGGACCATCAGCAACATGTAGTTGGTTTTGTTAATCAATGATTCATTATCTCTGTGGTGTATTCTGTAACAGTTGAGGAAAACTCCACTGTCAAGCACTCCAACTTTTAATCAAGGCTGTCATTGGTGTATGTTGATTACATGACCAAATTCAGTATACTCATACAATTCACTAGCAGCAGTCTTACAGCTGGCTTTGGCATATTCTCATCATTAGTTTTCATCCTTCTTATTGCCACCCTTTCCTTATTACTGTTTAAACAGCTTCAACTTACTATCAGTCTAACGGTATTTTCACTGCCACTATTATCCCTACTATTTGTATCATATTTAAAATTTCTCCCCGCATGTTTCTTATACATTGGTATTCCTTTAATCACCTATATTTATCCTCTCATTAGCACTCTAGCTCTAAAATGGCACAATCCCAGCCCTACCATAGCTGGAAGTGGGCTCTTTTACAACTCTAGCTCACAACTCACAAAGCATCACCAATATCCTCCCACTTACGTGGAGGCCATACCTTGTGAAATTCAATAGGTATGACTCCTGTGACAGATCTCATGCAATTACGAAGCAGTGTCTCGATTTCCATGTTTATCTGCTTAATTCAACTATGGCCAATCTAGGTGACTGGCTTCAGTTCCATCCTGGTATGACATGATTTATTCACCATCTTCACAGCACACTCTAGAAACTATAAGTACCATAACATCAATACTATTCTCAATATCCCACTCTATCATATCCTCCTTAGTGACCCTAAAACACAATTATCCTATAACACCTTATTATTTAACAAAACTTGAAACACTTATGACATGGTAACTGGTCCTGCAGAAGTGTGCCTCCAACTTTCTGTAATTACTAACTAACAGCAGAAGCCTATTTTTCTTTCATATATATTTTTTACAGGCTTTCTGCACCTATCTATTCCTACATAAGCATTTTCTTCTTACCCAATTCTGTTAACCTCTAACCTACTTTCCCCAACAATTCACGAAGTATCTGATAACATTATTCTGTTTATAGCATTTCTCTTCTGACCTGTCGCCAGCTTCCATGCTGTCTATATCTTGGAATACTGTCACCATTAATTTCTTGATTGATTGCAATGCTTTAATTTAATTTGGATGGATTTTAATCTGCTGGCAATTTCCCTACACACCCATTTTTCCTCTTTCCTTATCCAACCTACTTCTCCCCTAGACTAATTTCAACTATCAGCATTTTTGATAAATTATTCATCATTTCTCTTGGTAATTTAGTCCACCAGTCCCTGATCCCCTTTACCTATGAAAGAAAATTTTCCCACACCCTTAAGCCTGAAAACGAGTGCCAGCAGATGGCTGTGATCATGTTTCCTTCCATGCATCTCTCATAATTCCTCCACCTCTCTCTCTCCACAGCTCGCCACCAGTACACACCTTTTACACTCCCATGGCTCTCCTCACCCTCCTCCTGTCTTCCAATGAATGCCTTTTTAGCTCCTTTATAATTCAGTTATTGATTGTGTTCTGAGATAATTGCCAGAAACAAATCTAGTAGCTCTTCTTTGCACTCCTGTATTTGGTATACAGATGTGGGCCCCATACTACACCACCTTATTTAAGCAATGGCCTGAATAAAGTTTTGATACCCCATTTCCTCGTTTCTCTGGTAGATTGTATCATCACTGTTTCGAAGGATTTTGAAACTTTTTCCTACTATGTGATCAACGTGTCCTGACCAGTTGAGTTTGTTATCAAATGTTATGCAGAAGTATTTACATTCCAACTCTAAAACATGCAATTGCATTATAACAATAAACAAACTTTAGTTTTTTATCTGTGCACATAGTAAGCTGACCAGGGGCGGATCCAGGATTTTGGTTTGGGAGGGGTTTGAGCGGATTTTGGTTTGGGGGAGGGGGGGGGGGCTTGGCTTGGGTGAATTTTGATTCAGATGGCTTGTATCCAGTGTATTTTCATTTTTGGGGGGAGGGAGGGGGCTTGAGTCGGCCACGGGGTAGTCTTTATAACCTCTACGGGCCTCAAATCCGTAGAGCTAAAAAAAAAAGGTCTCAAAAATTACAATGTCGGGGGTGGACCTAAATACTTTTGGGGGGGGACTTGAGCCCCCTAGCCCCCCCCCCCCCTGAAGCTGACTCTTCTTTGCATTTATCTACAGCCCATGTTGACCCACCTTGATAGATGTCCTGTCCAGATCACCCTGTAGTTGTTTACATACTTCTACCATTTTGATCATTTTATACAGGGTATCCTGTGGCAGATTTTGTTTTTGTAAATGAAATAAATTAAACTAAGTTAAAAATAATTATGTATGGTTACCAAATCAATCAGGATACATGCGGATTTTACATTTTAAAAAGTATTCCGCCTAAATGTTTACTGTCGGACACACTCAACGAATCTACTGTTGGTATTCTGAGCAACACGATTCAGAAGTGAGTGTGAAATAGCGTTCACTTTTTGTTCGATGTTTTATCTTAATTCCAAAATATCCATTGGTTTACTATTACACACTTCTCCCTTAAGGTACCAGCACAAGGAGAAATAATAATAATTCCATGCAGGTGTGATCCAGTGATCTGGGTGGCCGCGTAGTGTTGTCCAATACACTAATCAATTTTCCAGCGAATTTTTCATGTAAAATTTTCATCATGTCTCCTGCTTTGTGAGGTGTGGTGCTATCATGCTGAAACCACGTGTGGACTGTATGACTGACACTAGCTAAGTCTAGGCATAAAATATTCATTTATCACCAACAGTTACGTTCGCCCCACAGGAATTTTGGAAGAAAAATGGTCCGATTATTCCATTGGTAGACAGGGCTGCCTGAGCAGTTACATTTGGGCTATCCAGGGCTTGTTGGTGTTTCAATCTAATGTTTTTTTGATTTTGGTGTCCAGTAGCAGCAGTCTTGCCTGTTGACACATCCATTTAAACAGAATGGTGCTTCATCGCTGAACCAAATTGAATTTACAGTTCAAAATCAGCTCAACTCTTCTTCACAGAAAACCTTGCACAGCCTGTAATCACTCGGTTTAAGAGAATGCACCAATTGAATATTAAAAAGATGGAGTTTTATATTTGTGCTTTTTATTCGTTGCATCGACATTTTTGGCAGCTCCAAAGTCAATGGTCTCTTCCTATGGACTGGTGTGGATTTTCTCGTATGCTGTTACCAATACGTTGAATGTTTCTTCAGTCCTTGATGTTCTACTGGGACCTGGATGGTGTTGTTAATGGCTGAACCTGTACTACAGAACTTCTGTACCCATTTTTGATTAAATTTTCACGTGGTGTGTCACTTACTTGACGAATATTGAAATATGAACAAAATTTTTGGCAGGCAATCGTACACGCCTCAACTGTGAATGTATGTTGTTCATCGGTCCATTGTAACACTGCCACTAAAATTCACATGAAAGCCACATTAAGCAATATCCCCGCCATGCTTCTCCGTGAAAAGGTTGTGGAAACATTCAAATTTAAAATCGGAACTATGCCAGGGGACACACCCGTTCAACAGAATAACAATGGCCCCTATACGCTATCCTGTGGCAATCCATTTTCACTCCCAATCCTTTTAATATTGCATTTTCTACCCTTACTTTTTGCTTTCTACATTTTAAGAATTCTTTTATCAGGCAAATCACTTTTTCATCCACAAAATGATTTTTACCTTGCAATGAACTCTTCACAGGTTTGCTGCCGGATAGCGTTTGTAAACGACGAGCTTTCGGCGACCAACTCCGTCGCCATCTTCGGGTCTGATGTTAGCGCTGCGGCGACCAGAGCAGCTCTGGTCGCCGCAGCGCTAACATCAGACCCGAAGATGGCGACGGAGTTGGTCGCCGAAAGCTCGTCGTTTACAAACGCTATCCGGCAGCAAACCTGTGAAGAGTTCATTGCATCGACATGCCGGGAAAGTCTTCGTTCGATTTTTACCTTATTCAGCATCATTTTATGGCTCACTCAGTCAAAAGCCTTTTAAGATCTAGTGCTACACTATCAATTTGGTCTCTCGTGTTCATTTCATCTGAACTATCTAGTATACACCCCACTAACTGAGATTTGCATGAATATCCCTGCCTAAAGCCATGTTTCCAACTTATAAATCACTTACATTCTTCAAAAACATCTCTGATTTGGTTGCATATCAATCTCTCCATTACATTACCTACCACTGATTGGTCTGTAATTTTCAACCCTAATTGTAACCTCTCCTTTATGAGCAGGTAGAACTATTGCACTTTTCCAGTCATCTGGTAAGCAGCAATCTAAATAACACTTCAAGATAAGGTACAATGTCACATTCTTATATCTTTACGAAATCCGCTCTAGCATTATCTACACCAGCCCTTTTCTTAATTCCTTCACGATAACCTTGGAATAAATTTAAAATTATTTAGTTTTCTTATTTCTAATTTATATCCTCCCACTTCTGAATCATGGTCCCTAATGGTCTCATTAAACCAGTTACACAATATCTCTGGCTTCTTCAAATCCTCAGTAACTTCTTCACCATCCTTATCTATATTCTAAAAGTGAGACACCAGGGAAAGAATAAGGCTTATCACCGAAATATTGTGCATTTCTTGTGTTTGTTCTTTTTTATATTAATCATTCCCAGCTGCCTCCATCTGTGGTACATAAGTGTTGTGTCATATTTCCCTATCCTTCCTTATATATCTATCATGAGTGCAGTGTCTATCTTTATGCATGATAACTTCCTTCAAACTCTACAGAAATTATTCAAATTTTGCAGAGCAAACCCTACAGGTAAAATACAGGCCCAGTTCATAAATCAACCAGTTCTAGTGAAGGGATCAAGACCTTTGATCTTTTTCTAAATCTATATTATTGTCAATGAATGCTGGTGTAATGTTCTCAGCCTTCTTTGGCAGACTAACACCAGCTAGAGATGTTACAACAAATTCAAGGTTATGAAGAAATTAACTGCTAGAATACTTTAAGGGTTTTTTTAAGCTTTACAATTAAATATGGCCATTTACTTAAAAGAATATGCTAAAACTTTAGGCTGAAAAAATGTGGAATAAAATTTATGTCAACCAGGGCTATTACGTTACCCTCAAAATGGGATAAAAACTCAAAAAATGTATTAAATGCAGTAAAAAATTACAAAAACATATTTACCACCAAGAATGTTGTACAATTGTGAACCTTAATGGTTTTGTATTAGATAAAATTAATATGGTAGAAAGAATAAAGGTGTAGAGTAACCATTTTCTCAATCAAAAAACTTTTCCACTTCAATTGAAAACTTGTTAGCTGATCTTTAATATTAAACCAAGAATATCTGGGATGGTTGATCCTTATTTAGGAAAGACTGTAAAGCTTTTCTACATCAAAAGTCTTAAAATATGTATTGTGACACATAGAAAAAGTTTTTAAAAAATTGCGTGTAATTATTGTTTTCTTTCTACTGTACCTAGTACTATATGACAGTGATTCGAAAATATTCAGTGGCATTGAATTTCCAGATGAGGACAATGATAGTAATAGATGTAACTATGACATAGGAGAACTTTTTAATACAAATTGAAAAAATAGGGATAAGAAGGGTTGGAATTAGAATCACTAATTGGAAACTGTGATGAGACTGAACCTGATCAAGAAATGTATAAACCCAGTATTAACGATTTGACTGTAGTATAATTTCAAACTAAGGAGAGTGATCTTTATTTTGTCAGATAAATCATTTCTAGCTAGGGATCTAGAAGTCCAATTCACATTAATGTAAGAAAAATTTAGAAACAGCACAGTTTTTTGCTGGAAGGAGCCAAGTAATGTTTCTTTCAGTGAGAGATTTTTTTTTTTTTGCTTAGGTTTTATGCCTCGTCGACAGCGTGGTCATTAGAGGCAGGATGGGTTGGGGGACAAGGAACAGGAAGGAATTTGGACATGGCCTTTTTGAAGGAAGCATCCCGGCATTCGCCTGGAGTGATCTGGGGAAACCATGGAAAACCCAAATCTGGATGCCCGGATGGGGATTCGAACCGGCGTCCTCCCGATTGTGAGGCCAGAACGTTAACCGTTCATCCACCACACTCGGTTTCAGTGAGATAGATATTGTGTTAGAAAACTCTAGAATGAAGGGGAAAGTTAATTTTTCACTCATCTTTCAACTGTTAAAATACTGAATATATCTGTAGGCCCACATAAAAATTATAGCTAACCACAAAAATAGATAAATAATAGCCAAATAGTGTGGAAAAAAGGTTTCTGTTCTCAAAATTGCTGCTAATTAAGGATGTAAGCTCTATATTCTAGCCTATTTTAACAAGGTTTGATTATAAACAGTAGAGAAAAACATTTAGTTGAATTTAAGTTTTTTGTTAATTTATTTTGCTAAAACAATTGTTAAATATGTTTTGTACCTTTTTATTTTAAGGTATTTTCTCTGCCTTCACAGAAGCATCTTAAGCAATCTCCTTGGAGAGGATTGAAGAGACAAAAATAAAAAACAGTACCAATGATGCAATAGCCCTTGGTTTTTATCACATTTTCAGTATTAATAGCAATTGAGAAATAAGGGCATATTTCTTTAGCCCCATGTGTGCATCATATTAGCCCCAGCAAGTGGGACTAATTTTATACACAGTTTTAATTTTTTCTCATTGAAGATACAGATTATATTTTCTTACCTTAAATGTGTCAACTGTTTAAAGAACATAAGTATGTCTGGGATTTTTTTTTAAATGTCTATTTCAAATGGGTACAGAATTAAGGTGAACAGTCTGAATTTTTGTATCATATTAGATTTGGTTGGCATACGATAAAATTATAAGTTTATGATTCAATGAAGTCTTTGCAATTTTTCAATCACTACCCTCATATAGCTTGGCCATCTTTAGGTATTTAGATATTTAAATTTCACATCAGACTTGAGGTTAAGGCTATTAAAAGTAACACTAAATTTAATGTGAAAATTTAAGTTCATATTATGTCCAGATCATGTCAATTTATGACCTTCAATCTTGAAAACGGGAATTATTTAAATACCTCACAATACAGAAGAAACAGCCATGGGCTTCCACCTAGTTCAAATATATACATACATAAGCAATTCTGCGTGCACGAACCTAACTGTGTTGCGTAATGTGTGAACCAGTAGCCTTTTTTAAAAATTATTTTTGTGTAGGAAATATTATCCTTGAGAAGGGAAAAAACCTTAACATTATGTGAAAATTTTACTTTCTTCTAGTTACTTTCTTATTTTGGGCACTCTGAAAACGGAAAAAAGTTTCTTTTCATCTAGATGTTTTATTATTTATAGTGTTGCTCTAGCTGTCTAAAAGGTTTGCTTTTCATTTTCCATATATTTTAATGAAATTTAATCTATAAAAATAACAAAACCAATTTTCATAAAGCTACATGAAAAATAGCAAAACTAGTAAGAAGATGCAAAGGAGAAACTTTGGTTAGGCTTGAAAAGTAGTATCTTTGAAACTCTTATTGTATAGGGGGCAAAAAAAAAGATATATTCTGAATGTCATGAAGCTGAAACCCACTGATTATCTATTAAAAGGTTGTCTAGTGAAACGTTTTCTTAACTCAACTAACTTGGAAAAATGAAATCACATGCTAATTTCATCCCCATATGTTATATTATTGACTAAAAAACACAAAGAAGTATACATATCTCATATCAGAGTCTGGCTTTTAATGAAATGTAGCCCACTGATAATTTATTTACTACTAATAAGTTCCTATAGTGATAATCACTAAATCTAAATAGGGAAATAAAGACACAGCAGCTCCTTCCATCTTTGTATATGAGATATGTTCAAAACGTAACATGAATTTTGAAAATTCGTGGATTATATTAGTCCAATTGGAATGATTTTTTTCTTTTTTGTATTGGCAAACATGTCTCAAAAGAATCTAAACATTTTAGCTATATTGGATGTTTAGTTTCTTTTCAGCTGTTAAAAGCATAACACTTGTTTTGATACAATCAGCAATTTATTATTTGTATAAATCATGGATCAGAGAATTATGCTATAAATATGGAATTAGGAGCAACAATGTTTTAGAAATGTTAGATATTGCTTTTGGTGAATCTACTATGTCTAAAATGAGGGTTTACAAATGGAATATGCATTTTCAAGATGGCCATGACGACGTTGAAGACGATGAGCGTATGGGTCGTCCTAGTACATCAATAATTGACGAAAATGTGGAAAAAGCGAAAGAAATAATTATGAATGATTGCCGAATCAAAATTAGAGAAATGGCTAATGCTGATAATGTTGGCATATCAATTGGCTCATACCATTAAATTTTTTCACCTGTTTTGGGTATGAAACATGTTACAGCAAGATTTGTTCCAAAAGTGTTGAGTTTTGAACAAAAAAAACAGCGAATGGAAGTTGCTCAGGATCGCCTATGAGGTCAACAATGATGCATAACTATTGAAACGTGTCACAACAGGTAATGAAACATGGGTTGTAACTAAGGCTCAATCATCCCAGTGGAGGTATTCTGGATCACCAAGACCGAAAAGAAATTCGACAAATTGGGTTAAGGGTGAAGATTATGCTCAATGTGTTCTTCAATTTTAATGGCACAGTGCACCATCAGTTCTTGCCACACAGTGAAAATGATCAATAAGGCATCTTCAAGTTCAACACCGTTTGCATGAAGCAGCACAACAAAACGTCTGGATTTCTGACAAAACAATTCATGGCCTTTGTATCACGATGATGCGCCTGAACATCATCGTTGATTGTTTATGAATTTTTGAAAAAAAGCAATATTGTAATGATGCCGCAGGCTCCATATTCGACAGACATGGCCTCGTGTGACTTTTTTCTGTTCCCAAAAATAAAGAGAACTTTGAAGAGTCATCTTTTTACAAGCATAGACAAGATTAAAAAAGCATTGCTGAAAGAGCTCAAAGCTATCCCCAAAGATTGAGTTCCAGAAGTGTTTTGGAATTGAAAGAAGTGCTGGAATAAATGTATAATATCTAATGGGAACTATTTTGAAGGGGATAACATCAACACAGACAAATAAATAAAATTCTTTACAAAAAAATCCATTGTTTTTAACACACCTCATAGGTCTCATACTCTAACGTATATGAAACAAGTTCACTTCCTTGCTAACAGATGGATAAACACTGGCCTTTTAAATGGGCAACAGTGTGTTTAAATGTTACAAACTATAATAAAATGGCTACGTCATTCAATTAGGGATTTTAAATGATAGTTTTCATAAACGTTTTTGAACAAAACTGTGGCCACCCTTAAGCATCAAATCTGTCTATGGATGGTAGAAACAAATGATTTGCACAAACATTTAGCCTATATACAACCTACATTCAGAAGGAGAGGAGGAGAACCAAGAAATAGAAGAAAAGAGAGATGCTTCTCTACTTTTTCCTATGTAATCAACATTTCTTTGATAGATTATTAGTGAACTTGGAATACAAATCTCAAATTCCATCTGCACGGAACAGCAAGCAAAGACAGTTCATGTACACAATACATTACAACCTAACAAATCAATTATGTTTGTAATGCAAAAATAAAATAACATGTTTAACAAGCAACTGCATTTAATCTTAACTAATATGATATTGGCTGCAGATTTCTCGATCTTCGGCATAGGGTCGAGTCATGTAGGGTTCCCCTTAATAGGTCAGATGTGCACTACACATGTGAATTGGCTACATGGGTGGCAGGGGCCGTGTGGAATGCACTGGGTGGTTTTTGAGGCCGAGGGAGGAAGATCCGAAATATGAAATACAGTTACGGGCAACCCAAACAGATGCAACACCGGAATTTAGGAGGAACTTAACTTAAAAGCGTTATTTGTATCACAGAAGTGGATATCGTTATTGGTACAGAAAGTTGGCTAAAACCGGAAATAAGTTCCGCTGAAACTTTTAAAGATAGCATAAACGTTTTTCGTAAAGACAGATTACATTCTCATGAAGGTGGGCTATTTACAGCTGTAAGTAAATTTCTCCCATGTAATGAAATAGACGTCAATACGATCTGTGAAATCATATGGATTAAACTCAATGTTGCTGGGTCAAAACTCATCATTGGCGCCTTCTACCGTCCACCTGATTCCGACATAGCTATCGCCGAGGAGTTAAGAAATAATGTAAAAAGTATAGCTAGCCGTTTTCAGGATCATGCTATGATTCTAGGAGGCGACTTCAATCTGCCTTATATTGACTGGCGTAATTACGTTCACATTACAGGTAGCAGGGATACGGCAACTTCTGAAGTACTTCTCGATTTGTTGTCAGATAATCATCTCAAGCAGCTAGTTAATAAACCTATGCGGTGTCATAATGGTAGCAAAAATATTTTAGATCTGATGGTTACCAACAGGCCAGAATTATTCACAGAAATTTCAACCACCACAGGAATAAGCGATCACAAAGCGGTAATTGTGACTATCAAACTAATGACCATGCTAAAAAGGAGAAAAGGGTGGGATGTATACAGATTCAGTAAGGCCTCAAAGGAGTGTTTTAGAACCTACCTGAGGAATAATTACCTTAACTTCAAATCAAAGGACACTGTTGAAGAGATGTGGCATCGATTTATATGAATAGTCAGGGAAGGTATGGAAATATATATACCAAAGTGGACAATAAATGGGGAGGATGATCCACCGTGGTACACATGCGAAGTCAAAAGATTACTCAAAAAAACAAAGGAGGATACATGCATGCTCAAGAAGGAAGGGGTGTCGCAGCGATTTAGAAACCTTAGCTGAGTTAAGAGGATGTATTAAGAATGTAATGTGCGAGGCCTTCAACGATTATCATTCCAACTCTCTCTCTAAGAGTCTCACACAAAACCCAAAGAAATTTTGGTCGTATGTACGAAAATCCAATTGTACCAATAGCAAAATTCCAGCACTAATTCGTGAAGGTTCCGAGGTTAATGAAAGCCGCTATAAAGCTAGCGCACTAAATACTGTATTCAAAAATTAATTTACTGATGAAAATAAGGATACTATTCTCATTTTCCCATGCCATGTCGAGTTCGTGATGGAATCATAATGAATAAATACTGCAGGTATCATAAAGCAATTAGAGCTCCTGAAGTGTGGGAAAGCACCAGGCCCAGATGGAAATCCAGTAAGAGTATTTTCAGAGTATGCGGCAGAAATTGGGCCATTTCTGTCTGATATATTTAGTAAATCATTAGAAGAGCAAAAAGTACCTTCAGACTGGAAAATCGCATAAGTAAATCCGATTTTCAAGAAATGTGATCGGAGTGATCCTGGAAACAATCGTCCCATATCTATAACATCTGTTTGTAGTAGGGTTATGGAGCATATTATATGCTCGAACATTATGAATTTTCTAGATGATGATAATTTGCTTACAACAAATGTACACGGATTTCGGAAGAAAAGATCATGTGAAACTCAGCTGGCCCTATTTACACACGACGTAATGAAAGTTATTGATGCAGGTTCACAAGTAGATGTAATATTTTTAGGTTTTCAGAAAGCCTTCGACTCTGTGCCACACAACCGCCTTTTAGCGAAGCTTCGAGCGTACGGTATATCGGATCACCTTTGTGAATGGATAAAGGATTTTCTAACTGGTCGGTCGCAGTATGTCATCATTGAAGGAGAAAGTTCTTCTAATCTAGATGTTACATAGGGAGTACCTCAAGGAAGTGTAATAGGACCACTTCTTTTCTTAATTTTTATAAATAATCTCGGAGACAAAGTGAAAAGCCTTTTTAGATTGTTTGCTGATGATGCAGTTATTTATATAGGGAAGTAAGGAATTTGGCCGACTGTTTAGAAATTCAGTGTGATCTGGATGTTATTTTGGTATGGTGCACTGAGTGGCAACTTACGCTAAATTGTAAAATGTGCAAGACAATGAGCATAACTTACAAAAAGAATCCAGTTGTTCAAAAATACGAGTTAAACAATTCAGTTATTGATATGGTTGTTTCTATGAAATATTTGGGAGTAACAGTACAAAGGAACATGAAATGGGACATACACATTAATTCATTAGTAGGTAGAGCTAATTCTACGCTGCGATTCATAGGTTGAATCTTGAAAAATTATAATGAACAAAAAAAGGAGATAGCGTACAAATCTCTTGTGCATCCACATTTGGACTATTGTTGTGCCATTTGGGATCTGTTTCATAAGGGGTTGATTGAAAGTATAGAGAAAGTAGAGAAGAGCCGCTCAATTCGTGACCGCTAGCTACAGTCCTTATGAAAGCATCACAGAACTGATTAGTAGACTAGGCTCAGTCTCTGGTAGATAGACGACGCACGTTTCGTTTAAACTTATTGGTAAACATGTGTACTCCCACTTTCACTTACGAGTGTAGTGAAATACTTTGTCCACCAACCTATTTGAGCCGGAATGACAGGAAAGATATGATTAGAGAAATAAGGTGCTGCAATGATTCTTATACGAATTCTTTTTTCCCTCGTACCATTAGGGATTGGAATACACAACTAAGAGATTAGCTTTGGTGCTGAGCACCCTCTGCCTCCCACAATTTTGTGAATTGCAGAGTATATATGTAGATGTAGATATAATAGCGCTATGTGAGAATTGAGTCTTTCCTGGTGTACAGCTTCTAAAAATTCTTCTAGGGTAAGTTCTACCACTTTTCACAATGATTCGACATCTAACTTTGTTTTCTTAATCAGGTGAGGTGGTAGGTCAAAATGGTCATTGGGACAACACATCACCAACTGTGACATGTGTCACAGTCACCACTATGACTACCACTTCTTATGATGGAGATCGCGAAAGTAGAGCTAAAATCTTACGAGTGGATCAGTGTTGCTTCTATTAACCTATATGTAAGCAGTCGTTTCTCATAATAATGTGCAATTATAAGTATATGGATATGGAATTGCTTAACTGCATCACTAGAAACTTATAAGAAAATGGTATCTCTATGTTGTGGGTTTATTTTTTATTACTAAAACCCAACTCAAATTTCTCATAATCAATTTCTTTTCTTTTGCATAAACATTAAAAAAATAAGACAACTTTTATTAAATTTGTCAGTAGGACAACAGAGAAATATTGTATACTTTCTGCCTTTACTTCAAGTACACTTCAGTTTCTTTTCCTGACATCATTAGTTACCACTTTTCTCCCTCATCATACTAATGATTTAGATTTTCTACTTTTGAACAAAGTGAAGCATTAAAGCTCATTCGATACATGTTGTAGCCATGTTAGCTTTTTTTCCCTTAGGGCTCTATGCCTCATTGAGGTCATTAGACCCAGGAAAAAAACTGGCGGCAAAGAATTGTAACGAGTTCAGCCAAGGCCTTCTGGAGGAACCATCCAAGTGATTTTGGGAAACCATGGAAAATTGAAATCTGAATTGCCAGATGGGAATCTGAACTAGAGTCCTCACCATGTTATTGTCTGTAAACATATCTGCCCATTAGTGATTTATTCCACAAGTGTCCTTCATCAGCACTCCAATAATATAAAGTTGAATGACATTCAAAATATTTCACTTGATCCAAAATGAAATAATCTGAAGATGTCATTAATGCCTGGTAGTTAATTGAATAATGGCATTTTATTATAATTTCAAGTCTCAATAATAAAATAATCATAATGTAAACTTACAAATAATAGAAAGAACTTTGGACTATTTTGGAAAACACTACAGTTTTGGAGAATACGAATCCTCATTACAACTAATTACAAAGCAATCTATTGTGTGTGTGTGTGTGTGTGTGTGTGTGTGTGTATGTGTGTGTGTGTAGTACATCTGAAATAATTTGGCAATGTGTATCACAAAAAAGATCCTAAACCTGTTAATACTAAAGAACACAACTATACTACACAACCTCTCTTATATGTCAATAACCTGGTAAAGAAAATATTATTGAATTCTAAAAAGACATCCATTAGTATTGCTGACAAATCTAACAAATCTACCCAAAAACGTGACCAATTAAAAGCTTTAAGAAAATCTTGTAATTCCTGTGAAGGGAATTTGGTGTCTCGTCCATTATGATCCATAACTTTTTTTCCTGGCTCAAAACTGTATATTTTCAGATTTCATTCATCAGTAGATCACTTATATTTTAGGGTTATAGACATAATTTGTTTGATTACTTAAAAGCTTGACAAATTAATCAAATATTTAGATCAAGAACAAGTGACCAACAATTATAAGGTCTGTACAAAACTTATACATCTTGTTTCCTCTTACAAGAGTAAAGGATGATGTAGGTGTAGCAACCACGCATACTCGTAGAAGAGACCTCCCTGCACATGTGTGAATATGTGTTCCCTTCCAATCCCACTGGTTGCATCAGAAGCTATCAGCAAGAGACTCAAGCTAATACTTGCTCGCTGTATTTACATTTTCTTGAAAATTATCAAATACATAGAGCAGCAGTACTGTATCAGGTTCTGTTAGAGACTTAAGCATTCAGTGATGATACAACAGGAGTTGCTCATATCAAAACATTTCCATCAAGCATTTTAGAAGACCATCCACAAGCTGAAATGCTTCTGTTATCAAGAAAGTGTGGATGTCATTGATGATTGATTGCTACTGCAATTGGGATTAATGTAAGCTTTTTTTAAAAAAAATAATATTTTGCCACTGAAAGATTGGCAGGCATAGGGCCATTTGATTTCTGGTTGTTTCCAAAGCAGAAGATTACTCTAGAAAGATCTCATTTTCAGATTGACCAGTAGATGATACACAATATGAAGGAACAACTGCGAATCATCTCAAAAGAAGTGCTTCAGAAATTCTTACAACAATGGAAGGATCACTGCCATAAAGAAAGTGCAATCACAAGCGGCATACTGTGGAGGATATTTGTCGTCTATATCCATTCTTATACATAATTCCCCCCTCCCTGGCTCAAGACTGGATGCTTTCAGACTTCATTCATTAGTAATTCATTCAGATTTCTGGAATTAAGACAGAATAATAAGAATACACCATTCTGAGGTATTTTCTGTATGGAAAATTATTTATTATCATTTTCAAAAAATTGAAATCACATTAAAATTTACAGATGCCAGCATGAGTTCAATACATAATAATGGGGGATAGTAAATCATGAACATTTAAATTCAGATACATTCTTCAAGAAAAAAATGATGGATAGCGGATGTTTTTGATATTACGTCTTTCTCTTGCTGCGTTAAGTCTTTTTTTATATGCCTCTTGCCAGTTAATACTATCTCTGTCAGTTCTTAGTAATATATCATCATAACATGATCTATAATCCCTCTTAAATAACTTTTTCCACAAAGTTTGATCAGACATTATCATATCATTCATGAAATGGCAAGTCAGTGACAAATTGAATAAGTCATGATGATGGAGAAGTAAGAATATCCCTAGCTTTACGTCATTAGGTAGTCCTAAAAGAGATTCATTTACTATACCAACTCTATTTAGGACTAGGCATCTCACAGGATATAACAAGTTACATTTCAATTTGTGTTTAAGCTGTGGGATATTTAAATATCTCGATACAATAGATTCTGATGTTTGGCAGTTTAGTACAACTTGAGCACAGTTAACATTTATAGTAAACACAGACTGTGTGATATTTGGAACAACAATATTAAATAATAATATATCATTCATCAAAAATCCCACAAGCCTGCACCTATATTCATCAAAAGAACCTAACACAAATGTCATTTTATAAACACTGCTTCTGTCATCTTTCCAGCCATTTGGTAACTGATTTATATTCTCTAGCCTCTGGACAATAATTTTTCCATTTTCATCAGTTTCCACAGATTCACAAGGCTTGAAACCAGATTCCACCATCAAAGTATATAATAACATAACAACAAGATCAGAGGCAGCAACATCATGAGGTGTAGCACTAACAGAGAAAATAACATTTTCAAGATACTCCAATTCAGAGCTCTGAGCCCTCGATTCTTCAGTTGCCGTAGCCATTCACCCTGAAATAAAAATACTGTAATAATGACAGAATTAAAAATAAATTTGACAAGAAGTGGTAATTTCCTACAACTTAAATCATCCTGTCATCAATTACAGAAATTGTTAGTATTACATAAAGTAAAAAGCACAAGAAAAAAAGGCTATGTTACTGCAAGGACGGAAACTTTCCTGGCATCTGATTGCAATGAAGTTTTCATTTGTGTACATTTGGATTGTGTTGTGAAAACATTATATTTCGACAACTAGCTCCACCTTCTTCCTCAGGTGCAAAAAGATATGTAATGGTCTGCTGACCGACAAATAATGAGACAGCTGAGGTACCGTACCCCTATTATATACCCAGTGGTTCCATACTCAGAAGCACAGACCCTAATATGAAGCCGTTTTATGGTGGCAGCTAGGCAGAGGTACAATGCTCTCAGCCGAGTTTTGCCAAGGCTGATTACCAGGTCTCACTAAGACAGAACTACTGGGCACATAAGACGGGTATGCCAATTGTGCTGTCTTATTATCTGTCAGGCAACAGGACATTACATGTATTTTCACATCTGAGGAAGACAGCAGAGTGACATCGAAACACAATCCAGAGATACACCCAGAGATATGAAGACTTTTTTGCAGTCATGTTACTGTTTGAAATATATCAAGAAAATTTTCCAACAACAATAATTTTCCATTATAACGTTGCATAAACTTTCTACAGACTCATAATTAAACAAGCATTATTACTGCTATACAACCTTTGATTTTTTTTTTTAGCTTTTTGCTTATGGGTTTATACCTTGTCAATGGTTAGATCATTAAAGGCGGGAAACGACTGGCAACAAGGAATTCGGCCAAGGCCTTTTACAGGAACCATCCTGGCATTTACCTACAGTGCTTTGGGAAAACTATGGAAAACCCAAATCTGTATGGCTGGATGGGGATTCGAAACCTCCTTCCTCCTGAACCAAGGCAAGAAGATTTTCTTCCCAACATCATGATGTAATTGAATTTTTGGTTACATTGACTACAATTAGCAAACATTATAGCAATTTAAAAAAAAAAAAAAAAAAAAAAAAAAAAAAAAAAAAAAAAAAATTGTAGCTGTATTTTTCCCCCATTACTACTGCTGTTTAATTTATACTAAGTTTAAGGTAAAATTTTTATGCAGTTTTCTTATAATCCGAAATTTCTGTTCCTCTGTTTGCTCCATAAAAATTTGTTTCGTATCCAAAGTGGTTTACACAGGTAGTTAAGTTTTGGGGAATCAATACTCTTTGGAGCTTTCTTACAATCTCTACAATTTTCCAAAACAAATGGTCCATCAATCCGTAGTCTTGCAGATTTTTTGCTTTTCTGTATATTCAGTTATATTCAAACTATTTTTAGTAACAACTAATATCCCTGGCAGAATTACATTGGCAGGCCCAGGATTTCCTCAAGCTATTGCTAAACTTATTATCTCTCTGGCTTCTCTAGTTAATGATTTCATGTCATTTTATTATGTTACAATTTTCACTGCTATCCCCCCCCCCCTCCTCCCACACGAAAAAACCTTTTGTGGTCCATAATATGTTATCCTCCTTAATCAGAGTGCTTTTTGATGGCATTCATTGCAAATCACTATTAAAGCGAAACAATTGCAGGTGAACACAAATTCTTTTCTTGCTCACATATTTAAAGATAAAATATTAAGAGCTCAGAGAAAATGAAAATAATGGCATTCAAGGAAGATGAATTACTACGGACTCAGATTGTTATTAATGAGAGAATAAGAGACTGTATATTTATAATATGACATAAGCTACACCAGGAATGGTGATATCAAAATTTAAATGCCAATCATAAGAAATTAGAACACACAAGACACAACAACAACATTTTTCAAAGTGATGGATGTACCAATTTAATACGGAAATGATTAGAAATAGGAAGAAATTGATGAAACATATAACACACATGAAAGACGCCAGACCACTAAAGTGATTGTTAAATTACAAGCCAAAAAAGGGAAAGTTATTAACAAAAGTTGACACAACAAAATACGTGAAGGTGGGACAAACTAGAAATTGTTTAAGCATAAATGATAAAAACATGATATTTCAGCTACTAGTTCTGCCTTCTTTCTCAGGAGCTTAAATATAAATCACTAAATATTATATTTTGTAATAAATATTGATTTTGTTCTCACATAAACAGTTATAAAATCACAATGTCCACTTTACAAATTGTTGTGAAAATTACTGCAGCGTTTATTTAGTTGCAAATTGTCACCTACATTCATGAAATAAATTACTTCTAGACCCATTACACACACACACACACACACACACACAAAAAAAAAAATCAAGTTAAGATCACTAAAACATTATGAGTGATCTTATCATTCCTTTAAATTATATCATCACCTCATAGCATTACTTCCTATTCGACTGTTGTCAAGATTGTTTACACCTGTTTCTGTCTACCTTTTCAATTAGAGGATCAGTTAAACGTCAAAAATTATTCTATGGACCACTAACTTATATGGCCTCAATTTTTATCTAGTGTAAATTATTAATCAACCCTACCAATTGTTATCAGCACTTACAGTGGTCCATTAACAAGGCCATCATACAATGATTAACTTCATCCACTGATGCTAACTGCAATCTTATACAGTAAATAGACTATTATAGTAATAATGCAGTCATATGCTCATGTGCAGTAAAGGCCAGATTTCACATATCCGTGGCATATAGAACATTTAGTTTACAGCTTACATTTTCACCTCCATCACCCTCACTATGTTCAAAACAGCCATTGTCTGCCATTCACATGGTCAAAGTGCATTTATGTGCACATACAACTTAAACTGTGTTTAATCAAACTTCCTGCAAGAATAAGGATTATCCCGATATTGTAATTTTGAAGCCTGCTACCACCCACTTTGGAAAATGATAGTGTTACTTTTATTATCATTTTTTGTTTTCAAACCGAGTCTACTTAGAGATCAGTTTATTTTACATGCACTAAGGTGTTGAGATTACAGAAAAACATGTTTTGGACACCTTGAATCATCCATTCCTGTGAGGAGTTCCTCTCAAACCTCCAGTGTCACTACAAATCACAGACATACTGTAATATTTTGACATTTGGTGAAAACAAACACCAAATATCCTTGACAGCTTGAACTCCCAACATATTGGGTGTCCACATGAAAGCTCCCCAATTTCATATATTTCGTATATATAAAACTATTACACATATAACCTTGCATTTTGCACCATCCTTTCAAGCAACTCAAAAAGTTTCTTGTATAGTTTTGTCTAAGTTTGTGCTTTAATTTCGTTTCAGGTGTTGAATAATTATAAGAAATTACTACTTCACAAGATACAACCCAATTCATGGTGTGGTATACTGTAATGTCACTAATTCGAACGTGTTTGATAGGGTGCCACCAGATGTAAAGATAACTAAGGCTCAGGATGACAAATTTCTAGCCACTTGAAGTGTTAACAGACAATCAGGTTCGTGAGTTCTTAGACGGAGCATTTCCACAGCAATGGATACGATGAGATGGACAGACCAAGTGGCCACTGCAATCTCCAGACATAGCCCCCTTGAATTTTTTTCTTCTGGGGTTATGTGAAAGACATTGTGTATAACTCACATGTATATGATGTTACCAATATCCGGACAAGAATTGTGGATACAATCTGTTTCAGGATATCAGACATCCTTGGATGCAAATGGGCTAAGATTGAATAATCCTTAGACATTTTGAGGTCCATGAAAGGAGCACACATAGAAGTGAACTGATTTTTGTGCAAAATTTTTAGAGTTGCTTTACCGGCTAGTGCAAAACACAAGAATCTATGGTGCTTCTCTCTTTTTTAATTTTAAATCAGGATGGTTTCATGTGGATACACTGCACCATGAATTTCACAGGGTTCTACACCGACACTTAAGCTTTCACAATGTGTTCTCTTAAGTTTTATGTAAAATCTGATAACTCCAAGATGTGTTTTTTCATGGGTTACGAGGAACAGAGCACTAGTGATATAATACCAATTGCAATTCCGTCTTCCACCAAATTTATACCCACGTGGCTATGAAATGATTGAGCTCATCAAGGAATTAGCCTTTTAATCTGGAAATTTTTACACCTGTTCAATGGACCATATTTTATAAGAATGTTTCTATTATAGCAATCAAATATATACATACTATAAAATTTTCACACAAAAACCATCTTAATGGTAAGTGATCACTGTAAACTATGTTTTCATATATGTGACACCAAACAATATTAAAATAACATACAAAAAATACATCCAGGACTACCAACTTTGATAAAAATTATGTAGAACAAATAGACTGTAATGTACAATTGCTTTATGCATCATTAGAGCAGAAAGCATCGATTACCACTCTGACCTGTCCAAAAGCAGAGCTATTATCGCTGGATGTCACTAGCAATCTCTTACTTTTTAAAGTTACAGCAGTTTCTGTGTACATTTTGTGCAGTATATACATTAAATACTTGAAGAGGAGAATAACCATCACTTAACCATTCCTATCCCCTCTATCTCTTCTCACATGAACCACTGCTCACCAGAGCTGATCTTTGAAAAGTGAGCAATAGCTTTGCTTTTTAAAAAAGAAAGGAATATTTATATGCAAAACATATATTCAATTGGTTATTATTTTCTTTCAACTTCTTCCTCATGTCTGTGACTTGCTCCCAGGGAAAATTTCACAATTTTACAGCTTTTAACAACCACCCACCCACATTTCCGGGTAAGATCAAGATGAGGATACCACTGCATCCTCGCGTAGTAAACACACAGATCACGTGGTATATATCATATCATTGTGACGTATTTACTCTGCCCCAACACAGTAACAGCTATAGATATGATCTGAAAATTGGAAATCTGCAATATCAAGCATTATGGTTATGTTTCACTTTGGTCCAGGCTGCATTACGACCGAAATGTATATTCACAAAATATGATTTCGTCAATCATCATTTGAGTTTATGTTGTAATGCAGCCTGGACCATACTTCACAATGTCATATATACCACATGATCTGTGTGTTTACTACATGAGGCCACAGCGGTATCCCCATCTTGATATTACCCAATTTTTATATCAAAATCACGGTTCCTTTTTTGTTTTACTTATTGCTTTATGCCTCGTCGACGGCTAAGATCATTAGAGGCGGGATGGCACTGGGGCAAGGAACGGGAAGGAATTCGGTCATGGCCTTTTTGAAGGAAGCATTCTGGAATTTGCCTGGAGTGATTTGGGGAAACCATGGAAAACCGAAATCTGGATGCCCGGACGGGGATTTGAACCCACGTCCTTCCGAATGCGTTCTCCCACCACGCTTGGTTCCACGATTCCTTGTCGAGTCTGAGTCAATGTGTAGAAACTTATACCCACTCTAAAATGGAGTCTTTTATTTTTTTAACCAGATATATGTCAATTTTTCTTCTCCATGATTAATGTGTACTTTTCTAAACAACTGAATCTACCAAAATTACAGCAAACACAGTAGGATTTCCTGCATTAATTGTAGGATAATATATGATAATTTAATTATTGTAAGAGATGAAGATATGGTGGCAGCAAAATAAAACAGTTTTAGTCCAGATCACAATACAGTGAATTAACACTTTTATGAGTGATGAATGCTTTGATTTTGAAGCAGAAATATTACAGGTTTGATGATTAGACTGATATGCTCAAATCAACATTCTGGTTTAATTCTGGACAGTGATACCACAACAAAGCTGCAAACACTGTCTGCCAATACCATTGTCAGTAGGGTATCATGTCAAACTAAACTGTTCTGTGTAAGACTGGAGATTTTCTCGGCGTTGTAAATGAATAAAATTTTCTCGGGTAACTAGCCGAGTTAGTCCATCGTTTGACCACGACGTTTCGGCGGTCACAATCTCTGCCGCCATTGTCAAGTGACAAACTGTTCTGTTTTCTTCCTGGCAGTTATTGTTATGTTAAAATGCATACTAGACTAGGGGGGGGGGGGGAATCATACAAGCTGTAGAAATGTGGTATTTCCATACTATCAATTCAACATGGAGGGACATATCCATCACTAAGCCATGGAAAATACTTTTCTATCCTGATTTTTTTGTGACATTTTGCAACAAAAAGAATCTGAAATGTCAAGAACACATTACAACAAAGGAATTAACCAACATATCATTAGATTTGCATTAATTTTGGGGATTACCGGAGATCGCGATTCCGCCTGGAGTTGGCATCATAATAGTGCAGTGAACAAACGCAAGACTCCGCTATAAATTCTTTCTGAAGTACATTTAACGGTTTCATGCTGATCCAGGCTGTATTTCAACCTAATTTCTGGTTCAAAATAATTGTCCATTCTATATTACAACTGAATTACTGCTTGTAAATAATACGCCTTGCGACTGGCTACAGCAGTATTACAACGATATTAATTAATGTTGTAGCAGAATTGCAATCTCCAATAGACCCTAATTTTGTAACAGTGGTGGCATAGCAGTATTGCAATCTAGAATTAAACTAAAATTCCATGGGTACATTTACTGCAAGAAGATTTTATCATTTATTTTGATATACATTGCTTACACGAGTGTCTTATTAATAATAAAAGCAGTTTCATCTACATAGAAGGAGATTCTGCCATATCCCAGACATTGAAATTTGATAAATTTTACAGTCAATTCGTATATATCTCGACGAGATATATGTAAAGTAAAGAATAAAATATTCTGATATCTCACTTAGTTCTCGGCATATCATATGTCAAAACTGAGGTGGTTAGGTTGAAAAGTGGCCTGGAATAATTTTGCCAACGACATATTTGATGATGATTTCTTATGTAACTCAATGAGACAAACAAAGTAAACAATACCAATTTTTGGGCAGTTCTATCATTACCGTGGCGCCAAAATCTGATGAATTTTTGTAGAACTCGACGAAACAAATAGAAAATAAAGAATATATGTTTTTGATATCTTGCTTGGTTTTTGAGATATAGCATGTTAAAAATCTGCTTTTGGTGTTTTTTTCTTCTGGTCCAGGCCGTATTTCAACCTACCAACAATCACTAGGAAGAAAAAAAACACAAATAGTGGATTTCCACCGTGTAGATATGGTGGTATTGGTGAAAAAAAATATTTTTGGTCCAGGCCGGATCTCACCCTACCCTTCTCACTTTTGAGATGCAATATCTCGAGAACTAAGTGAAATATAAAAAATTCATTCTTTATTTTCCATTTGTCTCGGCGAGTTACAAACGAATTCATCATCAAATTTGGCTATAGCGAAATATTTCTTCTGGTCCAGACGGTATTTCAACCTAATTACGTCAATTTTGAGATAGGCCTACAATATCTCGAGAACTAAGTGAGATATCAAAAAATTTTATTCTTTACTTTTAATTTGTCTTGTCGAGTTCTATAAGAATCAATCATCAGATTTTGGCGCCACGGAAATGATAGAATCCCCAATTTTTGATACCTCTCATATTTCTCGAAATATCACTTCTCAAAATTGAAATGGTTAGGTTGACATATTGCCTGGACCAAAAAACATTTCACAAACGCCATATTTGATGATGAATTCTTCCGTAACTCGATGAGACAGATCGAAAGTAAAGAGTAGGCTTCCATTTTATATATATAAAATAATTATTCTTTACTTTCAATTTCAGCCATTAAATTAGTCAAATTTCAGTGGCTTGGATATCCTAGTATTGCGACATTGAATAATACAAAGCCTGGATTATAAAGATAATTGAAATATAGCCTACT
>CM061920.1:328204620-328243638 GCA_031002005.1 Vandiemenella viatica | reverse complement strand
ATAGATATTTCGAATTTGTAGGCAAGTTCGATGACCTGCTCCAGGGATGGGTCCTCTAACTTGAGGGCGTCATGCCGGAGTGTGGCATCTGGTGCAGCCTGTATGATGTGATCACGCACCATGTCGTCGGCGTAGGATTCGTGGGAACAACGAGTTTGAAACTTACATTTTCTGCTAAGGCCTTGGAGTTCGGCCGCCCACTGGCGATACGTCTGATCGGGCTTCTTCCGGCATTGATAGAATTCGACGTGGGCCGCGACGACATGGTACCGGCGTCTGTAGTATGCATTCAGTGTCGTACAGATGGTCGTGAAGGTGAGGGTGTCGGGGTCTCTTGGCAGAAGTTTGGTGAGCAAGACATACATCTTCGATTGGTTCCAGGAAAGGAAATATGCACGTTGGTCTTCTTCTTTGGTTATGTGGTGAATTGCAAAGTGTTGTCTTATGCGCTTCTCGTAGGTCTCCCATTCCTCGACGTCGTCGTTGAATGCTGGGAACGGAGGCGGGGCCGTGGGTTGGCAGAGATTCCTGACTTCCGCAATCAGTTGTCTCTGAGATTCGAAGAACTGATGTAGAAGTCCTTGGAGGAACTGTTGCCATTCCGTAGGTGCTGCTGGCGTAGCCATGATGGTCGAGAGTTCTTATCCCAACCTTGTCGCCACTGAAGTGAACTACACTTAACGGTTCCTTGAAGTTTATTACTCGGTACACAATACAACAGGTAAACCATAAACAACTGTGGGTACAGTTATCAGAAGACCGTCGAGAATTTCAGCCTGATCCTGATCCGGGGTAGAGTGACGGCTTCTACTTCTCGCGAACTTCCGGTGGTCTTCTGTAGTTGACGCTGGTTCAGCGGTCAGGCTGGAACTGGCGGTGGAGCGGCCGGCTACGCTTATATAGGCGGCCTGGCGCAGGAATTCCGTTGTGTGGTAGTACGGCGACCTCTGTAAGAAATAGTCCCACTTAGCTTCTAGATGATTCTATTTGTTTTCCTGGTTTGTTTTGCGCCTGTTTGGAGTCGTATATGTATCCCGGCGTGCAGGCGCGTTGTGTGTGAGGTCTGCCTGGCAGGGGCCTTTACTGGCAGACTGAACAGTACACTAATGGTTTGTTCATATGCTCGCAATTGCTTCCTTTCACAATCTTCACTCATTGTAAGTTTACTTTGTTATTTCATATTCTTGTTTCTTCAACAGTATCTCTGTGTCTGCTTACTGAGTGTCTCACTTGATCCTCTTCTCTAATTTTTTTCTTGTTCACCTATTATATTTTCTTTCAGTTTATCCATTGTCTTACATTGTGAAGCTAAATTTGCCTTATCTGTTTTACATCTTTGTTGTTTTTTCTGTTTGCTTATTTTCAGTTAACAACTGACAAGATCTCCTCGTCTTTTACATTTTGACATCTTGTTAAATCTTAATATTACTTAAACACTACATTTCCACTTGACACACTGTTCACTACCTTAATCAATTCACTTAATATGTTAAAAAAAATGAAAATTTATTTCACTTTCTGTTACTTTAACTTGCTATGTTCTTATCAATTTTCAAAAGTATACTGATCCATTAATTTCACCATTGTCTGTAAATACCCTTCTAAGCTGGAATGTATCCACACCATAACAGGATAATGGGATATTTGAAAATTCTCCAGAAGATTTCAGCGTATAGAACATTCTAGTAACATTTGGAACATTCCACAACATTCTCCAAGTTTCTCAAATGCTCTGGAACATTCTAGAACATTCTGTCTGGAACATTGCAGAACATTCAGGAACATTCTGGCCATTTAAGAGCTTGACTCCTAGCTGCTTCACCAACTCTCCATAAAAAATTCATTTGTGGTGCCCTGTTTTGATATGCATAACTCTGAATCAAATCTCTACAGTTTCAAATAGAAACTTTCTCCATGGATGGCGGATGGAGGGCTACCATCTTATATAATCCCCTGGGGCTGCTGGGGTGGGTTGCGGAGTTATAGCAACACACACAGACATACTGCACTTACATTTATTATATATGAAAATAGCAAACCATTTTTAAACTTTATTCTTGTAAAGAGAGACAAGCCATTTGGCATGGGAAGTGTGTTCACATCATGACCTATTACCTAACTGGAGAACAAGTTGGGAGCAGTAGGTGTGTGGGATAGGGTTAAACAGTGCAAAGTAAACTATTGATAACTACGGAGAAACAATATCACTGGTGTTGGCAGAACACACAGTATATGCACATATTTAAAACTTAATTATAATAAAAAAGCAATAATGGAATAAATATGCAAAGAATAAATAAAAATAAACATCAAATGATGGGTTTATTGGTAGGATCTCATCAGATGTAGAGGTAAAGTAGATGCCTAGTGTCCAAGATAAATTGTTAAGCTATCCTGTTTGTCTCTCTTTTTGTGTGTGATGGTCTCTGTCCTCCTGTCGTAATCTTTGTTGATTGTCTACTTTCCCTATCATTTATTACTTGCATTGCATAATAGACTTTTCATCAGTACAATTATATTCAAGTATTTCTCATTTAAGTGCATAAGATGTGTTTAATTCAATTCTGATAAAATTCTAATCAGTACCATTACAATTCTCAGCCCTGTTCTTTATTTGGGCACATAATGTAGATAATCTGTGCAATTATTAGTCACTATTAAAAAAAGGGAGCTGTCTGGTAGTTCAGTGGTTAAGGCACTTGCTTTCAAAACGTTCACTGCTCCGGTCCTGGGTTCGAATCCCAGCAGCCGCAGAAATTTTGAGAGTTGTGTTTGATCATATGAGCTATGCCAGGACGCTCCTTTGTTCAGATTCCACGTTAAACTGTAGGGCCCAGAGGAAAGGAACTGGCCGTTCTAACTCTGACACAATGACTTAGTATGCCTCCTTCGGGAGGATCCAGTCAAACGTCGGGTTGTGGACTAAGTTAAGTTTTAAGTTTAATTATAAAAGCCGAAGATAATGGATTTTTTTTTTTTTTTTTTTTTTTAGTGTGAAGCCTTATATTTGTATGGTGTCATGCTACTGGTGGTTGATATTGATATGGAGGGCACAGTCAGGGAGCGGATGCTTGTATCCTACTACAGGTACAGCGCACAGAGGTCAAGTGCTGAAAGCAACATTGATGATGTGTGCAAATTGCTGCGATCTACAGGTTTCGTGAATGTTCCTGGGGCTAAAAGAGTTCCAAACTACCCGGTAGAGTATTTCAGGTGAGTGAATATTCTTTTCAGTATTGCTATTATGTATAACTTTTTGTATACTACCGTACTTATCTTTTCATTAAAACTTAATAGAAATAAAACATTTCAGAAGATCTCGGCATGCTGTGTTCATTTGGATGAGATTAATGTATTTTTATGACACTGCAATGTAACACTGCAGTGAATACAGTACAATATAACAACAGTGGTATCAGGATTTTTTAAAATACTTACTACATATAATAAGACTGTAATTGGAGTCTTAAAATATTTCTGGGGTGGTGGTAATGACCTACAGAAAAAGAATTGACTGTTTGGAAAATTTGTGCTAGTTTGCATATTTGGATGAATGGAATTCATGCAAAAACTGCTGTTCAGATTTTGATGGAGTTTTGAGCAATGTACAGACCCTAATCCTGGGATTTGTTTCTTTTTGATGTGAAGTCAGAAAGCTGATAGATTTAGAATAAATCTTAAACAAATGAGTATCAAATTCTTGCTGACCACTATTCATGCAGAAACAACTGGTCTGAATTTTATGGGTTTTTGAATAATGTACAATATTTGGTCCTAGAGGCAAAATGTGGTATATTTCTTGCTAAAATTCTTCTTGGGTTTTCTGTCAGATACGTTCCACCAAGCATGATGCTTTGACAGCTACCTATCCTGTATTCACAAGGTGAAATGAAAGGTCAAAGTGGTATGAAGATGAAAAGCTGAAAGAAATAATGATAAAAGTGTCCTCAAATGGAATCATATTATTTGGAGGAATTAAGTTGCCTTTTTTTCTCACTGGTAATATGTTACATTATTGAATTAATTTATATGTTAATAATCCATGTAAATGAAGTTTCAGGCAACAGATAGTAAGTTATAAATAAGTTTGCAATATAAGAAAAGAAATTCCGCTGACTTGATTGGTTATCCTAATGACAGTTTCAGTATGTAACAAATTTTGTGTTTAAGATCATTTTACTTTTAACTGGCAGCAGTGCCGGATCTAGGGAGGGGAGGGGAGGGCTGGGTCAAACTGGTGCTCTTCCCCAGGTAGGGGCAGAAAAATTCCTGTGATCCTGACCCTTTTTTTAATTTTACTGTCAAGAAGGGTGGCATATGACCATTGTTTATCTCAAAGTTTCTGCCCCAGCTCTAAAAATTCATAGATCCGTCACTAGTTGGCAATCCTACCAAATAAACAGATTCAAACTGTAGAGAATTCTAAGTTCATAACCAAGTAAGTTTTGCTGGAAGTTAAGTCTGTGTTGATTGAAAAAAACTTGATTCAAACTGGAGGTCTTGAAGTCTCCATGATGTGAACTGGTTCACCCATTCAAATAAATAACAGAATTAAAATAAATAAATAATAATTTAAAATTGATGATTTCAAATTTTTAGTTAAGTGAGTGCAACAATTCTCAGTTGTAATTGTGAAGCTTTATATTTGTGATGTGATGCTACTGACAATTGATATTCATATGTAAATTATCAAATATATATGAAAAAAGAGGATAGTGAAAAAATACTTTTAATTCATACCACCTTAAGAACTATAATTTTGTTCAAGAATAGATATTCTTAATGGTGTATGCATGATTCTGTTTTGTATATCATTATGTGTTGGAAACCGAGAAGCATTTTTATGTTTTACAAATTTGATTGACAGTACTAATGTTTCATATTTACTATGCTATACATTCATCCTCTCTTCTGCAGACGGTTCACAATAAATCCAACATATGTCGAAATGGTCTTAGGACGCCTTCGTTCTGATGATATTTATAACCAAATCTCAGCCTACCCACTGCCTGAACATAGAAGTACAGCATTATCAACACAGGCTGCCATGCTGTATGTCTGCTTGTTTTTTGATCCTAACATTCTCCATAATCAGACAGCAAAAATGAGGGAGATAGTCGACAGATATTTTCCTGACAATTGGGTGAGAATAATTTGTTGATAAATGTATCATAGAATGTGTGTCTGAAAGAGAAATAAGCAAAGTTAGAGAAAGTTTTATATATATATATATCTTTACTAAAGATAGCAAGGTAGTGAATAAATACTTGAACCCAACATTTTTATTTGTTTGTCTATTATTATTATTTTTTTTTTTTTTTAGTCATTCTGTTATCAACAGTTAAGGCCAAAATTGTGCAAAAATGCACTTTCTCAAAAATGATACTTTTACATTTGTCTATGGCTTTCTTTGTTGTTGCTTTGTTAACTACCACAAGTGATAAAAGTGATAATTCATTTTTCTCATTATTCCTTTTGTTGATGTAGCACATGTTTTTCCTGTTAAGTCCTATGTGTATTTCATTGATATCACATATAACTATAGGAAAACTACTTTTCCCTTTGTTGTGAGTAAGCTTTTCTGGGTATTAGTAATTTAAATTTGATAGCCAACCTGGACCCATATGGGGAGCTAAGCCATACAGGTCACAAGTGAAGACCAAATGATTGAAGAAAAACACCTCTTTCTTTTTTAAAAGAAGATAAAAATAAAAAAAAATCTGAAAATTCCTTAAGAGAGCCCCTCGGTTTGGTTACAGCTGAAGTTGTTCAACAGCTCTGAATGTGGATGAATTATTGTATTCACCAGTGTTGGAGGAGGCAGATAAACTAATCTGTTCCAGTGTGTGTTTTCCAGAGAAGTGACTGCATGTGACATCTGATCCAAAGAGTATATCTTATTTACACTGGGATAATTCCTTTGTGGAAAACAACTAGGAACTAATTAATTTCATTTTGCTAGAGATTCATGGTGTATATCTCTATGTAAAAAATAATCTGAATGTGAACATTCCCTTCAAATGAATCTCTTGGCGGGGATTATGTTGAGAAAATAAAGCAAAATTATAGTTAATAAACGTTCATAAATAACATCAATGTAACTGTTTTATACTTATTTAATGCTGTATGTGTTTAACCTTTCATTGTGGCATCATCAGCAATGAATTATTTACTTAGTTGTTATTAAAGTTGGTTCCATTAAAACATGTATGGCATCAAAGAAATATAAAATAGTTAATTAATTAACCAAGCAACTCGGGTAAAAATGACTGCAACAATATTGCATCTGTATTTGTGATAGGAAATCACAAAAGATGATTGGAACTAACTTACTTTTTGGCAGGAAAGCAATATAATCCAAAACAAGAAATTATCATGAACAGATTAGATGTACTAGCCATGAGTGAAATAAAATAAATGGTGAACAATATAATTTATTTCATTCCAGACAAAATAATGAATAGAAAGCTTTTATGATAATGTGGGTACGGTGGACTATACTGATAGTAATCTGATTGGATTGAAAGGTATCAGAAAAAATTCTGGTGCAGGTTTTAAATGCCAATGAGTCAACTTCCAGATGGTGAATTGGATTAAGGGAAGCAATGATAGAGAAAGAGAAGAAATTTGAATGCAGCAGCTGATGAAGATGGAGGATATGAGGGAATGCAAAATGGTTTAGGTTAAAGAAATAATAGAGGTACAAAACCTGTATACTTTTTTAAAGAAAATTCACTAGTGATTAGAAACACACTATTTCAAAATCAGAAGAAGAAATATTTGTGGATATGAAGATCCAGTTACATGTAATTCAAAAGATATACAGGAACTGATTCTGGAGGAGATATAAATGGCAATAATAACTTGATTGCAGCAGTGGTTTAAATTTCCCTTGAGAAAATAACAGAAGTGATAAAACTTGAAACACTGAAAAATATTGAGGAAGCAAAAAAAAAAAAAGGGAATGGTTCATAAAAGAAATTATTAACTAAATGGAAGAAAGAAAGAAATGCAGTAGTGTTAAAACATTTCAGGTAAAGGATGTATAGAAAACAGAAAAATGAACCAAGTAGATAAATCAAAAAATGAAGCCTTGCACTCCCACCTTATAGAGACTGCCCTATTGTTGATGAATGATGATATTATTATGCCCAATTATTACTGTTACTTTTTTTGGGGTCTATATCAGACACTATTCAGAAATCAGCTCTGGTGAACAGTGGTTCATGTGGGGAGAAATCAAGTGGGTGGGGAATGGGTTGATAGAAAGGAAGTTCTCTTAAGACCCAGCAGCTGTCTGGTGCCCAGTTTATACTGGTAATCCAGTTCCCACCCAAGTTCAAAGATGCTGCTTCTGTTTGAGAACATGCTGATGGCTTGGACAATGAAACAATAATTGAAATTGTTGGTCTTATGGATGGTGGAATGACGAGATACTGGGTGGTGGAGGTTCTGGGTGAGTAGTACAAACAAATGCTTGATAACAGTTGGGAGAATGTCAAAGTGGATTTAGAAAGTGAAGATCTAGCTCAGAAGCTATTTTCAATAAAAAGTCCATAATCAGTCACACTCACAAACCGAATAATAGTAAAATTTGTAGATTTTTTAAAAAAGGTTTTTGATTCTGTTGATAGAAAAATTGTAGAAAGAATGATCCAGGAATATGGAGTTGAATCTAATCCATTGAAATCCTCAGACACGCTATATCAAAAATAAAATTTCAGAGTAAAATATCTAAATGATGTAAAATAAATACATCAAGTTCTTAAACTGTATCTTGGAGAAAATAGTAAGAGTTTGAATCGAAAAATAAAAGAATACAAGCTATCACCAATAACACTGGGGAGAAAAAACACGGATCTTCCATATAAACTGTCTAGCATCTGCAGATGATTTTTGCCATACTTTCTGAAAAGTTGAGAAATTAAACAATAAAAATCAATCTCTTAGTGGATATAGCCAACAAAACCATTTTAATAATCTCTTTGGAAAAAGACAGAAGTTATGAAATATTTTTAAAAAAAATTCTCCAGAAATCCTAGTATCAGATATTATTCAAATAAATAAAGAAATTCAAATATGTAGGGAACATAATTAAGGTTTTTTTTTTTTTTTTTTTTTTTTTTTTTTTTTTTGTGGAAGGATGGAAAGAGCATGTGGCATAACTAGGAATATCTACAACTCTGATCTAATTTAATTTAAATTGAGATAGAGCACACACACTCCAGTGGCAATGTCCATACACCCCTACCTTCCCATAACATTATTTTTCACTACCTACCCACCCTTGCCCTTTATGAATTGCAACCTTAAACTCCTTTGGTGTTTTTGGTAAACTGTCTATTATTTCCGTTGGTAATTTTTTCCAGTCCCTGACTCCCTTGCCTAGAAAAGAAAATTTTCCAATGCCCTTTTATCTTAAATCAAATGCCAAATTATGATCATGGTTTTCTGTTCCCATCTGTGCAAAACTCATAATCCTACTAATATCAATCCATGCATTATAAGCCTTGACCAAACCAATTACACGCTTTGCCTGCCTTCTGTTTTCCAGTGACTCCTGACCCAGCTCCTTCAGCCTATCAGTTACTGATTGCATTCTGCGGTAATTTCTGCAAACAAATCTATCTGCCCTCTTGTCTGATGAATTTTTGTCTAAAACAACACTATAATGATGTCCTAGACATGGCACTGTGTTACTTTTTTCTGTTCCCAAAAATGAAGAGAACTTTGAAGGGCAGTTGTTTTACAAGCATACACAAGATTAAAAGTGTGTTGCCTAAAAAGCTCAAAGCTATCCCAAAGATCAAGTTCCAGAAGTGTTTTGGGAATTGGAAGAATCACTGGCATAAGTGTATAATATCTGGTGGGGACTATTTAGAAGGGGATCACATTGATGTAGACGAATAAATAAAATTCTTTCCAAAAATGAAAAATTCCTGTTATTTTTTTAACACACCTCATATTGTGAATTTTATTTTGATTTTTTGCTGGGAGTATAAAAATCTAACAGCTGATGTCTTTTTTTCTTTTTCAGGTAGTTAGTATATACATGGGAATAACAGCAAATTTAATAGATTCCTGGGAACATTTTAAAGCTGCGAAAACTGCTTTGACTAATACTCTTGAAGCTTCAAACATTCGAGAAAATGCGTGCAAATATGCTAATCGATTACAGGTACATTTTATGTTTTTCAGTTACACTGCACATTCAAATCTGTATATCCAGGCTTTGTTTGCCGACTGTATTGAACTATTGTTTGACAATTCAAAGGTACACAGAACCCACATTTGCTGTCTAATGAATACTTTGTTAATTATGAATGTATGAGAAATGATTACTGTTCATGTGTTTGATTTTTTTTTGTTCATTTATTCGTTTTTCTGAACATGTTTCTCTTCTTTCATAGAAGTATCTTCAGCAGTTTTCCCTGTTCAGTGCGTGTACATGTCATTGCTTAGTTATGCTAATACATTTTCGTATCTAAAGTTGTGGTATAAATTATAATCCGTTTTCATTGGTTTTTTTCTACACCTTACTCTCAGCATCAGTGATTTCAGCATTGTTGTCGTAATGCAGGTCATGTTCTCCTATGTTGCTTTATTTATGTGTAAACTTTCACTACACTTCATTGTAAAGTTTTTACAGCCAGCATACTTTGTTTATCTTTAGATTCTATAATACTGTGTAATATTCCCTTGTTTCTCTGTCTTTCTTCTGTATGTTTGTTTGGCAGTGTGTATTTGAAAACTTGTATATTTATGTTGTTTTTTGTTGTTGTTGTTGTAGTGATGATGTGTGTGTCCCTTGTTTAACCACTTTGTAGTGCACTGTATGGTCAGAAAATCTATAGTCTGCTTATGGTTAGGTTTTTACAGGCTCTAATACAAAAATCTCTTTTGATGCTCACATGATGCCAAAGATACTACATAAAGAAGACCTGATCTTGGATTCTCACTTTGTAGGTCAGAATATACAAATTATCAGTTTTTTGCACTTACTGTATAAAGAATCTTATTAAGCAAATGTATGAAGTCATAATCTAGGATGAATAGGTAGAAGTACAAAAAACTGATTAAAGAAGGACAAAGAAACTGGATGGCAGTATTATTACAGATTTGGACAAGGAGGAAGAAACCAGAGCATACAAAGATACAGAAAAAATAGCCATTGAACTTACAAGACAAACATTATTTTTTTTAACCAAATCAATCACTGTTTGGAGGAGTGACATTTCTAATATAAGTTGTACATTCTTTGCATGTGTATGAATTCCATTCTGTCAGTTGTGTGCTGTCATATTGAACTGTATGGGATTGGGATGAGTAGAGAGATGAGCTGGTCCAGGAGATGAAAGTATTTATGGAACCAAATATTCATTGATATTGCTTTTATACACACATAATTTAGAGGTACTGAAGCTTTCAGACAAGGCCCAAACACCTGGACCACGGAGCAAATACAGAGATTGGTTGTGTTGTCATTATTGGAATGAAGCAGTAATTCTTTGATTCGGAGTGGTTAGTGGTCACTATTTGTAATACTGTCCACCAGCAATTCTTGACCACTTGTATACCCACTGCCTCACGATGGATTTTAATAACATTAATAAATTTACCAGGACATCTCATTTTTGGGACTCATAAGTCAAGGAAGCAATCAAAATTCGATTAGCTGATAGTTACAGCAGAGAAAGATGAAGCTAAGGAAAATGGAAGCGGTTTCTAGGCAATATAAATAATGAAGGAAAGGGAAATTAACCCACCACATACCAAAGTTGACGGCTGTGATGAGAGAAAACACTTAGGCCGACAAACAATATTTCGACAACTGTCTTCTTCAGTAGTAGATAAACGGGCCATTAGGCTCCGTTCGTGTGCACACACAGAATGTTAGCCAATGACTAGGAGGGTAGTGGGGGGAAGGGTGGGGGAATGGCTAAGGAGTAGACTATCGTTATATTGCAGGTGATGGTAAAATGAAGCAAGGGTACCTAGTACTGACACGAAAAATCATGGCTGCAGATTCCTTGATCTTCGCCCTGGGGTCGAATCGTGTAGGGTTCCCTTGGATAGATCAGGTGTGCACTACACATGTGAATCGGCTACACGGGCGGCAGGGGCCGTGTGGAGTGCATTGGGGGATTTTTTAGGCTGAGGGAGGAAGACCCGAAACTGGGATTACAGTCACGGGCAGCCCAATTAAATTCGGCACCATATGTTAGGAGTAACGAAAATCAATCTCGACCGTTAAAAGTACTCGTTATAAACTGTAGAAGTGTTTGTAATAAGCAGCCTGAGCTTGAAAGCATTATTAGTAGCACAGAAGCTGATATAGTATTAGGTACTGAAAGCTGGTTAAAACCGGATATAAGTTCAGCAGAAATTTTTAACCATAGCATGAATGTTTTCCGTAAGGATAGGTTACATTCTAATGCAGGTGGTGTATTTATAGCTGTTCGTAAACACCTGTCGTGTAACGAAATAAATATTGATACGGTCTGTGAAATCCTATGGATTAGACTAATAGTAGCTAGGACAAAACTTGTAATAGGGTCTTTCTATCGTCCACCAGATGCAGATGTAGGTGTTGCTGAGGCCTTAAGAAATAACGTAAGTAATATAGCTCGTCAATTTCCGGATCATGGAATAATACTAGGAGGTGACTTCAACTTGCCGTATATTGACTGGAGTAATTACGCCCATGGTACTGGTGGCAGGGATAAAATATCCTGTGAGATTATTCTCGACCTTTTCTCAGATCTTAATCTTGAGCAGCTCGTCACTGAACCAACGCGGTGCGACAACGAAAACGAAAACATTTTAGATATTCTCGTTACAAATAGGCCTGAATTATTTACGGATATTTCTACCGCCACGGGAATAAGTGATCATAAAGCTGTAATTGCTACAGTAAAATTAACAGTCGAGCGCAAAAAGAAAAAAGAAAGGGTCGTTTACAGGTTCGAAAAGGCCCCAAAGGAGTGTTTAAGAAAGTTTTTGAGGGATAAATACATTACCTTTGTAGAAGGAAGAGGCTCGGTTGAAGAGATGTTGCTTCGATTCATAAATATAGTCAGGGAAGGTATGGACTTACATATACCAAAAAGGACAATCAGGGACGGGAACGATCCCCCGTGGTATACGCGTGAAGTCAAAAGGTTACTTAAAAAGCAAAGGAAGATTCATGCACGCTCAAGAAGGACGATGTATAGGAGTGATTTAGAAAAACTAGCTGAGGCAAGAGGACAGGTCAAGAATGCGATGCGCGAAGCCTTCAATGACTTTCGATGCAACTCACTTTCCAAGAGCCTCATTGAAAATCCAAAGAAATTTTGGTCATATGTAAAAAAAATAGGTGGTTGTGACAACAATATGCCAGTTCTACTAAAAGACGGTCAGGAAGTTGATGACAGCTGCGACAAGGCTACCGTATTTAACGCCGAATTTAAAAATTCCTTCACTGACGAAAACATGGAAAACATTCCCGTTTTTCCACGGCGTGTTGAATTTGAAATGGATCCAGTACAAATTGATAGTGTAGGTATCATAAAGCAATTAAAGCTCCTGAAGTGGGGGAAAGCGCCGGGTCCCGATGGTGTACCAGTAAGAGTATTTTCGGAATACGCGGAAGAAATAGAACCATTTCTGTCAGATATATTTCGTAAATCTTTAGAGGAAAGAAAAGTACCTTCTAACTGGAAAATTGCGCAGGTGATTCCCGTTTTCAAGAAAGGAGATCGGAGAGATCCTAGGAATTATCATCCGATATCGCTAACATCTGTTTGCAGTAGAATTCTGGAGCATGTCATATGCTCTAACGTTATGAAGTTTCTAGATGAAAACGAGCTACTTACAGCATACCAACACGGATTTCGGAAGAACCGATCATGTGAAATGCAACTGGCTCTATATTCGCATGATGTAATGAAAGTTATTGATGCGGGATCACAAGTTCATGCTATTTTCTTGGATTTTCAGAAAGCTTTTGACTCTGTACCACACAACGGACTCTTAGCGAAGATCCGAGCGTACGGTATATCTGATCAGATTTGCGAATGGATACGCGATTTTCTAACTGGTCGGTCACAGTATGTCGTTGTAGACGGGGAAGCCTCTTCTAAACTAGATGTTACTTCGGGCGTTCCTCAAGGAAGTGTAATAGGACCACTTCTTTTCTTAATTTTTATAAACGATCTCGGTGACAATGTTAATTGCAGGATGCGATTTTTTGCTGATGATGCACTTATTTATAGGGATGTGAGGTGCTCCGACGATTGCTTAGAAGTTCAGCACGATCTGGATGTTATTTCAGAATGGTGCCGTGAATGGCAGCTTACACTTAAATGTAAAAAGTGCAAGGCAATGCACATAAGTAATAAAAAGACCCCGCTTGCTCTGGAGTACAAAGTTAACAATTCAGTTGTCGACACTGTAGATTCCCTGAAGTATCAAGGCGTAACAGTACAAAGCAACATGAGATGGGACTTGCACATAACTTCCGTTGTAGGAAAAGCTAATTCCAAACTACGATTCATAGGACGTATTTTGAGAAGTTGTAATGCTCATACAAAGGAAATAGCGTACAAAACACTACTGCGTCCGCATTTGGAATACTGTTGTGGAATTTGGGATCCGTATCGCAAGGGATTGATTGACACATTAGAGAAAGTACAGAGAAGAGCCGCTCGATTCGTGACTACTAGTTACAGTCCTTACGTAAGTGTCACTGAGCTAATTCGTGGGTTGGGCTGGGATTGTTTGGCGGACAGACGACGTCGTTTTCGTTTGAATGTGCTGGAGAATATGCGAAAATCTTTAAGTTACGAGGGCAACGAAATACTTCTTCCGCCAACCTATTTAGGTCGCAATGACAGGAGGGATAAGATTAGAGAAATAAGATGCCGTACTGATTCATTTATATATTCCTTCTTTCCTCGATCTGTTCGGGATTGGAATGCGCAGAATTAGGATTGGTGCTTAGCACCCTCTGCCACCCACAGTATTTGTGATTTGCAGAGTATAGATGTAGATGTAGAAAATTATATCTAGTTATAAAAATGTGCAGGGTTAGGAGGTTGGATTTTAATATTGGTTAATGTCAGGTAGGTGTATGGCATCCAGGATATTCTCGAATGCTAGTTCCCATCTCTGGAGTTCTGCTGCAGTGGTGCTATTAGAGAAAACTCTGACTGCTCTCACAGTAAAACAGTCATTGAGATTGTTTGAATGATGGCTATTGCATGTTCTGGTATTGGAAGGTACAAGTTGTGGGTGGTGACTGTTTGTCTGTGGCCATTCTAACTAAGAGTTGCTGTGTGGTGAGGCCTATGTAGGAACTAGTGCAGTGGCGACAAATCAGTTGGTATATGACGTGAGTTGTTGAACACGTGGCATGTCCAATGAAGGGGAAAGTTTCCTGTGTGGTAGAATTGGATTATTTAGTGGTGGGTGGAAGCATGCTGCAGGTTTTACAGAGAGGTCTATTGCAAGGAAAAAATCCATATGGTACTTTTGGAGAGTCTGACAGAAGGTATTTGTGGATTAAGATGTTGGTCTGGTAAAATATGCACGGGGGACACTGGATAGAATTTTGGGTAGAAGAGTACGCATTTCTGGAAAGGAGTGACAAAGGCAGGATCTTGGTTGGTTTTTGTAGGAGACGAGTGAGTGATCGCACGGGATATCTGTTTATGTACAAGATCCGTGGGGTAACAATTGGAAATAAGGGCTTGGTATAGGCTCTGTGAGTATTGATGGAGGGAATGAGCATCAGAACAAGTGTGATTTCCATGGATAGCAAGACTGTATGGGAGGGAATGTTTGGTATGGAATGGATGGCAGCTATCAAAGTGTTGATATTGCTGTAAATTAGTAAGTGGTACTGAGGATGTGGACTGAGGTATGAAGGGAACCATGCCTGAGCATGATGTCAACATCGAGGAATGTGATGTGTGAGCAGGAGTAGGTTCAGGTGAAATTAATAGAGTTGCAATTGTTAAGGGAATGGAGAAATTCAAGGAGTCGGTTTTCACTGTAGGTCCAGATCATAAATATGTTAGCTATGTATCTGAACCAAACAATGGGTTTAAAGGGAGTGTGGTTCAGGAAATGTTCCTCCAGATGACCAAGGAATAATTTGGCATAGGATGGAGCCATGTGGGTGCCCATCGTGGTATACTTTAGAATTAAAGGTAAAGAAATTTTTGGAGAAAACTATATGGGTCAAGGTTGATAGGAAGTATATACGAGGCTGGCTACGTGGCGGTCGTAGGTCTAGGTATTGTTCTAGGGCACTGAGGCCCATTTTATGGGAAATGTTGGTATAGAGGGAAGTTACATCAAGGAGACCAGGAAGGAGTTTAGAGGTAGAGATGGGTGGACTGTAGATAGGTGTTCCAGAAAATGTGCAGTTTCTTTCATGTAGGAGGGAAGGTTATATAATTTATTATTTTTTGTGTTGTTTATTATTAATAAGCATAATTAATATTAGAATAATTATTATAATTAAGATACCAATATTAAAAACACGTTAATACATCAATCAAAACTAGCAGGAATTTCCAAACTTTTCATGATTATTAACAATAATAAGTTAGCGTATTTTATTTTATTTTTCCTACTTGACATTTTTTTTACAAAATGGAGAGAAACTACTCAAGAAAAAAACAAAGATGAGAAATTTAATTGTAACAAGGCTGTCTGTTGAATTTGTAACTTTGGTTCTTATTTTTAATGTTTCTTTGTACATAAAGATGGCTTTTCAGTTGTTAATTATTTTCTGTTAACATTTTTTCCTTTTCTTCACATTTCTTGCCAGAGGAAAAAGTGTATAACTCGGCGATTTTTTTTTGATTTTTTTTCCATTTCAAACTATTCAAATACCAAAAGAATGATCACTCAGGGGGGCAAGTGCATACGTTGGTTCTTCTTCCGTTCATTTGCTCAAAAAAATCAAATTAATCAAAATTAAAGCTTCTGAGTACTAAGAAGAACATTCTGTTGATTAACTCTTAAAGGGTCCTATATATTTCATGCTTCAAAAACAAATTTTTTAGGGTCAGTTAAAGTTGCACATACTCTGACTAACCTTAATTCTTTTCCATTTTTCCAGTCCGTATCACTGGCATATGTCTTATACATGTACATTATTTTCCTTTCCAATTTTCTGTCCTCCAGTGACTCCCAGCCTAACACCTTTATCGTACTAGTAATTGATTGTGTTCTATGGTAATTTTCACAAACAAGAAAAATCCTAGCTTCCATTCTTTGCACTCCTTCTGACTTAAATTGCTAAATATTTTATGCCCATAATATGAGTCCCGTATGGCCTTACCATATTCAGATAAGATACTGTTGTAGAGGTCTACAGATTTACAGGTAACTTAAAAGCTGTACAGTAGTACTAAAAATTTCAGTTTCAGTTGCTTATTGTGAAAATAATAGTGCCTGAAATCGAGTGCCAGCTTGTGGTAATGGTCATCTTTTCCCTTCCATGCACAACTTTTCATAGTTCCACCAATATCTTTCCATGCCTCATCACCAATATACGCCTTGTACACTCCCATGACCTTCTTCACCCTCCTGTCTTGTAATAAATACTATTCCAGCTATTTTATCATATCTGTCACTGATTGCATTCTGAAATAATTTCCAGAAACAAATCTAGCAGCCCTTTTTTGCACCCACTACAACTCCAGTATTTGATACTCAAAATGTAGGTCCCATACTATACTACCATATTCGAGCAATGGTCTGACCAAAGTTTTGTAACCAAACTACTTTACTTTTTTTGTACATCCCCTCATAACTCTCTCCAACAAGTGCAGAATTTTGAAACCTTTTCCTACCACCTGTCCAATGTGTCCTGCCCAGCTAAGCTTTTTATCAAATGTAAAGCCAAGATATTTTCATTTCAAGTCTTCAACAAGCAATTCTTTCACCACCTTATAATCTAAATCAACCTTTAGTTTTTTATTTGTGTATCTAATAAGGTGTCTCTTCTTTGCATTTATCTCCATCCCATGTTAACCAACCCAACTAGATATCCCGTCCAGATCACCCTGCAACTGTTTACAGACCTCTACCATTTTGATCCTTTTATATGGCATTATGTCATCTGCAAACAATCTAATTTCTGATAGTGAACAATCAACACAATTATTCATTAGAATAATGAATAGCAATGATCCCAATTTTGACTTCCACTTCTTTTGATACTGCTTTTCCTACCCTAACTTTCTGTTTTCTACCTTTTAAACCTCTTCTGCCCAGCAGATCACTTTCTGATCCACGCCAATAGTTTTTACCTTGTTTACTACCATTTTATGGCTCACTCTGTCAATAGCCTTTGACAGATCTAATGCTACACTGTCAATTTGGCCCCCCTCGTCCATTTCATCTGAAATATCTTTCATATATCCCACCAGCTGAGATTTGCATGAATATCCTTGTCTAAAGCCATATTGCCTACTTGAAAACCACTTACGTTCCTCACATGTATTTCTGATGTGGTTGCATATCAAAGTCTCTATTAATTTACCTACTACTGATATCAAACTGATTGGCCTATAATTTTCAACTCTATTTCTCACCTCTCCTTTTTGTACCAGCACTACTATCGCACTTTTCCAGTCCTGTGGTAAGCAGCAAGTATCCAGACTAGTGTTGTAAAAAACTGGGTTTTTTTCTGGCTTGAAAAAAAAAAAACTGTGAAAAAAAACATGTTTTTTTCTGGGACATGTTTTTTTTTCATAACTACTAAATCTCAAATTTGTAAGGCATTATCGTTTAATATTACTGTTTTAGAGTTTATTCTAAGTACTTATATTAATTTTTAGATCTACTATATTTTTCTGGTTCAGTAGAAAAAAATTACGAAATTATTGGCAACATTGACTGAAATTTTGTTTTATTAACGGGGACTTCCCGAATAGGCTAGGTTGCGCGAGAAGGAATCCTCGTTCCCTGTTGTTTGGATTGATACTCACTATTTTGAACTAGTGCTGCCAGCCCTACGAATTTATCTGTAGACCTACAGATCTTTTCAAAAAATTACGAATTTAAAATTTATCTATGGTTTTTTTGCCTGTTTTTGTTACTTATTGTGCTTTCCTTATAATCGTATACTTGTTAAACTCTCAGCATATAGTGATACTGACTCATTAAATTGTCAGTAATTATGAATTATTACCTTGCAACCGTTGCCGTAAACCAACGATTGTACGATAATAGATTTAAATTCAAAATTAAAAGACCGTAACACAGAACTATCGGCGCAGTCTTTATGCACAGTGTGTGCTTTGCTCACAATTTAAAATTGCAATCTCAAAATGTTTTGCGTACAATACAAGAACAACCAGTAAAAGAAAATGTAACTACTTCTGAAATTATGGATATAGAGGAGACAGAAGAAGAAACAGAAAATTCCAACACCGATCGAACTATAGTTGGTAGTGCTGATACTAGTGAATGTGGTACTGACATAGAGGATGAATAAAATTATGATACCTATATAAATACATTTATGAATCATTATGTAATGAAGACATTATATGATTCAGTAAGATTTAAAACGCACTTGTGAAATGTAAGTTCCGTAAATAAAACTATAATTTATCAAATATATTGTTTTCTGGGGAAAAAAACAAATTTAGAAGAAAAAAAACCAAGGGTGCTTTGTTTTTTTCATGTTTTTTTTTCACAAAGCTGAAAAAAAAAAAATTTTTTTTCAATTTGCAACACTAATCCAGACTCAGTTTAAATATCATCTCATGAAAGGTACAATGTCACATCTGGCTATCTTTAAGATATCTGTAGCAATATTATCTACACCAATCCCTTATGTTTTTTCAGCGTTCTTATTTCCTTCATGATTTCCTCAGGATGAATTTCAAATTTTTAGGTCTCTTCATTTCTAATTGTGTTGTTAAGCTCATTCTCTGAATTAGACCCTCCCACTTCTGATTCATTGTCCCTATGCTCTCAGTAAACCAGTTACTTAATATTTCTGCATTTTTCAAATCCACAGTAACTTCTTTTCCAACCTTATCTACAAGCATCTCAACACCCTACCCTCCCTTCCTCTCAGTTTTCTAACATAGCCATAGAAATTTCTAGATGCATCAGTCAATGGTCCTCCTGCACTGACAATACTGTTCTGTTGTGTCACTTAACAAATTGAATTAAAATATCATAGAACTGATACATTATATTAGGTTGTGGGTTGTGCTTATATTTTGAGTGCTGTCAAATACTACTTGTCTCTTGAAGTGAACAATGTGTGTTAATTATTCCAAATTAAATGTATAAGCTAACACTCTACTGCAAGCAAAATATAAACTTATTTCTTCAGATTTTCTGTGTTTAGTATTTGATTATTGTAATTCTTTGTTTTAAATCTGTCCTTTTGTTAATGTTATTCCTTCTTTTTATTAAAAGAAACTAATACCACAGACACAACAGCTTCTGAAAGAGGGAGTCTTGGTTGAAGAAAATGTTCTTGACCACGTCAACAAAGTGACAAACATTATACGGGAATGCAATGTCACACTGCGTTGGATAATGCTTCATACAGCTGCACCAAATGCAGGTTAAACTGTTTATACCAGTAATAAGTTTTCAGTTTATTTTATTTATAATATTTTTTATTATATTGGGAATATTTTCCTTATTTGACATTTGTGTGTTATTTGTATTTTTAACTCACTGATCGGTAACTAAAGGTGATAGATGGGCAGGTTTATGCCACCAGAAGATAGTATGTTTATGTTGGTGTATCATCTTGCAAAACAACTGTTACATGTGTGACTGTATCCTAGAATACAAAAATACAATCTTTCCAAAAATTTGTGCTTGGTTGTAGTTTGTATTGTTTCAATGCTATTCTCTCTATTACGACCATAAACAATTAATTATTCTTTTTCATTGTAATAATTTTGTTTAGAAATGATACATTCTGATATTGATCATTCTCTTCAGCTGCTAAACAAAGTAAATCAGAAATTTCATTGTTCTTGATATCTCTATGTACCACTAAGTGCCTTTCTCTTTCCTCCTCTGAATCTATTAATCAGTATCTTTTATTTTCCTTCAAATCATAATATTTTATTATTCATCCCATTTTCTTAATCGAGTTAATGTATGTTAATGTAGTAATTGTTTAACAGTAAAATTTGAAAAACCCTAAACAGTTATTTATTTGTTTCTTCAAATAATGATTAGATGTGTCTTTTAAAATTGACCATGACTTTTGCTCCCCACTTTTATTAAGTTGAATATTCTTATTATTATTTAGACTAAAATGTTGGGGGCATATTGAAAAAAACAAAAAAAGGAAACAAAATTTCTGTTCTAATTTTAATCCAAAGTTTTAGGTGATGTCACAATTTAATTGTATGATATATGCAAGAGTTGAAATTTTTCATCAACTGTGGTTGTTTACCTGGAAGCCACTTTGATTAACAATCATTAGAGGTGACCTTGCTTTTAGTATTTTAGATTTTAATGGAGCTCATATCCTGGAGATATGGGATGTTATTGCTCACTTACTTTTACTCAAACCTAACTCATTGGAAGAAACTACAAGGAACAGAATGACCGATGTGATGCACATTCTATAATAATTTGTAATTTTAATTCTGGTTGGTTAATGAAAAAGATTTTAAAAATTAAAAATGTGTTTTTTTATTTATTTATTTGGCTGCCGGGGTGTGACATTTTTCTTACCAGTCATGTTTCACATTGTTAATCTAAACTTCAGTTTTTATTTGTTCTCTCTGTCCATGCATTAAAAAAATCCATTGAGTGTTTGTAATATTTGTTCGAGTACCCAGAGATATGTGAGTCATAAAAAGTTAAAATTTCATGTCTGTGATATACAGTAGAAGAAATGTTGCTTAAATACTTGATATCCACTCAGAGAGCTCAAATATAGTGGTGAATCGTGAAATTGGAGCAATGAAAAAGCTAAGGATCGAGTATTAAAGCCTTATACATTTACATAATTATATCCTTGCATACATCCATAGATACTAATATTTTTCACTTTATGAGCCACTTCACCACTTAAATATGCATTGGTCAACCAACATCCAGCATTAACTCTCTTGGATATTGCTCTGTTCAGCACCTTTTGGGAATTCAAAAACTTACACGTATGCAGGCAATCTAACTTTCAACCTCTATCCCAGTTAAATATACAGAAAAGTGTAATATCTTTGGATTCAATCAAATTTGAAGAAAAACTAACAAAGAACACATAATTTGACTGTGTCTGAAGTTACGTCGTGTGTCCAGCCGATGGTGTTGTAAAAACACGACGTTTCGACATAGATACTAATTCCACTGGCGTGTATGAAAAATAGATGCTGAGAGACATGTACAAAATGTAATCAGATAATCATAGGCCGAGAGAATGATGACCGATAGAGACAGGAACAGGATGAGCAGAGGCATTGAACCAGTAGAGAATTGGAGAGGAAGAGAAGTGCAAAGACAACTGTTGCTGTAGGGCTTCTGTGAGTAGAGTGAATGGCACGGTGTATAGATACAACAGTTTCAAATATTTTTGTAATAATTGTCACTATTTTCTGTAATTCATATAAAGAGGAGATAAATGCAGAGGTATTTTTTATTTTTCTATTAATATTTTGATATCTAGAATAACAGCAATAACCTATCAACTGCTGAAAGAAGAACCAGTGCTTGGTAAAAGCTTACTGCAATTTACCTGATTTTGAATAATTCTGAACAGAAATATTAAGTTAAATTTGTTACAGTAATTTTTGGTGACATTTTAAAGAACTTGTTAATACACTTATTTATCATTTTTAATTTCATAAGATCATGGATTCTTCAAATAAGGGACTTGGTTGCTTTTCATGCTGAATTCCTGTTTCTCTATCAGACAAAATGTCTGATGGTTGATATGCTTATAGTGTTTCTTATTTTGCAGCATGGGATGGGAATAAACGATGCAAACAGATTCGAGAGCAAGTAATAACTGATACAAAATTCACTCCTCTTCAGGTTTTTGAACTGCTTCTCAATACAGCAGAATTTGAACTTAAAATAAAAGATTTATTTAAACATGTATGTATAAAAATTATTCATCACTTATTTAAGCACTACATACTTACGTTCCAATAAATGAAATGAGTTTTCTTTGCAGCTTCTTACTGAAAAGCAATCGAAGTGGGAGAGTTACAAAAAGGAAGCTGGGGAAAGAATGCTGGAGTTGGCTGAAGTGTTTTCTGGTACCAAACCACTTACCAGAGTTGAAAAAAATGGTACTATATTTTCATTGGATTTAAAGTATTTGTTGAGAATTTTGATAAAAAAAGTTTTAAATATTCTTACATTTTAACAGATAACTTGAAGACCTGGTTCTCTGAAGTAGCTAAGCAGATTGACTCCTTGAAACATGAAGACACCACTGCATCTGGCAGGAAGATTGCTCGTCTTATACAGGCACTTGAGGAAGTTCAAGGTAGAAAAGTACTCTTTCTTTTCCATGTTAATATCTTGTTAGTTTAATAAATGCTTGAAACACATTTATCTAGGCCAGTTTAAGTGTGAATTTGTCTACATATTAGTTTTTCATTGTCGATAGATATGTCGTAGTTCTGGTTAATAATAAAAGTTTATTATTTTAGCATTCGTCCCAACATATCCTTTCACCCATAATTTCTAAACCAATTATATCTATAAGCTTGTTTAAACCATCAAGGAATAGGTTTAATCCAGAGAACAGAAAAGCATTTCTACCAGCTAGTCACAGCAGTAACATACCTTATACTGTGATTTGAAGGCTGCCCATGCAGAATATAGAAAGTTCAATTAGAGTATTTTTTCAACTGTAACAGTCATTTTTACTGTTAAAATGCTTTATGAGGAGCGTATTAAAGTTTATTTATTATATCCAGAAAAATTTAGTTTAGAAGATATTTCAATTTGTTGATGCCTTTACACCATGCGGTCAGAAGTGAATAACTAGTAAACACGAAAAGTCACAGCAAGACTTTTGTCACTAGTTGTAGTCAGCATCCTCTAGTATATTCTGAGCGTAAAATCAAGTAATTTGGCAAAGTATAAGTAAGATTTTTAATTAAAATAAAAAAATCAATGGTAGAACCAAGAAATTAATTTCAGAGGATAGACAAAATCAATAGGATTAAAATGACATATTGGTTTCTGTTGAAAGTTCAAGATAACTGCAAGATTAATGAGATTTTATAAATGTATTGTTATAATTATTGGAAAAGGTGCCAGGTTTGATGATGTAAGAGAATTCTGGATAAATTTAATAGAAGCATTTTTTCGGACTAAATCAGGTTAAAACATAATGAGACACTAGGAAGGCCATATGTTAATTACGATTCAAGGTATCAAGTACTTTTTGAGATATTAATTTTCGAAGTTTTTGTTGACATTACAAAATCAGAGGACTCAGTGAGGAGAGGGCAGCCATAGTGGCTAGTCAGTCAGTCGCCCTGTAATTTTTGAGTGGGTAGGGTCGTGTGTTGCTAGTGGAGCAAATGACTCCTTGTGGTGGTAGTACATCCTATCAATGCTGTGTTTAAACTTTCATCTTGAGGAGGGGGCCAGATGTTTTCTCTCGTGAATGTACTTTACATGCAAATCTTGTAAGGAAATGTGTGTCTGATCGCCTTATTAAAAAAGTCTGGTATCTGACATCTGTACGAGAACTTTTGCAAGTAAGCTTTATGAAACTTTAGAACTGTGTGCAGTGTACTCATATCACTTCTCCCTTTTGCGTTTGAGGTCTACTTCAAGCGTGTGGCGGTTGTTTTATTTAAATGTTGTAGGTACCAGAGGCAACCAGTCATTAACATTATTAAATTAAGTTCAGGCAGTGTGTTACTTAACCCCCAGCAGAAGACTATCTTGACATAATGTCCTCATCTACTTAATTACTTTTCTCATATGTAAGGTTAGGGAAAATAAATCCTTCACTCATCAAGGCTGCACAAACACATAAATATGAGTGCACTTTACAGAATTTCATTATAAACCTTAATCATGATAAAAGGAAGACATATGGCAAGGGTATCAGGTAGTCATTTGGTGAGTTTTGGTATGTACACATCTGATCCTCTTGCCAAACGTCCTCCTTTAATCACGATTAAGGTTTGCACCAACAAATTGTAAGGTGTGTTCATATTTGTGGGTTTTCCATGCACCTGCTGCCTTCATCTGTAGTGAGTGAGAGGTTTATTTTTCCACATCCTTCCTTATTTTCACTGCCTAGGAACATTTTTGTGATCACTATTTTCTCCTATTTGTTGATATCAAATAAAAACATCTTGTAAAACAATAGGTGATAGAAGATATTTTTGGAAAAATCAAATGGAAAGGAGGTTAGGCTTGTGGGTTACTGGTTAATTTATTAGTAAAAGGAACAGTTGAAACAAGGAGCTGTAATATAGGGAGAAGATTAGAGTTTATCAAGCAGAAAATTTAGCATATTACATTAAAGATTAAGACTCAGGATTGCACAAAAATGATTAAAGGGATTTACAAGACGAGAGATGCCATATTCTGCATCTACTAGAAACTCCACCAGGGCCATGTGTTTATCTGTAGGTTCCTCTGATTTCCTACACATGTAAACCCTGTATTCCTGGAAATGTCTACACCAAAGCTTTCATTTTGTTCAGTTGCATGAATGATATCTTTGCTATTCGGTCCCAAGGAGAATCAATCCTCTTACCAGATACCATGGCAAAATTTCACCTTATTGTACTTGAGACCTGTAACATGTAGCTAATTGCAGAAGTGTATGAGATAGTTGATTACCTAGATACTTCTGTTCATATCTAATCTAATAACCTTCAGCCATGCCATTTATTAGCAGCTTCCATCCTTACTTTATTAACTTTTAGACCTATAAGCTGGGGGTATATGGTAAATGCATTTGCTTCATTCAGTAACCATGTAATACTTATTTTAATGGCATGTTACAAGCTTTTATATCCCAGGATTATTCCTTTGATATAGAACAGTCTTTTTTTTCGATAATCAAAAACCAAACTAAAAAATTATGCTTGAAGGCCTCAGCCTCAAAATTGTTAAAGTCTCCTACATCACCAGTTAGGTGCGGTCTTATGCGCTGTAAAAACAACTAGTGACAGTCTGTCTTTAAAAACTTAATTATCTGACAAATGCTTAAACTTTTTACCGAAACCACTATATATTCGTAATCGTCTCAATTTAGGCTGTATACTGATATAAATTTCTCAACTGTATTCCTTTTATTTAAAAAGTTCATTTTTTTCTCTTAATTAAAACTGCTAATTAAACTTTGCCAAGTTAGTTAATTTTATTATCAAAATGTTCGGAACAGTGTTGACTATAATAGATGGTGATAAAAGTTCAGCTGTAGCTTTACTCAATCTTAAATTTTTGCTTTTCTAATCGCGTGTCTCAAAATGTGAAGAAACTGAATTATCTCTTAAAAGAAATTTTTCCTATTATAGTAAATACACTTCAAAATTATTCTAATGATGAGTTTTCACTGTGGAAATGAATGCAGGGAAATTCCTTCAAGTTGACAATTACTGTTCTTGAAATTTCTGAGTCCAGCATAAGAGATTTCAAAATCGATCTATAGACTATGTTATTGCTGGGGATGGTTAGTGGGAGTGCTTATGGTGAACTAAAGTGTGCCTTACAAAGGCTGGTGATGACGTAACAAGGCTTGGCATATGCACATTTGCTTCCTTGGTGAAGCACCTTATTTATCATACACATGACTAAGCACTTAGACAAACTGTGTTCATGATTTATCTTTCGTATCACTGAATTCATTCATTTGACTGTGTGGTTTACTTACCATATACTTCCCATATTTTATTTTATAATAATTTCTGTTGAGCAGAATACATTGTGAAGGTGGTATAAACAGTTTACAATGAGTGCTGTCTTTGCTTCAATATTGCATAATAAGGTGAGATCCATGTTATTAAATACTGCAGCCAAAGGGCTTAAAAATCATAGCAGATTGATTTGTTTGTAAAAATTATTATAGGACACAATTGGTAACTGGTTTAATAAAAGGTCTGGAAGCTCAGTGAAAGACAGGAAGCATGTGAAGAGAGTACCAAATGTGTATAAGCCATACATTTGCAACGTGGATGGATAGATACTGGGTGAAGTGTTAGGAGTTTAGATGGAAGGGAAAACCATAAATTAGTGCTTGATTTCAGTCATAAGTGAGTGGAAATCTTTAGTTTTTAGATAAGGGACTTGGAGACTGGAATAAATGATCAAGGAAGGCATTGAACAATATAGCTAATCTTATAAGAGATATAGAAACAATGGGTGTCAGGAAAACTTGGACCTCTTAGAGGGGCAAAAAAAGTTGTGAAGAAAGGAAGAGTTTTAGACCTAAACAAATGGGGTAAAATAAGAAAAATCAAAGGAGTAGAATAAAAGTGACTGCTAGGTCAATATGACAAAGTAGAGAAATATTATTTTCAGAGTGCAGTCGATGAAGCATAAACAATCAAACATGATGTGAGGGAACTTAAATGTTATGTACGAACATCAAAGTTGCCGATGAGGCATCAGTAACATGAATATATATGAAATCTAGTCTTGAGGTTATTATTTCATGCTACTCTGAAAGATATTAATACAAATAAAGAAATAGGAAGAGAAGAGATTCCATTGCCAAAATCTTGGTGAGAAGAGGGAGTGAAAATATTATTTCAGCAACACAGGCCGACACATGTGAAAAATATATTACCACTATTTAATCTTCCTTCACAATTCTAGTGTTGATAAATCATTAAGATACCAGAGTGGAAAAAATGAAAAGTTGTGATTACCACCAGTTTGACATCAATGTTAGTATATAGGGCAATAGAAAGAAAAATGGAGAAAATTAATCAGATGAATAATTTTTGCTACAGAAAACGGAAGCTTTTTACTTTGTTTCCTTATGTCCTTGTGGCAGTTTTGTTCCCATCTATATTGATGCTATTCGTTCATATTATAAGCATGTTGTATTTCTAGTATACTTCTTTTCCAATGCCATGAAGCTACTGTTTTTTGATCAATGAGGCCATGCAACTGTGTACTTTCTACTTTACTCATTTGACTTCATGTCTTCTTCAGTTTCTGAAGATATTTTTCACTCAAAAGAATAATTTGTTTTCCTCATTGTTTAGGTATAGCTAGTCATTAATTGTTATAAGTAATGGTTTCTTCTGTGGTCCATAGTAAGGATAGTAAATTGTAGAAATATTCTTTAGTTCCTAAGTTAGAATCGATCAAGGGTGTGAAAAAATTTGTAGTAGATTTTATTGATAACTTCAGAAGACTAATTACCAACAGTTCAGATCAAAATGTTGTAACAGTACTTGACATTTATTTTACAGTAACTAAGTGCCAAGTCATTTGCTTTATGTGAATATATGCTAAAGAAAAACATCTTTTTATACACTAGGAGAGAAACTGGTCCATTACTTTTTTTGTTGGTTGGAGACAGAGAGAGAGAAGATATTGAGAGATCTTAAAGCGTTGGAAGAAATTATTACCAATTTATTTATGATAACTGATTATAATTCTCATGGAGATTAAAATATATCTGCTATGAGTTTAATAACTCTGTGGATTGTCTGTTATAATTTGTAAAAAGAATAATTATGAATTATAATAAATATGATGATAACTTTTCTTCTTACATATAGAGTTTCATCAGCTGGAAACCAACATGCAAGTCAAGCAGTTTCTCATAGACACAAGGCATTTTTTGCTACGGATGGTGCGAACGGCGAACATTAAAGAGGAGGTTTTGATCACATTGCAGATTGTTGGAGATTTAAGTTATGCTTGGGATCTTATTGATCCTTACACTTCTTACATGCAACAAGGAATAAAAAAAGATCCTTCCTTAGTCACAAAACTGCGGGCAACTTTTCTAAAGGTTTGTAATGTTTATATATATATATATATATATATATATATATATATATATATATAATCTCTGGCTGCACCCACCTCCCACAATGTTCTCTTGTTGACGAAGGGTTTTTTCCCTGAAAATTCCTTTATTATTTGTGTTTGTGTCTTTTCTGTGTGTTCGCGTCCCACATCCATCATCTAAAGGTAAGTGGTGGCTCATTTCCCTATCATAATTTGATTCCTTTCCGCTACTTAGTGTCTTTTTTTTCATTGTTATTATATATATATTATCAAAGTCTTTGTTTTAACTAATGGCTGTTAAAATGAAGTTCTCCTTTTGCATTAAATTAATATGGCATTAAGTAAGAACAAACAAACTGTGATGGGACAGTTAAATATTTCATAGTCTGAGCTTGCTGATTTATGTTGAATAATTTTGCATCAAATAAAATATATAAAAATATTAGTTTGCACAGAATTGGCTGTGATCAAAAGCTATTTTGAAATCGTTGGAAAAAATGAGAGAGAATAAAAATGAATAAAAAAAGAAAGTGGTTAGCAATGAATTTAGATTGCAAAGTGAATGGATGCTTTTGTTCTCAGATATTTCGCGAGAGTAGCCTTATGAAATGAACCTGCACTCTTCAGATAATAAGTATGAAGTTATAAAGTTGTAGATGCTGGAGCTATTAGTTTGAAAAGAAACTTTAAATACTGTGGCTAAAACAAAGACTTCTTTCAATCAGTTATAACTCTTTAATAACTTAATAAGGCTATCTTAAACCACATATAATTTCCACAACACTGAAATTATTAGTTGAACTGAATTTACAACACAGCATGCCCAGCTCTATTTTTAAATTGGATTTTAAATTTCGTATTAGTAATTTAATAAATAACTTTATGCTAAATTATATCTTTGACTAACAAGGAGAGGTCTTGTGGGAAAATTGGAATCAGAGAACAAACAAGACTCACCCTAAAGCAGTCCTGCCTGGTGGGCCTAGAAATCAGGGGTTTAAAATTGTGTGTAATTGATATGTATCTGTAAGGAAGGCCATTTGCTATAAGCACTGTTTTAGCTGTGTTGCTGTTGGGATGATCCCTGGTACGATCCCAGCAATTATTATTATTATTATTATTATTTCTCTTTGCTGTTCACTTTTTTAGCTTTACAAATTTGTTTTGAGAAGTACACAAATGTTTGTGTGTTATTAAATCTAGCAAAAATTTAAAAAAATAAAATTACATGCACAGCAGCAACATTTGATAAAATATATCTTGCTACCACTATATACAGTTTTTATTATGGAAGAAAGAAAACATATTTCATTTACATTTGTAAATTCTGGTCTTTCGTTCTTTAATTTTGAATTATACTAGGCTTATTATATTATGTCATAAAATACAGGCACTCACAAAATGTGGTGAATAATTGAATGTATCTTCATAACAAGATATTTTGCAATTAACTTGCAATAATTCCAACACACTTTGAAGCTTTTATTATTATTATTATTATTATTATTATTACCCGAAGAAATGCACATCACATGGCTGACATAAATGCATACATTTTGGCAGTATCACTTTTGTTGTGCAACCAACTTAGCTGTTTTCATTTTAAAAAGCTTGATCATAAACTTTTGTATAATCATGTCCACTCCACTAATCAACCAACAACAAAAATTCTTCATTCCCAATGTATGGTTTAATGACTAACTTGAAAAATTTGCACACAGTTCTGTCGGCAGTTTTTCCAATTTGGAATGTTTGCTTATTCCTCAAACCGAGCGTGGTGGTGTAACGGCTAGCATTCTGGCCTCGCATTCGGGAGGACGGCGGTTCGAATCCCCGTCCGGGCATCCAGATTTGGGTTTTCCATGGTTTCCCCAAATCACTCCAGGTGAATGCCGGGATGCTTCCTTCAAAAGGCCATGGCCGAATTCCTTCCCATTCCTTGCCCCCATCCTTTCCCGTCTCTAAAGACCTAGTTGTTATAGGAGACGTTAAGCAGTTAAATAAAAAAAAAAAAAAATTATTCCTCAAAGGAAAATAAATAATTTAGTTAATTTGTTCTCAGAAACAAATCCATAATGTAAATTAAATATTAATAAATAATTCTGAATCTGTAATGCTACAAAAGCAAATAGCAACGAGGAAAAAAAAAGTATTAGCGTATGGTTGTGTAGTGACCACAGGCCACTGTAACAGTTTTCGAAACAATTACACAACGGCTGATTGCGAGCAGCGGGCATACGAAACCGCCGAGTTGCCAGGCATCGTACTCTAAGTAGAATGCTGAGACAGCAGACTCGCCCCACTAGCATGACCGCATCGAAGGAAGATGACGGCATTACGGAGTGATCTGATAGGCTCACAGAATCCCCTCCACATTAATCGAGAGGGTGGGGGTTGGGGTAAAAACCCAGGAGCGAGGTCGAAATGGGGGCTCTCCGCCGCCGCTGCAGCCGCTGTCTTCCGCCGCAGCCGCTGCCGCTGTCTACAGCCGCCGCCGCCGCCAGAGGTGTCGCAGCAACAGCCTCGGGGTAACCTGCCACTAGCAGAGGAGCCGCTGCTGCCGACATCGTCACAGCCGTGGAGCACAGACAGTAGCAGAGGAGCCGCTGCCGTCGACATCGTCACAGCCGTGGAGCACAGCACAGACAGGTGGGAACACTCTGCTGATTGGTTGTGGGAGTCACGGGAAGCCATAGAATCATACTTCTACGTTGTGCCCGCTCGCTTTCGCATTCAGCCCTAGTGCCTTTGAATATCACACGACAGCAGGTCACCTTATACGTCTTCCTGCCGCCATAAATCAAGTTAGTGTACCTAAACCTGAAAGATACGTGTATATATGTTTATCTGTAATAAAGCTGTAGATAAGGCACTGCAGGTGTTGATTTAATTGATCTGCTCCTATAAACTGGGACTGGTTGTGTGCGCTCGGTAATAATCCGACCATGCAATCCTTGCCTATTGGCTTGCTCTCGGGAGGTACCTAGGAGGATATCTCTCCAGGTTACTACAGTTGTATCGAACCAGGGACCGCCCCACAATAACACACCACCTTAATCCCCACGGATAAACAGATGCTTTTAACAAATAACCTGCCGTACAGGTATAGATCATTCACACACAATTTTTACGATTTCTAACCTCCTTATTTCTCATAAATGGAGGCCCATCAGGGAGAACTGCTGTGGATTGAGAAGCCTGAGGTGGCATACTATTCATCAGACTGGTTCATTCTCTGATCACCATTTCCACACCAGTGACCTCTCCTGGTAAGTATTGCAGCAAGCTGTAGGTAACTGTTAATGGTGTGAATTCATATTGTGCTACAGGCAGTTTTTATACTGTTCATTGAAGTAAATTCATAAATGCCCCACGGATTCCAGTTATAATTTTAGTAACAGAATACAAATGGCATAAAGTATCCATATCCTTTCCTTATAATAGTACAATATTTATACTAAAACCGTTGCTTATGAAAAAAGTACCACTCATTAACATCATTCCACCATTCAAAAATGTTTTGTATTTTTAAAAAAAAAAGAAGAAGAAGAAAAAAAAAGAACGTTCAGAAGTAAGAATTCCAGACTAATCCTTTTATATTTTCATCTTCATCCAGTTGGAATTGGGATAAAATACTTCCATTAATTTTTATTGTTAACTACTAGGAATAAATTTTGTATATTTAACAGTTATACCTGTATAACAAAATATTGTTCACAGCAATATTGAACATATCATATCAGTGCAGTATAAAATCAGAGTATTGTATTTACTTTGAACATAAAAATTGAAAAAAATATTATCTGGTAGTCCCTTTTATGTATTTATTCTGCAATAGTAACTCTTTTATCTTTTTTTTTTCTGTCGTCAGTCTTTTGACTGGTTTGATGCAATCCTCCATCCCTTCCTATCCTGTGCTAAACTCTTCATTTCTGCATACCTCTTACAACCCATGTCCTCAATTATCTGCTTCGTATATTCTAATGTCTGTCTCCCTCTACAGTTCCTACCTTCGACAATTCCCTCCACTAACAAATTAACCAATCCAGCATGTCTCAAAATATGACATACCAGCCTGTCTCTTCTTTCTGAAAGCTTCTTCCACAAACTTATTTTCTCACCCATCATTTCCAAAACTCGTTCATTTCTTACTTTGTCAGTCCACTTAATTTTCAGCGTTCTTTTGTAGCACCACATTTCAAAAGCTTTTATTTTCTTTATTTCTGGTATTTCTAAAGTCCATGTTTCGCTACCATAAAGTGCTGTGCTCCACACAAAGAGTTTTAAAAAGTTCCTTCTAATTCCTAGATCAATATTTGAAACTAAAAGGTTTCTCTTTTTCATGAAGGCTCTTTTTGCTAGTGCTATTCTGCTTTTAACATTATTCCTGCTTCGGTCATCGGTTGTAATTTTGCTTCCCAAGTAACAGAACTCACTTACTTCTCCTATTGCATCCAATACTATTTTTATATTTAATCTGCTAGTATTGGTATCATTTCTGCTAAATTTCATCACTTTAGTCTTACTTTGATTTATATTCAGTCCAAAATCTTCCTTCAGTGTATTTTGTTCATGCCACTCAGTAACTTCTCAATATCCTCAGCCCTATCTGCCTACAAGACAATGTCGTCAGCAAATCGTAGCATGCTGATTTTTTCTCCCTGAAAACTTATGTCACATGGAAATTTTTCTTTGACTTTCTTCATTGCTTCTTCTACGTACAAGTTGAATATTAAGGGGGATAAACTACAACCTTTCTCACATCCTTTTTAACTGATGCATGTCTCTCATGATTCTCTACTTTTATTATAGCCACTTGGTTCTTTTATAGTTTATAAAGTATTCTTCTATCTCCATACTTTAGACCTGACTTCTTTAAAATTTATAACATCTTGTTCCACCTAACATTATCGAAAGCTTTTTCTAAATCAACAAATGCCATAAAAGTATCTTTGTTTTTCTTGATCCGCCCTTAATCTTAAAGACAGAATTGCTTCCCTTGTACGGATATTTTTCCTAAACGCAAACTGATCTTCACCTACTATCTCTTCTACTACCCTTTCCATCCTTCTGTATATCATTCTGGTCAGTAATTTTGAAGCATGTGATGTTAGACTAATGGTGCAATAAGTCTCACATTTGCCAGCTTGTGCTTTCTTTGGAAGTGTGAAGATGATATTTTTATAAAAATCTGTTGGAATTTCTTCTGTCACATAACTTTTTGATATCAGCTTGAATAATCTTTCGATTCCTTCCTCTCCTAGGGATTTAAGAAGTTCTGCAGGGATCTCATCAGTTCCAAATGTACCAGACTGCAGAGAAGGATCTATGAGGGGGTACCAAAAAAAACTGGAATTATTTGTTAAAAGCTATATATTTTCAATTTTTTTATCCCCTTCAAAATATTCTCCATTACAACTAATACATTTGTCCCATCGGTGCTTCCACTGTTTGAAACATTTTCTGTAGTCATCTTTAGAAATGACTGGCATTTCCTCCCTCATTTTTTCCTTGACCTCTTCAATGTTGTCAAATCGGTGTCCTTCCAGGACCCTTTTGATGCATGGAAATAAGAAAAAATCGCACTGAGCCAATCAGATGAGTAACCAGGCCATTTTTAGCCAAAAATTGCCTAACAGAGACAGCTGTGTGTGCAGGTGCATTGTCATGATGGAAGAACCAGTCTCCTGTCTGCCACAGATTGGGTCTTTTTTGATGAACACTGTTGTGTAGTCTTCTTAAAACTTCCAAATAAATGGTTTGATTGATGGTCTGATTGAATTACGCCCTTGGCATCAAAAAAGCAAATGTGCATTGTTTTGAAGTTTGATTTGAATAGACAGCATTTTTTTGGATGAGGTAACAATGACGTCTTCCATTGGCTTGACTGTTGCTTTGTTTCTGGGTCATAAGCGTAGCACCATGACTCATGACAGAAAATCTGGATCAATTTCAAGCTGTTGTTTCAAAGCACAACTTGTTTCAACTCAACGTTCTTTTTAATTGTCAGTGAGAGGCTGAGGAACAAACTTGGCAGCAACCCTTTTCATTCCCAAATCTTTGGTTAAAATTCGCTGAACAAAGCTCCAAGATTACTAATCTCTGACAGTTGATCAGTTGTCTGTCGACAGTTTGAGAACACAACATTTTCATCGATTTGGGCAGATGATGGACGTTCAGAACGATCTTTGCCATCAATTGACATGTCGCCATTTTTAAACTGAGCAAACCACCCTTAGACTTGAGTTTTCCCATAGTGTCATGTTTGTAAGCTGTTTTTAACATAAAAACAGTTTCAACAGCATTTTTACTGAGTATAAAACAAAATTTCACAGCTGCACGTTGTTCGCTTAAACTTGCCATTATCAAAAATGAAACAATAGCAAATCAGCATTTGCAAAAACAATCGTTGCAGATTAACAGAACAAGCCTGGTAGATATTACAGGAGGCACTGAACTGACACTATAAATGCCTAGCGGTAGAAACGTGTAGTACACAAGCTCCGCCCACGGCAATGCTATTCTGGTTATTTTAGGATACCCCCTCGTACGTTATCAGTCACATACATTAAAGATACAACAGATACTTTTGAGGCTAACAAAACAAAGCTTGTTGTATTCTGCTATTGATTTCTTTGAAAAATGAAGTAGTGAGTCAAATCAAATTCTTATCTGATGAAAAGTTTTTTACTGTTGATGTGAAAAAAAATCAACCCTAAGAACTTCCTGATTGTTTCTAGAGCAAAAGCAAAATTTCTGCTAGTAAGGTTATGTCATCCCAATCCATTTTTTTATTTTTTTATTGCAAACTATCATGAAATGGTTTTATTGCGCATATTGTGCAGAATGTGGTGAAACTGTGGATGGCAACTGTGGCCTCTGTGAGACAATACGTGTTTCAACAGCATGGTGCACCACGAGATAAGAACCATATAGTCCAAAACTAGTTGTCAGATAATGTGGACATATTCTCGTGTAAAGAGTTCTGACCCTCCAATATGCTAGGTTTGCACATCATTGCAGTTTTATCAATAGAGCTGCTAAAATTCCAATATGGCAGCTTAACCTACTGCTATCGAAGCAACATTTGACAATATGTATAGCACTGCCTTATTTAGAGTTGGTGAGTACTTCAGTGAAAGGATTGAGGCTAAGGAGGACTACGTTGAATAATTCCTCTCTGGGCAGGTCACCAACAGACATCCAAAAGGTTTCTTTTTTAATTTTAATTTTTTTCCAAGTAAAATTTATTAAAAAGTATTTATTTTATTCAGATTCAAAAATTTCCCCCTTTAGATTTGGAATGCTGTACACTATTTCTGCATATTCTTGTTAATGTCCTGAATGTAGTGGATTTACTGATTCAGGTGGTGATTTTCATTTCCAAAGGTGTTATCAATCAGCTGCCAAAAATCATTATAATAATGTGCAGTTACACTTACAGCATTTAATCTATTATAATACTTGGTTACAATAACTCTTGACAATGTTTAATGTTAGTATTTTTTCTAATATTAATTTTTTAATTTTCCCAAAATTAACAAACTGATGACATCTTAATCTTGTTACACTAGAGAAGAGTAGAAATATAATAATTCTCACATGTACACAATTTGAAGAGTCTACAATCTAAGTTAACAAATATTCTTGGTAAGAAGTAGGGCGTGTAAAAAGATATTGGCTACAAATAACCATCATAATAACAGGGAGGTGAACCGAGGGAGAAAACCAGTATAAGCAAGCAAGAAGGGATGGAGATTTGATATTGGTTTAACCTTTTATACAGGTATAAAAAATGAATGTTTGGTTGTTTGTATGTTTGTCTTCTATGCATTCCTGTATCATTAATCTGATTATGATGAAACTTTGGTGAGTTATTGCGTGCTTGGGTATAAAGGTTTCTGACCAAAAAAATCCAAACAGTCATCCCCTATACTCCTTTACAACACTTAATTTTTTATTAACCCACATTTGTATCTGATTTTGATGGAACTTTGCACGTATACCTTAAAATAAATAGAAAAATACTGTCCTCTCCCAGAGATCCGATTGGGGGACTATTTTACCTCTGGAATACTTCATACTATTTGTAATTTGAGAGGATTACATCACCTTGGGATACCATTACCTATAATGCTGTGGTTTCCTGTTGTCTTCTACGAGGGTGGTCCCAGAAGTACCCAGCCTGACTGAGAGATGGCAGTAGTTGCTTGAAAAATATCCCTTTATTTCAAAGCACTTAGTCTATGAAGCACATGTTTCAAGTTTGAAGACGCTACGTTGTTTCGTATTTGTTTGGCAACAATTAATCTTGAACGTTGTAAGTAAATTTGTAAAAATGGAGAAAATTGGTCATCGTTATGTGATACAATACTTTAATTTGAAAGGCCTCAGCCCAACCGATATAAAAAACTGAGCTAGATTCTACTCTGGGTGAGTCTTCTCCTTGGTTACAACAGTAAAATATTGGGTGGCAGAGTTTAAACAAGGCCGTACGAGCTGCCAAGACGAACATTGCAGTGGTCGGCCAAATGAGATGACGACTCCAGAAATGGTGAAGAAAATCCACAAAACGGTACTGGATGATCGTCAACTGAAAGTGTGCGAGCTAGCAGACATAGTAGGCATTTCAAAAAGTGTGGTATATCGCATATTAACTGAAAATTTGGACATGAGAAAGTTATGTGCAACATGGGTGCGGCGTTTGCTCACACTTGAGCAAAAACAGTGCCGTGAAGATGTTTCAAGTGAGTGTTTAGTGATGTTTCACCCCAACAAAGCTGAATTTTTGCGCCGTTTCATAACCATGGATCAAAAATGTGTCCATCACTTCACCCCAGAGACAAAAGAAAAATCAAAACAATGGACTGAAAAGGGAGAACCTGCTCCAAAGAAGGCCAAGACCATTCCATCTGCAGGCAAGGTCATGGCGTCTGTTTTTTGGGATGCACATGGGATAATTTTCATTGACTATCTTGAAAAAGGAAAAACAATCAACGGCGATTATTATTCGAAGTTATTGCAACGTTTGAGCGAAGAAATCAAGATAAAACAACCACATTTGACTAAGAAGAAAGTGTTGTTTCATCACGACAATGCTCCAGATCACAGATCCGTTATTGCAATGTCCAAAATTAATGAATTAAAGTTCGAATTGCTACCTCATGCACCTATTCGCCAGATTTAGCTCTCTCGGATTACTTCCTGTTACCAAACTTAAAAAAATGGCTCAGTGGTCAAAGATTTTCGACCAACTAAGAAATGATGTCGGCTATTAATGGCTATTTCGAGGAGCAAGACAGTTCTTTTTATAAAAGTGGTATCAAAGCTATTGAAAATTGCTGGAATAAATGTATAGAGCTGAAAGGAGACTACGTTGAAAATAAATACAGTTTTTTCCAAAATTTTTGTTTTTCATTGCTAGGTCGGGTACTTCTGGGACCACCCTCGTACATCCTCATGCCATTGATAATTTCTGAGTCATCCGCGTTTAGGAGCCGTTTCCAACACTCCCACTCTTCCACCCACCTATCAGAGGCCGTTGGCAAGCAATCTTGTAGTCACCAGTGCCTTTTCCGTTCAAACAGGGTGCACAACATGTAGAGAGAGGTTGACATTTGGTTGGAAGAGGCTAATATAGTCTGTCGCAAACAATTGCATCCCCTATCCTACCACTGGTAAAACCATCATAGGCTTTGCCTCCCGTAGCATGTCCCATCTTATACACCAGCTTATCTTTCTTCATCGACAGAGTTCTTACACTGGGCTTACCTTGAATCCATTATCCATCAGAATGAATGTTCACAGACAACAGTTTTTCCAAAATTTTTACTATCTTGTGGCTTTCTATGCCAGCTCTCACAATTGTCATAACCTCAATAACTGTTTCACAACCAGAGCCATCAGAGTAGTCTCTGAAACCACATACCCATTTGAATTCCAAGATGGTGTAACGTCTCCTCAAGCTATTCGTGTTTGTATAGTTAAAAGTTCGTTGAAGCAATTGTGCAGCTACACTTCCTAACACGATTTTTCTTTTTAAGCTTTCTTCCACCACTAATTACTCTTTTAATTAAAGGTTCGTTTTGCCGTGCGGTCGCCAGTCTTTCGGCTATGCTAATTGGTTAATTAAAGTCACAGAAGAAAAAAACACATATGCGTACTAGTTTTTGTAGATTTATTCCTCTGAGACTACACAGTCCACAAGCATGCCACCAGACAATAATACTAATGTTTCTTCGTCACCGAAGATAGCAGCTTCAAGTACAGTCAAAACAACTAAATAAGCAGTGAGCACAATTCTCGAAACTAATTAACAAACAATCGCCATAGTCCGATTCTGCAGTAGTTTACTAAACACAGTTTATATTGAATCAGGTCAATCGGAAGAACCTTCATAGTCCAACATATACTTTAGCACACATCCCACAGTGTTCTTTAGTACGGAACACACGCCAAGCAGCCGTACGATGTATTCACGGGATAAACACACTGCCGTAGACCTTCCGTTCCCGCCGGCTGTTCCGTACATTACCACCTGACAATCACCGACTCCCCCGCTCGGCGCTCGCCCACCGCCAAAGACCTTACATACCTCTCAGATTACACTATCCACTCCAAATATAACCGTAACGTTCATGGTTACGTTATACCCCCACCGTTACAATGTGGCAAAAGTCGGCATTGACAAAGCACCGACTTTTGTCATCACAAACCACACTTGTTCACATATACATAGAAACATTTTACAAAAAAAAAATACAAGATTAAATGTTTACCAAACATAAAGGGAAGTCTGGGTGGCTGCTTGCTTATCCTTAAACTAACATAATTACATACACATTAAGAGTAACACACACAGTCTGAAACTGCATGAAACAAATCATCAAACCTTTCAATGTCCATATGTCCTTGCTTAGATCCATGACATATAACCAAGAAATTACAAATTGAGTTACAATATATTTTGACAACAATTTTTCCTCTCTTTTTTTCTGATGTATGTCACATGCACTGAATCGTGCCTTGTTTACTTCGACAGTGCACTGACAGTGTGCCCTGCTCAGG
>CM061920.1:328173326-328203620 GCA_031002005.1 Vandiemenella viatica | reverse complement strand
TGTCTTTGGCAGAAGTATGAAATTGCCACAGGTCGACCACTTTCAACCCCCATCTCCCACCCCCCATAGCTACCGACATCTAACAACCATAGTGCACTACATGAGATACGATTCTACTACCAAACACAAACACCAATGCTCTATGCTATGTAGTTGTGGCAGAAAAGTGACATATGCGGAGACAGTCGAAATACGAAAATATCCTTGGTCGGCCACTTACAACCACCATATCTACCACAGTACCACAGTTTCTGAAATTCGGCCGCTGTTGTGATCGAAAGGTGACTCTGTGCTACTACTACACACAAACGCCAGTTATCTGTGATCTATAGTTTTCGCTGAAAAGTGATACACCATGACACTTTTGTCTTTGGCAGAAGTATGAAATTGCCACAGGTCGACCACTTTCAACCCCCATTCTCCCACACCCCCATAGCTACCGACATCTAACAACCATAGTGCACTACATGAGATACGATTCTACTACCAAACACAAACACCAATGCTCTATGCTATGTAGTTGTGGCAGAAAAGTGACATATGCGGAGACAGTCGAAATACGAAAATATCCTTGGTCGGCCACTTACAACCACCATATCTACCACTAGTACACAGTTTCTGAAATCGGCCCGCTGTTGTGATCGAAAGGTGACTCTGTGCTACTACTACAACACAACAGCAGTTATCTGTGATCTATAGTTTTCGCTGAAAGTGATACACCATGACACTTTTGTCTTTGGAGGAAGTATGAAATTGCCACAGGTCGATCCACTTTCAACCCCCATATCTCCACACCCCCATAGCTACCGACAATCTAACAACCATAGTGCACTACATGAGATACGATTCTACTACCAACACAAACACCAATGCTCTATGCTATGTAGTGTGTGCAGAAAAGTGACATATGCGGAGACAGTCGAAATCGAAAATATCCTTGGTCGGCCCACTTACAACCACCATTATCTACCACAGTACCACAGTTTTCTGAAATCGGCCGCTGTTGTGATCGAAAGGTGAACTCTGTGCTACTACTACACACAAACACCAGTTATCTGTGATCTATAGTTTTCGCTGAAAAGTGATACACCATGACACTTTTGCTTTGGCAGAAGTATGAAATTGCCACAGGTCGACCACTTTCAACCCCCATATCTCCACACCCCCCATAGCTACCGACATCTAACAACCATAGTGCACGACAGGAAGACGATTCTATACCACACACAACTACCTAAAGGTCTATGTTATGTAGTTGTGGCAGGAAAGAGAAGTATACGGAGATACGAATTTTTGGTCGAAATATGAAAACGCCCTGCACTGACCAACTTTAATCATTATATCTCCCACATCCCCACAGCTATCGGCATTCGGCCAACGTTGTGCACGACAGGAAACTCCATGCTACTTCCACCCACAAACATCAGTGATCTGTGCTAGGTAGTGGTGGCTGAAAAGTGAAATATAGGAAAAAACACGTCTATTTTTATATATATATAAGATTTACATGACTGAAACTCCGGAATTTTCATGAATTTAGTTTTCTTTTGAATTATTATTATTTTATTACATCAAAAAGTGACGAGAATTAGTGAAATGATCACGTAGCAAAAATCTATTGTTTGGAAATTGGATAATAATGGATTACCCTATTCCAGGTTAGTTTAAAGTTTCTTTACTATTAAAAAATGTTTATTTAGAGCTTGTGTTAAGTGTTGTGTGTCTTTACTGTTCCTGAATTGGTTTATTTAATGAATTAGGTTGTGGTATCAGCTTCTATATGAAATGTTCCTCCCATAACCTGTACTTGCAATGAAACCTTATGTTTAGAGGAAAGCTTTCTCCCTCCCTTGTACTTGAAACTAAGAAAACTAGAATTTACCAAAATTCTAAGGTGCTTACACAAAGCACCAGTCAATCCTGAGTTGAGTGAGAAAGTGACGATGGAGAGGTAACATCACACAGACTGACAAATGTTTCCATGCCATTTACGGATTCGCATAAATTCGTGAGTGATCTTGAAGAACGTTAAATAAGGGGATTGTGGGATTCCATTGGATTGTGTGATCCCGCATGGCTTGATTGCAATTCTAAAAGGAGGATATGAATTTGGGCAGGGATACAAAAATTAAACACTAAAATTTGGAAGCAGGATAAGGAAAACACTACATGACAAAAAGAACATTTGAAGAAACATTTTTATAACTATTACTGTTGGTAGAAAGAAGATGATAATTTGATAAACTGCCTAGTTACTGACCACTAGTGTAATATGGATGCTAGTGATGAATGCTGAAAGTAATGCTGCTGGTTGAGCTTTTATAACAAGAATTGGAGGCCAGTGGTAACTATCATGTATACATTATTTTAAATTTGGTAACGATGGAGAGTGGCTGTGTTGACCACGAGGCTTGAACGAGCTCAGTCACATGTTTCTTTTCACTTGATAAAGGGTTAAACACAAAATACTAGGGTTTTATTTGTGTTTGTATATTATTTTGTGTTGTTGCTGCACTCCTCCCTTCAACTTTGGTGAGTGTTCGGTATAATTTATATTTCCTTTCCACATATTTTAAGTTTATTATTCATGTCAGCTTCAAATGAAAATTTAAGTTGCATTAAATAAATGATAAAAGAACTCTGAAATGAGTGTGTATCTCAAGTTACTGCTCTTAATAAAAGAACATTCCAATTTGGTATGTTACCAGAAGTAACAGAGGATGAAGACTTCAAACAAAATCAAAACTAAATACCTCCTAAGCCCAGCTGGGTAGAAAATTGTTAATCATTAATTAACGAAGTTAAAAAATTGTAAAAAAAAGTTGAGATATTGCACTTATTTGTCTCTTTTTCGGGGTTTGCGCTGTGTTTTTTTTTTTTTGTTAGTATCGCTAACATTTCGGCACCAACCTGGAGCCTTCGCCAAATAAACTGTGAATCAAGTGTTCAAGTTTGTCAAAAAGAACTAGGTGGCTAGATAGAGAGAAGCCCTGACAAAGACTCCAGGTTGGAGCTGAAACGTTGGCGATATCAACAAAAAACACAGCACACACCAAAAAAAAAAAACGAGTAAGTGCAATTTTTCAATAATGATGCCTGCAAAAAGTATGAAATTTTATATAACTTTTAAGTTAATATTAAAAATCGTTAATGGTCTTCTTATCTTCCGTTAAATTGAACTACCGTTCACTTTAATCCATTACATTGGTAGATGACGTTGTGTGGTATGTTTGAAAGCCACGCTCGCAAATTTCTGCGTGGCGGATGGTGAACGAATAATAGATAATACAAAATGTGAGTGTGATGCATATACAATTGTTATACTAGGAATGGCATGGACGTGAGCAGGAAAGCTAAAGTTTTGGAGTGTTTCTATTTTATGTCTTCAGACCGGCGATCACTACTTGTTTCTAATTTGATCGGGATTGATTTTGATATTTTTATAATCCATCTTTTCAACTACAGAAATATTTCACCTTTTAGTTGGCATTGGTTTTGTGTTCGTTAGTGAAAGAAGTTAATCTGACATTCGTTACATGCTTACATCATGAAATCTGAAGCTCTTCAGTCCGTTAGTGAAAGCAGCAATGTTAACAATAGCAACCAGAATATTAAAAATCCTTGGCCACATTTATGCGATTAAGTTGCACTTAAATCAAGACTGGGAGAACAGTTGATTTGTGAATTAAAACTGTGTTTGCATAAACTTTCTTCAATCAAGGCTCATGTGTCTAGCCTTAATAATCTTAAACAACAAATGAAGGGATGCATATATCTAAATATGAACAGTTTGAAGGAAAAGTAAAAGCACAGCCAACTCTTGTGAAAAAAGAAAAATAATTCAAAACCTTCTTCAAGTGCTGTGGTATCTTCTAATGTGGATAGCAGCAGAATTGATTTGTTTTCATCACCATCGGCTAGTATAAGTTTACGTCAATAAAGAATTGGCATCATAACTACTGAAACCATCGTATTTCAAGCACCTTGGTATTGCTTGCAGTAATACCTATTGCAATACATAAAGATCAGTTCCACTCTTGGAAGGTTAACTTTATCTTGCGTTAAATTTGAAAAACTGTAACGTTTAATAATTATTAAAGACAACTTTTTAAGTAACGGATAAACGATTAACGAAGTTAAGTTTTCGATTAACTGTGCCTGACATTGCTTCTAACATGTTTTTTTCTAGGCCATTTTTTAAGTTCCTTTAATAAAATGGATTTTTTGTGATTTTTACTGTCTAAAGCAGCTAAAATTAAAACTTTGTTTTGACATACTATTTCAATTTATTAAATAATCTTGGTGCGCTAAAAAAAGTTATGTACATATTTTTACTAAGCTGTGTGGTTTGTTTGGGAAGGATAATGTGGCGCATTTCAGGGAAATATCTGAGAAAGTCATGACCATGACAAAGAATCTTCTTCAAGGATTCCAGGTCAGGAGAGATCAGGGTGAAAAGAAAGAATTACAATTGGTTTTGTATTTCGCTATAGTGCACAGTTTTCAGCTCACATTTCCATTTGCGGACCAATTATGGAGGACAATTACACGATATAACAGCTTGTGTCGGGTGTTTGGTGTAAAAGGAAAATGACTTACAGCTGCAGCAAATGTGTCTGCCTCAGGTGGGTACGCTGTATGGGATGGAGTGTTTTGTGTGATATGGGTGACAGCTATCAAAGCAGAGATTTTGCTGTATGTTTGGGTTTGAAGTGTACAGGTGTGAGTAATAGGCGGTTATGTACAGAGATGTCTACAAGGAAAGTGTTGTGGGCATAGGAACTTTATTGTTGATGCAATCATCATCATCACTGTATGTTTACACTTTACCACAGCACGCCGGCACATCCTCTATCTGAGCCTATGCTTATTTGAAACCAAGGTACCAAGTACTAGCAGTTCAAGGCTTTTCATAATTTTGATGGAGGAGTGGATGTGTTGCCATCTGCCCATGAAGCGTGTAAATTTTGTTCTGTTTGGTATGTGTTGTTTTGTTTGTTAAATGTGAGTTTATAAGGTGGATGTTTGAGACTGTCCTGGCATTCACCTAGGTGAGTGCAGAAAACTGCCTAAAAACCACAATCAGGATGGCCAGTAAATTAGGATGGAATTGTATCTCACGGTACCACCATCTTAATGAACAAACGTGAAAACCAAAATTATGGACACACTTTCAAGTTGATAGTGAGGAACTCAAACAGCATGAATTTGAATAGATACATGGATATATATATCCCAACTGTAATTATAAATGATCTGTTAACTTTTGAAACTTCAGCAGGAAAATGAACGTCACCTAAACATTAAAATTAACAGCAAGAAGAAACAAATCTTAGCGTCTGTTAACAAATATTACCCAAAATTAACTTATGTGCAATGCAATGAATAAAATAATTAGTTTAATATTTAGTAAATTGCAACAGAGCACATGCTCTGGTGGCAATTTCCCCGCACACCCATCTTCCCCCTTTCCTGCACCCACCTACATTTGCCCTTCACAAATTTTAACTTTAAATTCTTTCAATGTTTTCGGTAAATTATTAATCATTTCCCTTGGTAACTTATTCCAATCCCTGACGCCCCTTACCTAAAAAAAGAGAATCGTCACACACCCCTGTGCCTGAAATCGAGTGCCAGCTTGTGGTCATGGTCATTTTTTCCCTTCCATGAACTACTTTTCCTACCAATATCTTTCCAAGCCTCATCGCCAAAATACGCCTTGCACACTCCCGTGACCTCTTTCAGCCTCCTCCTGCCTTGTAATGAATACCATTCCAGCTATTTTATCATATCTGTTACCGATTGTATTCTGCGATAATGTCCATAAACAAATCTAGCAGCCCTGTTTTGCACCCTCTCCAACTCCTGTATTTGATACTCAAAATGTGGGGTCCCATACTACAATACCATATTCGAGCAATGGTCTGACCAAAGTTTGTAACCCAATTCATTTACTTCTCTCGTACATCTCCTCATCACTCTCTCCTAGAAGTACAGAATTTGAAACCTTTTCCCACCACCTCTCAAATGTGTCCCACCCTGCTAAGCTTGTTATCAAATTTAATGCCAAGATATTTACATTTAAAGTCTTCAACAAGCAATTCTTTCCCCCGACTTATAATCTAAATCAACCTTTAGTTTTATATTTGTGTATCTAATAAGCTGACTCTTCTTTGTATTTATCTCCATCCCATGTTTACCAACCCAACTAGATATCCCGTCCAGATCACAACTGTTTACAGTCCTCTACCGTTTTGATCCTTTTATATAGCATTATGTCATCTGCAAACAATCTAATTTCTGATAGTAAACAATCAACACAATTATTCATTAGAATAATGAATAGCAATGGTCCTAATATGCTACCCTGTGGCACTCCAATATTTACTTCCAATTCTTTTGATACTGCATTTCCTACCCCAACTTTACAGCAGATCACTTTCTCATACACTCCAATAGTGTTTACCTTATTTACTGCCATTTTATGGCTCACTCTGTCAAAAGCCTTTGACTGATATAGTGTGTCACTATCAATTTGGTCTCCATTGTCCATTTCATCTGAAATATCTTGCATATATCCCACCAACCTAGACTCAGATGAATATCCTTGCCTAAATCCATGCTGCCTACTTGAAAACCCCTTACGTTCCTCACATGTATTCCTGATGTGGTTGCATATCCCCTTTCTTATTATCTCCTTGAACTCTTCCCACTTTGACTCTACTGTACTTGTGCCTTACTTCCATTTGCTGAAACATTCTCTGAAATATCTCTTCAAATTCAACCTGTGCCTTTTAAAAATTGTACCTATTTCCCCCTTCAATTTTGGCTGCTGGCTCTCTGAATCCTCTAATATCCTTCAGAACTGCTTCATGATCACTTATTCCTTCAGTTACTTGACACCCCACAAGGTTACCATTGGGCTTTATTAGGAACTAGTGTAAGCCCATGACCGTTTTTTGCGTATCGTCACGGGTCTAGAACAGTTCCAGTTTCTAGGATGAAAGATTATGACAGGTTGACCTGGTTTAACCAAATATAAACTTAACCAGTGTTTTAGGGTGAATAAAATCTCTTGAGCTTGAAGAACTCAGAAGTATTAATAGAGGTAGGTATTAAACACGAACAGGGACGATAGCGCAATCGTATAATTGCTTAAACAGAAACTTACTTGTATTTTACCCTTAAAGTAAACTCTGCAAAAATTAAAAAAATCCCGTTTTTTATTGAGACTGGGCAAACACTCATAACGTAATCATTGTTCATAGTATCTCTAAAGGCCAGTAAACATATTCCATCTTATTAAACAGTTGAGCAACTCCGAAGAAATGAATTTCCTTAATACTCGATTCGGTAACACATTTGGTCTGATGTCCACTTAAAATAACCTAATAACTCACGTACAGCGAACATGAACAAAAGTCATTAATGAAAGTGGCCAGTAAAATCCCTAAAAAGCAAATAAACTGTAATGCATAAACTCTGGTCAAGCAACAACATTAGTGAACATTTTAATTAGATTGAAATTTTTCCAAAGCGGAATGACAATTTGACAGTAGAGACCATGAGTAATTTAATTTTTTTAAAGTTTTTTTTTATGTTGCTTTGATTAGCAACATGTTATTGAAAAGCAGATAAATTCCACCAATAATGACCATTCTATTCTCACCACAGAAATCTGGCTATGAATATAATTTCTCTCCAATAGCCTCATCTTCATCTGTCATTCTTCAACTGCGGTAAGCAGCCAACAACCTGATTTTTTTTTTTTATTACTCCAGAAATAAACTCCAGGTAACTCATGGTCATGATCTATGAACACCCGTGAACTGTGGTAGTTTTTGTTAACCAGTATGAAAACTCCTCCACCAATTGCTCCTCTATCTCTGCGGTACATTCTGCAACATTCAGGAAAAACCTCACTGTCTAGTACTTCTTTATTTAACCAACTCTCTACTCCAATTATTACTTGTGGTTCACGTATCTCTATTAAGTTTGCATATTCGATTACTTTGTTCATTATCCTTCTACAGTTCACCATTAACACCCATATTATGATAACCTTACTTCATCCATTTCCTTAACATCTGTGATTTTCCCCATCATGTATCTGCAATCTATATCACTTTGATCATCTATTTCTGTCCCTTCACCAGCAGTCCCTAACCTAAAAAAAAGGCACAGTTTTCACAAATTACAGCAATTATGGAATAAAAAATGAATGCAATTTCAGTCTGGTTACTGAAACAAGCATTATCCAACTGCAAAAATAGTTGTATAAAACTTACATTGTGTAAAGCTTTTGAGATAAGAGCGATTCAGATAGTTAAAAAAAAAAAGGATGAAGAGATTTAAAAAATCAATTATTCTCTTTGGGTGGTATCAATAATTTTTGAACCATGGTTGTACACAATAAACACAGTTGGTATTTCACTAAACAGAAATGAAATATACTCACAGCATTATTGTCAACTTTACTGTCAAACTCATCTGACTTCTTGAAATAACTGAAATCTGCAATAATTTCCCCATATTTCTGTTGTTCTTGTTTTGTTTCCAACCTGTAACACCAATTCTTTGTTTTTTATTCACAGAAGAATGTTAAGGGAGAAACAGGGAGGAAGGTAGTAGAGAGCTTAAATTGCAGTATAATATTACACACACTGCTTTCTATAATGTACCAGAGTAACACAAAAATTTCATGGATTATATTAAACCACAAAAGTATGAGTAAAATGTAATGAAAACAAGATACTCACTTTATTTATGTCTATTTTCATTATTTTAAAGCAAAATAAGGATTCCTCTCATCATATATCTTAACATTACCTAAAAACCGGTGGGATGTAATCTTTTAGGCGCAGAAGTTCAGCAATTATGGCATTTCCTCTAGACACTAGTCGCAAAATACTTTGCCCACATGGATTGTTTTCAGCTAAGAACTCTGCCATATTAAAATCTTATAATATTTCTCCTACTGTATATCACATAACCTGCAATAGGAAAAGAGCCACAAAATCATTCATTAACATACTTGTCTGAAGAATGGAAAAAGATTTCAATTTGTGTTGCAGCTTCTAAAAGTATGAAGTCATTAAAATATGTGGTATAATAAATAAATATTATTTGCACCACAATCTTGCTTAAATGCATCTCATTTTGAGAGCACACATAAAGGTCCTTGGAACATTCACTGGTCTTCTCCAATAAGGTCACCACCGGATAAAGGATATAAAGATAGAGAAAGGATAGAGACTGTAGACATGACATGAGTAAGGAGGCAACAATACAAATTAAAATGATGCTGAAGAAATACTACCTATGTGGGCCTAATTTCCATATGAAATAAATTATATCAAAAAAAGTTTGCATATAGTTTAGATAAAGAATGGTAGAAGTAGGTAATGGTAAAAAAACAGGGAACACAACAAAGTGGATAAAAAATCAACAGGGAAAAACATTAAAAACAAAAAATGATGGTTTTTCGAGATATCAGGAGAAAAAAATCTCTTTTTCATTTCTTTCATCTGTCCTCTTGGATTTGTCATGATCAAAAGTTAAAAGGCAGACATTATGCTTATAAAGCCTATGAATATTTCTCTTTCACAAACTTCAGCTATCATATATTGTTTAGAACATGCAAGATGTGTACGGTTGGGACAGGTCACTAAGTCGGCCGCGGCCTTGCACAGTATCGAAGAAGGGCATACCTTCGACTTCAAGGTGACAAAAATATTATCTTTTGCCAAGGGCTTTTGGGACAGTGTGATAAAGGTATCTGTGGAGATTTGCCTGGCGGATGGAATTTTGAATACAGATTCAGGATACCACCTTAGCACGGCATGGAATCCAGCAATAAATCATCTTAGGAGGCAGAGATCAAGGTTGCAAGATTATCGCTGCCAGCTGCTCCCCTCCACCATGCGTACCCTATTAAGCCTCCAGCCTCACTACCCAGCCGCCCTACCAGGTCCTTCTGTTCCCCACCACTTGTGCAGTGATTGGCCCCGACGCACGTGACTTACGTCACCTGGCGATCAAAGGCCTTTTAAGTGTGGACACTTCCAAGAATCCGACACTTCGCTGGAAGATGGAGTCTGAGGCAGGCTTCGAAATGTCACCCTACATTGATGCGCTAGAAGATTTTACGCAACTGACTCACCCTGAAAGCTTACATTCGTTCACCATATAAAACTTGTGACTATTTCAATGAACCCATTTTTTAAATCCCTTTCAATACAATTAACATATCTTCATTAACATTCCTTGAGCTATATACGTATATTCTGACAATCCTAAACTAACGTTTTAAAAACAATTAAGGGATGATATAACTATATGTTAGATACCAGGTAGTGCAATTTGACATTAATATTTTCCTGTTAACAACTAGAAATGACAATATGAAGACTAGTAGCAGTTTATAAAAGTAGAGAATAAAACAGGTGAGGCTGTGATTCGAGTATTGTTTGGGATTGTTCAATGTGAAGATGCCAACAGCTAGCCAAAACACAAAAATCCCAATAAACGGAATAAATATCTGTTCCATCATCTTATAATAAAATAAATTGGAAAAATACACTCATTGCTCTTGAATCTACATGCATAATATCTTTAAAAGCTGTAATACAATATTAAATTACTTTATTACAGTTAAAATGATTTCTTACATGCAAAATTTTAATTACTTGTTAATTCATCTCTATAGTCAGCAAATAAGAATTGATGTTAAATTAGATCATAAACAAAAAATTCTCAATACATGGCCCTACTCTGTCTGCCACAGCAAACCGTACTGATAACCTTTTGTGGCAAATCATTGCTGTTATTGCAGATTCCAAGTTTTAAATGTAAGCTATGAAAGTCACACAGCCAAAAACGAATACAGGGTAGTGGTAAAAATAAGAATTTTCTGTCTATACAGGGTGGTCAGAAATTCACTCATCGGCGGGTAAGGGCAGTGTTCGGGACGTTGCACTAACGAAATAAATACAAAAAAATCTAGTAAAAGTCGTACCGTTTTTGAGTTATTCGCAGCTAAAGTTGGCCAATAAGAGCGCTGCGCGGGCGAATTCAAACAGTCTTCCACCGGCGGTGTTGCCACTCATTCGGCTGCCAGCAGCCAGCGAGGACAGACGTTCGTCTCGCCGCCTATCCGCTGTTTTGCCGGGCCTCATATTGAGCCGTCCTTATCTACGCAAGCGAGGATGGGACGGAAGAACAAGAAGAGGCGAGATGCAAGCGACGCAGTTGATCCACCAGCAACGACTGCCTCCCACTCCCCCTTGGTTAGCGTCACCGCAGCTGAGGAGGAGTATGAGGACACCGATACTGAAGACGACAATCCCGAAGACGGCGATGTAATGGCAATCTTCGCTACGCCGTCGCAGATAGGACCGGTTCTCGACCATCTCCAGAGAGTCCTCACCGTGCCGGTGTTCGCATGGCCGATCACCAACGGGATTAAAGTCATGGCCCGCTGCCCGGCCGACCATGACACATTAACATCGATTTTAGAAGAGGGTAAACTCCATGTTCCGGACGCGCAGATGGAGACGTCTGAGCCCACTGTGGAAGCAGCGCCACCGCCACCAGCGGAGACTGCACCACCAGCGACCAGGACAGCCAGCACCCAGTGCAGCAGATCTGCACTCACGACTGACGTCCTGCAATGCTACAAATGCCAACGGTTCAATCACTATGCAAAGCACTGCACCTACGAGCTTAGGTGCGTGCGTTGCGGTAGTGATCATCAAGCTGCGGCCTGTCCCAGGCCAAAGGATGACCCCACCTGCTGCAACTGCGGGGGCCCCCACGCGGCGTGCCACCGAGCTTGCCCAAGCCGCAAGCGGCTGCAGCAGGACGAGAAGAAAAAGAAGAAGAAGAGCCACCAGTCGGATTCCTGCCCTGCGAACAAAAAAGCAAACTGTCAGACCAACAAGCCCGCCGACAAGGCCAGCGGGTACAACAGGGCCAAGGACCATCCGCGAGAACGGGCTCCACTGCCGCGACCCCCCCCCCGCACAACCCGTCCCACCGTCACCACAGATGCTGTGGACACGGTGCTGATGGGGCTGGATGGGGGCCACAGCTTCTCAGGGTCGTCGAGTTGCTCACGCAACTCGTCGCCCCCACCACCTGCTCGGCCGCTATACCCTAGCTGCCGACAGCGAGGACAACAATAAGAAGCCACCGCGAGGACAACATCTACCGCGAAGAACTACACCATCATCTGCAGGAGGAGTAAATGTCGAAAGACAATACACTCCAACATACTCTGCCATAAATGACATGGCAGTGACTGGCTACTCTGGCGGCGGTGTTGCCAAGTGTACTCGAGGCATGCGACCGCCACAGAAAACGAAAAGAAAAATTCTCTTCGGAAGGGGGGATCGAACCCGCAACCTTCAGATTGAGAGTTTGCCGTCTTACTGACTACGCTGCCAATGCACTAGAATTTCCATGTTTTTAGAAGCCACTACGGCGGGAAGTCGGTGGTGGGGCTAAAGGACCATGCCAGAAGAAGTCTCGCAGTCGAACGCAACTTACTGATAAAGACACTGTCATCATGCAACGTCATCAATTTTCGTTTGAAGAGTACGTCGATATGCGATGGCGTATGGCGCTGCTGGACAAAACAGGGCCGAAGCAGTTAAGATTTACACTACTCGATTTCCTAACTGTGTGATTCCATCGGTCAACACTTTTGTGTTGGTTGACAAAAGGTTGAGGGAGACGAGAAGTATTGTTGTCCACAGGCCCGAAGCCGGACGAAATCGGTTCAGGCGGAGTGTAGGATTTGAAGACAATGTCCTGGAAATGATTGCTGATAATCCGAGGACAAGCTCTAGGGTCATAGCCAACGCATTGCAGATACGTCCAGTCTAAATGATCCCTCAAATTCTCCGTTTAAATGCAGCTTTTCAATAGGGTCATTTTTGTTGTTTTTTAATTATCAGGCCTCACATGCCACTGTTTTGGACGTCCTTCACGACTAAGGATTACATCCCTTTCACTTTCAAAAGGTGCAAGATTTGGAGGAAGGCGATATTCCACTTCGAGTTCAGTTTTCACAGTGGTACCTGCAGCAATGTAACGATTATCCAAACATTGAAAGGAAGGTGCTGTGGACGGATGAGGCGTGCTATACCAGGGAGAAGTGTTTTAATAGCCGAAACAGCCACATCTGGGATGTCGAAAATCCGCATGCGATTTTTGTCAAGTCATACCAACACAAATTTAGTGTTAACATTTGGGCGGGTATTTTGGGCGGGTATTTTGGGCGAGTTTATACCAGGCCCTGTTCTACTTCCGCAACGTTTAAATGGCGCTTCTTATTTAGCATTTCATGAAAACGTCCTTCTGTTGTACTTAGAAGACGTTCCTTTGGCAATTCGTAATGACATGTGGTTTCAACATGGCGCACCGCCGCATTTTGCAGTACGGGTACTTCATCACTTAGATGCATTGTATCCTAACAGGTGGATTGGCCGAGAAGGCCCAATTCACTGGCCATCTCGGTCACCAGACAACAACCCATTGGATTTTTATCTCTGGGGAGCTGTCAAGGCCATTGTTTAGGAGACTGAAGTAGAAACAAAGGAAGAACTTTTGGCTAGGATAATTCTAGCTTTTGATGAAATTCGAGAAAGTTACAATTTTGGAAGACTCGCAAATTCAGTAACTCAGCGTTGTCGTGCCGGTATTGCAGTTGAGGGAGGACATTTTGAGCAGTTGCTGTAAAATGTAAGGACCCGTATTTTTTTGTTATTGTTGTTTATTGGGATACATTTTTACTACGGTTAATGTTGCGGGTTGACGCTTATTGTAAGTAAATCCCTGTTGGCTTTCAATGTTGTTACTGATAACGTCAAGTTGGAAATGAAACTACTGTACAGTAATTTTGTTTTGTATCAGTGACAAAAGGGCTTTCAATGAGTAACAGCTTGTTTACCTTTTGCGGCTTGCTGCGCGTTAGTGAGTTGATACACGTTACCAAAATGTACAACTTGTTTGAATAAGAACAGACTTTTTGCAGCAGAGAAAGTTACGTTACAAACGATAGAATGGGTTTAATGTTCTTTTTTTCCAAAAGTTTATTGTTTTTTTGTTGCAAAATAGTAGCAAGGATATTCACGTTAATCAATAAAAATGTTGTGATCGAAATCTAGTGAAATAAGCTTCTTTGCAACGAATAAATTAAGTTTGCAGAATTTTTTTTGTGCCAATAACTAAACGATTTTTAAACAAAAATTAAAGATTAATCTAGCAAGCAGAACAACTAATTAAAAAACAATTCCCATAAAAAATAATACTCTAGCCCCACCACCGACTTCCCGAAAAATGTCGCGGATTACCGATCAATTCCGATTACGAACAAACAGTCCGCCCTAGTGGCTTCTAAAAACAAGGAAATTCTAGTGCCTTGGCAGCGTAGTCAGTAAGACGGCAAACTCTCAATCTGAAGTTTGCGGGTCCGATTCCCAATTCCAAAGAGAGTTTTTCTTTTCGTTTTCTTTGGCGGTCGCATGCCTCGAGTACGCTTGGCAACAGCGCCTGTGGAAGACTGTTTGAATTCGCCCGCGCAGCGCTCTTATTGGCCAACTTTAGCTGCGTATAACTAAAAAACGGTACGACTTTTACTAGATTTTTTTTGTATTTATTTCGTTAGTGCAACGTCCCGAACTCTGTCCTTACCCGCCGATGAGTGAATTTCTGACCATCCTGTATATCAAATAGCTTCAAAACTGGGAATGAAAACAAATATTTGCAAATGGTAACTGGGAAGAATTAATATGTGGTATGGGAGAAAGGTCGTTGTTACAGATAATGTTATTAGATGCAGTTACATATACAACAGGAAGATAACATCATTTGATTTACGAACACTTCATTCATATGGAGTGTTAATGTATGGACCACTCTCTTAAACCAATTCCACATTTCCAATTGATGGGGAAAAAATTAAAAAGATGCTGTTTGGCCACTGAAATCTTATTAATATTTAGACTTTGAGAAGTAACTAAATCTGATAAAAAAATATTTCATGCACCATCTTCAACAACAAAAATTGCCTTTTTTTAATCCACCTAGCCCCATCATAACATCTTCATGCTCTATTTCTAATTCCTTAGTCTTCTCATGTCTACTTATGTGCAAATGATTCTGTCCAGATATTTCCCCAGTATACCTGCATGGTGATCTTAATAGTTTCATAAAAACAGTCACTTCATCTTTCCATCTTATTCGAAGTTCACAGTAACTACTTCTCCTCCCATACGCAACATGTAGGTCACTCAGAATCAGATCAGGACTGCATGGAGTTCAGTGAAGCCACAATATTTCAAAACAGCCATTACACAGAATGTAGCATGAACTAGTATGCAATTATGCAAGAATTACAAATGTTTTGAAGTGGCAGCATTCCATGTCTCTTTTGTGGTAGCCAGAGGTGTTACTATCCAGCAATCAGAATATTCTTCATTGAATTCTATTTTTTATTTTTTTTTAAATTAATTGCAATGGCCACACAACCTATTTACAATTTTCCGATTCACTTGTTTCAGGGAAAATGTTAGGCATTTCTTCTCTAATTTCATCAGTTCCTAGACAACAAACGAAAAATGTTCACTATGTTATGCCAGAAATCAAGTGGTCATGATCAAATCTACCCTTCCACTAATTCTTTTGTCGATATCTACCCAGATATCATCACCAGTACATACCTTATATTTTCCACTGATAATGACTCTCAAACCAGCTCCTTTATCACATCAATCATCAATAACTGATTATGTTCCGCAGTTATTTCCAAAAATAATTCTAGCTGTGCACCTTCACACCTCCTCCAAGTATCTGACATAGTGTATTTAATCAATGGCCTTACCCAGTATTAGTATCCCAATACTTCCCTGGTATACTTCTTCATCACTCTTCCAAATAACTGCAGGGTTTTATAACCTCTTCATACCACCTGCCAAATGTGTCCTAGCCAAATGAATTTATTATCAAATGTTGTGCCAATATACTTATGTCTGCAACAAGCAATTCCTCCACTTTATAGTAATCAAAAAGTTTATTTTCCAATTTTCCACTTGACTTTTTTTTGCAGTTACGTATCTTTATTTTACGTTCCAGATAGTTATATTGCTCTGATTGCCTTGTAGCTGTTCACAATCCTCTCCCATTTTATTCTATTATATAATGTTGTTCTCTCTGCAAAAACCCTACCTAACTTCTGACTGCAAACCAACTACATAATCAATCATTGGGCTAATTAACAGCTATGATCCCAATGAAACTCCTGTTTCAACTGTGGCCTCTTTTGATACTGCACTTCATATCCTAATACTTTGCTTCCCACCCTTTAAGAATTACACCACCCAGTAAGTAATGTTTTCATCTAACCATTTGCTTTAACCTCATTTATCACCATATCATGGCTCACTCAGTAGTACACTATCAACACTCATTCATTTCATCTGAAATATTTTGCATGTAGCTCACAACTGAGACTCACATGAATATCCTTGTCAAAACACATGTTGCTGATGTAAACTCATTTTATTTCGTCAAATATATATCTATTTTTGTTACATATTACAATCTCCATTAACGCACCTACTAACAGAAGTCAAAATAATCAGTCTGCAATTTCCAACTCCACTCAACCTGTCTCTTTGAACAAGCACTATTGCTCTGGTAAGCAGCAAGTCTCCATACTAATTCTAAATAATATTTTAGGGTATGGTACAATGGTCCACACTAGGGGTTCCCAAACTTTTTCTTACCATGCCCCCCTTTCCATCAAAACAAACATTTTCATTCCCCTCTTTCTAACCAAAATTTTATTATTAAAAAGGTAAATGCCTACTACTCAGTACTAACAATGACATTTAAGAGGAAACTCACTAAGTATGTGGTGTTAGAATAAAGGTTTTCAACTCTAAGAAGTGGTGAAGTACACATAGCAATGCCAACAGTATAGAGCAGTGTTAGGTCCCTACCGCTTACTAGTGGGCGGCAGGGGTTTTGTCCGATACTGAAACCTTTTTTAAAAAAATTAACTGACTTTAAAAAAAATTTAATCGATTTAATGAAGTCGATTTACAGCTTCAACAAGCTAGTAAAACTCCTATTGTTTGCCAAAGTTTTGTGTCATTATTTATTGACAAACGTGAAATGCTTCGCTGTAATCTATTGAAAAGAGAATTTCGGTAACAGTGAAAGGAAAGAAATGCCATAAGGCAATATTTATATGGAAAGACAGATAAAAACACCCAACAGTCACCAAAGTTGAAGGGAGGAGGGCAGCAGCAACACAAAACAATATATTTTGGGCAAAACCCTTCTTCAAGTCAAAAGACGTAAGTGGCTGGGTTTGCCCAAGATTAACGTCAAATTTAATATGTTATTTTCTTTGTTTTTGTGTTGTTTTGTGTTGCTGCTGCCCTCCTCCCTTCAACTTTGGTGACTGTTGGGTGTATTTCATCCGTCTTACAATAGAAAAGAGAATTTCATCACTTTCCACAATTATCACCTAAAATTGATAACTCCGTAGGATATTGACAGATTCAGTAGCACTTCAAGATATTTTCAAATTGAATGTATATGACTAGATGAAAAATTCTTTTACCAAAAATATTGAAGAGTCTGATACAACTTCATAGAAGAATTAATTGAAATTAGAAATATGAAGGAAGTAAATATAAATTCTATAGTGATGGAAATGAAAATGTGGGGCAAAATAAAAATGCCTATCCTATAACTAAATATTATTCAGTTAATTGATACCTTTCCTTATCTCATGCAATCAGGCTTTAGTGCTGATATTTACATTATGACCAAAGAGAGAAACCACTTGAATATTCCCACAAGAGAAGAGCTTTGTTTGTTCCTTACAAGCATTATACCAGACATCCAGTATTTAGTTTTGTAGCATCCTACTCAGGGATCTCATTAATAAATTAAATGTAATTTTACCAGACTTCATGCTTCTATGTACTTAAATAAAAATATAGATTTAACTTCAGCTGGTCATTTTATGATTTACTCTGCCAAACTTAGTGGAAGTCGGGCATAAAGTATTTGGTATGTAATTATTATTATTTGTTTATTAATAAATAAATTACGCCAAAGCAATTGACTTTTTTGTATTTATTGGTCTCCCGTACGCGTTTCACTTCTTTTGCAGAAGCATCTTCAGCGGGTTTTTATCTGTTAATTACGTACAAAAGTTGTAAGCAGGTTGTGTTTGGTACAGAGGGATGAATTATTATCTAACTTATAATCTACTTACATTTTGTGGTCTATTGTATTTCTTTTAGCTCCATTCTCAGCATCAGTGCTTTTGCATTTATGGTGAGAAGTGTCTTCATTATTTCGGATTCACAACACTACACTTTAATGCACTGCACTGTGTGTTTTTACTTGCGACAAACACAACATAACCTGCTTACAACAGGAGACCAATAAATACAAAAAAGTCAATTGCTTTGGCGTAATTTATTTATTAATATTATCAGCAATTGAGGAAAATGATCCACAACATCCAGATATTATTATTTGTTTTAACTTGCAGTAAGCCTAGCTCTGCTTTATAAATTACCATTACTACGTAAACGGTAGGTGGTTAGAAAATTTTACTACTAACGGAGATACAAAAATGGGTGGTAGGTAAAATGGTTGACTATCCCTGGTGTAGAGCATGGGTATCATCAACACGGGCAGTGAAGCTACCTGGCACCCTGTAGCGCACAAGGGGAAGGGAGAAATGGCCCCAAGTTTAGGAGCCTACAGTCTATAACCTAATCTTTAATACATCTGTATTAATATTTTCCATACTGAATCCTTTTAATTTTTAAGCCTACTTAGTTCCCTTATATCATCCTCATGATTTATTTCTAATTTCTAACTCATTTCATTTCAGCTTATGAGAAGATCTTGCTCTCAATTTTACACTCACATTCCTGAATGATAGTTCATAATAAACTCATTAAAGGAACTTGGGGTCTTCATTCAACATCTTTAACATTTTCCTGAACTGTCACTTCAATTGCAAAATATGTGCCTTTTCATACATGACCTACTAACAACCTTTGGCCATTGGCATAATTAACCCCCTGACAGCCATCAGAATTGCTTCATAATTACTTATGTCTTACATAACACATTTATTTATTTATTTTACATCAATTGGCATTGTACATAAATATTATACAAATAACTTTAAGGGAAAGCCAAGGATAATTGCTTGAGCCAAATACAAAAGTTATTGCACTATATTAGACATCAGAAAATGATCATATAAATTTACATAATCAGTAGCAGTTTTTTAACATTCGCAGAGAAAGATGAAATAGATCCTCCAAAAAAAAGTTGATATCTGCTGAGTACTGGTTCACCAATCTGGCAAATCTATTTCTAACTCCATGGTAGATATAGTTTTTGTTTGTGCTTTCAACTGAGAGCAACTTTTGTTCTTAGCACAGACTTTAAGCTTATAAAGCCAAAGTCATCTAAGATTTCTGGCAAGTCCACCAGTCTGTTCACAACTTTGAAACAGAAAGTCATGTCAGCCACTTGTCTGCAACTAATCAAGATACTTAGATTATACTGGTGATAAATAGCATTGATATTGATTACATCCTCAGAATGCTTATAACAGTATAAATATTTTTGTTGAATCTTTTCAATACAATTGGTGAATAGATTAGTGAGACCAGATCCATACTCCAGTATGGGTTTTGTAAGCACCTTAGAATTTTGGAAAATTCTAGTTTTGCTTAGGCGGGACTTAGAAATTTCGAGAAGTGCAGTTTTCAACTTTAAGGAATTTTCCTGTAATCTTGCTCACAGTTATAATCCACCATTTCAATCATTTTAAAGTGTATTTATCATATCGGGAAATGTTTATTTTAGGAGATATTCCGTTTTGTTCATGTTTTGAAACACGCGATCGGAAAAGTAGAAATTCTAAGATTTGCAATATCTTTAAATCGAGTAAAGCGACGACTGATCTTTTATCACCAGCTATAGTCAGCACTATCCCCGATATTTTGGTAATAAAATTAAGTAAATTGGTCAAATTTAATTAGCAATTTTAATTAAGAGAAAAAAATAAGCTTTTTATCTAAAAGAGATATTAATTTAAAAATTACATCAGTAGCTAGCTCTAATTGAGATGATTTCGTACATATATGGGTTTCCATAAAAAGTTTTAGTATTTGGCTGGTAATCAAGTTTTTGAAAATAGATTATTGCTGATTGTCGGGTAGAAGTTCGGGAAAGTCCGCCAAGTTTGGTCACGTGATGAATTCAGTTTTAAGACGATAGAAACCTTTTGGAATGGTAAATTAAATTAAAATAGATAGAACAGGATGATAGAAAGTCCCTGTAAAAATCTCAGATTAAACTATCGTATACTTTTAAAGATATTAACTAAAGAAAGATTTGTCAATGTCATAGGCGTGTGCAGGGCTATAATAGTTCGTGCGGTTAGCACACGTTGTCTCATTCTTACGCCGGGAAGTGATTGAGCAACTCTGCGCATGACTTTATCAGTGTAAAACTGGAACTTAGCAAACTCTAGTCTGACTTTTCTTATTTTCGGTTTCGTCTGACCTGTACTTCGGGAAAAGTATGTGAAGGAACATTACGTCAGTTTTGAGGCAGGTCGTAACTCGCTATGCTGGTCAATGAACAGTTTTGGACCATGTGGGGTGTCGTGTTACATATCAACTTTAACTATTAATTTTTTTTTTTTTTTTGCTGTCGTCAGTCTTTAGACTGGTTTGATGCAATCCTCCATCCCTTCCTATCCTGTGCCAACCTCTTCATTTCTACATACCCCCTACAACCCACGTCCTCAATTACCTGCTTCATATATTCTAATCTCTGTCTTCCTCTTCAGTTCTTACCTTCCACCGTTCCCTCCACTAACAAATTAACCAATCCAGCATGTCTCAAAATATGACCTACCAACCTGTCTCTTCGTCCTGTAAGCTTCTTCCATAAACTTCTTTCCTCACCCATCATTTCCAAAACTCGTTCATTTCTTACTTTGTCTGTCCACCTAATTTTCAGCATTCTTCTGTAGCGCCACATTTCAAATGCTTCAAGTTTCTTTCTTTCCAGTATTCCTAAAGTCCATGTTTCGCTACCGTAAAGTGCTGTGCTCCACACATAGAGTTTTAAGAAGTTCTTTCTAATTTCTAGATCAATATTTCAAACTAAAAGGTTTCTCTTTTTCATGAAGGCTCTTTTTGCTAGTGCTATTCTGCTTTTAACATCATTCCTGCTTCGGCCATCGGTTGTAATTTTGCTTCCCAAGTAACAGAACTCGCTCACTTCTCCTATTGCATCAGATCCTATTTTTATAAATGAATGTAATCTTTCTCGGCGTTGTTTATTTATAAACGTTTTATATTTAATCTGCTAGTATTGGTGTCATTTCTTAGACATTTCATCACTTTTGTCTTGCTTTGATTTATATTCAGTCCAAAATCCTCCTCCAGTATTTTATTCATGCCATTCAGTAACTTCTCAATATCCTCAGCCCTCTCTGCTAATAAGATAATGTCGTCAGCAAATCGTAGCATACTGATTTTTTCTCCCTGAAAACTTATGCCACATGGAAATTTTTCTTCAACTTTCTTCATTGCTTCTTCTACATACAAGATGAATATTAACGGGGATAGATTACAACCTTGTCTCACACCCTTTTTAACTGATGCATGTCTCTCGTGATTCTCTACTTTTATCACAGCCACTTGATCCTTATATAGTTTATAGAGTATTCTTCTATCTCGATACTTTAGACCTGACTTCTTTAGAATTTTGAACATCTTGTCCCTCCTAACATTATAAAAAGCTTTTACTAAATCAACAAATGCCATAAAAGTATCTTTGTTTTTCTTGATCCGCCCTTCAAGTATTAATCTTAAAGACAGAATTGCTTCCCTTGTACCGCGATTTTTCCTAAACCCAAACTGATCTTCACCTACTATCTCTTCTACTACCCTTTCCATCCTTCTGTATATTATTCTGGTCAGTAATTTTGAAGCATGTGATGTTACACTAATTGTGCGATAATTCTCACATTTGTCAGCTTGTGCTTTCTTTGGAAGTGTGAAGATGATATTTTTATTAAAATCAGTTGGAATTTCTCCTGTTTCATAACTTTTTGATATCAGCTTGAATAATCTTTCGATTCCTTCCTCTCCTAGAGATTTAAGAAGTTCTGCAGGGATCTCATCAATTCCAACTTCCTTATTTGCTTTCAAGTCATTCAGAGCTTTATTAAATTCTGTACTCAAAACAGGATCTCCTAAGTCATCAATGTCGACATCCCCTTCCTTTTCCAATACACTATTGCTCAAGTCGTCCCCAACATACAATTTCTCAATGTATTCCTTCCATCTGTTAGCTCTATCTTCTGACCTTAAAAGAGGTTTCCCATCGGCAGCTTTAATGTTCATACCTCTTTTCTTCATTTCTCCAAAATTCTGTTTGATCTTTCTATATGCAACATCTACTTTTCCTGCAACCATTTCCTTTTCCACTTCTTCACACTTTTCTTGTAGCCATTTTTCTTTTGCTATTTTGCATTTCCTATTTATTTGATTTCTAAATTGCCTGTACTGCTCTTTTCCTGCTTCATCCTGAGCATTTTTGTACCTTCTCCTCTGATCGATCAGCTGCAAAATTTCTTCTGTGATCCAAGGTTATCGGGCAGCTTGTTCCCTAAAGCCTAAGGTTTCTTTGCCAGCTTTCATTATTTCGGTCTTTAATGCATTCCATTCGTCCTCGGTTGAGCTCCTTTCACAGTTAATTCTTAGACCTAAGTCTACCATTTCTGCAAATTTTTCTCTTGTGCTAGATTGTTTCAGTTTATTCACTTCCAGTCTGTTCTGCATATGCTGCTTCCTTATTCACTTGAATTTCAGCCTGCACTTAATTACTATCAAATTATGGTCCGAGTCTATGTCTGCTCCTGGGTACGCTTTACAGTCTAGAACTTGATTCCTGAATCTCTGTTTGACCATGATATGATCTAGCTGATATCTGCCTGTATCCCCAGGACGTTTCCAGGTGTATATTCTTCTTGCATGGTTCTTAAACAGTGTGTTCGCCACTACTAGCTTATATCTTTCACAAAATTCTAGCAACCTGCTTCCTCGCTCATTTCTTTCTCCTAGACCAAAACTTCCTACAGTATTCCCCTCTTTTCTTTCTCCCACTATTGCATTCCAATCACCCATGATTATTAGATTTTCCTCCCCTTTCACATATTGGATTAATTCTTCAATTTCAGCGTATATTTTTTCTATTTATTCGTCATCTTCCTGTGACGTTGGCATATATACTTGTACTAATGTGGTTGGGACGGGCTTAGTTTCTAACCTCATCAAAATAATCCTGTCACTAAATTGTTCATAATAACTAACCCGTTTCCCTACTTTCTTGTTCATTACAAATCCTACACCAGTGACTCCATTGACAGCTTGTGTGCTAATTATCCTGTGTTCCCCAGACCAGAAATCCTGTGCGTCCTTCCATTTAATCTCACTAATCCCAACAACATCTAACTTAAGTTGTTCCATCTCCTTTTTAAGTTTTCTAACCTACCTGACCTATTCAGACTTCTAACATTCCACGCTCCGACTCATAGAATGTTTCTATCCATTCTGATGACTCCTCCCTGAGCAGTCCCCACCCGGAGATCCGATTGGGGGACTATTTACCTCCGGAATATTTTACCCAGGAAGAAGCCATCATGATATATGTAATTTGAGAGGATTACATGTCCTCGGGATACCCTTTGGGTCTTTAATGCAGTGGTTTCCCGTTGCCTTCTGCATCCCCATGCCGTTGATCATTTCTGATTCATCCACCTTTAGGGGCCGTTTCCAACCCCAAGGGCAAGAGGGTGCCCTGAACCGCTCCCCGCTCTTCCGCCCTCTTTTCAGAGGCCGTTGGCAAGCAGTGGATGACTCCTTATACCGGGAATCTTTCAGTCGCCAGAGCCTCGTCTGTACAAACAGGGTGCACCACGTGAAGGAGAGGTTGACATTTGGTTGGAAAAGACTAGTATAGTCTCTCCCAAACCCTTACGCCCCTAACTTTTAATATGAACTTATAAATTTTCTAAAGGGGTTCAGTCGGTTAAAATTTCTCTCCACAACCTGCAACTTTTAGAAAAGAGTGTTCGATTTGCCTGCTCAACTGTAAATGCATATTTAAAATTGTGACTTTGAAAAATAAAACTTTGGATTTTCTAGAAGTGAACTTGTGTGCTTTAGTAGATAGCATAGAACCTTTTCTCTATTTGTGGGTTAACAAATATTGTGGCGACCTCAAGCATTTAGGTTGAGTTATCCGGCTACATGGTCAAACCAAGTCTAAATTATTTTTGTAAATCTTCCATAGAACTTTGAGTCAACAAACTGTTAGTTGAGGCACTAAGGCTATACTACAGCCCCGGTATCAGCCTTTGTCCTTACAGTTTGACGAACGCTGAGAAAAGAAGTATCAATGTTTTGTTATTTCTGAACTCCTTACTTGCTCTAGAAATAAAGCCTAAGCTTTGATAGGCATGAAGTGTTACATAATTGATATGTTCTGAGAAGGTTAATTTGTCAACAATAATCACATAAAGGTCTTCTATTGTTTTAACTATTTGGATAATTTGATCTTCAAGCAGGTAAATTGCAGGCAGTTGGTTGTGATATCACGAGAAAGAGATCAATGCACATTTTTTTAATGGTTGATGTCTTTTTATTTATTTATATTACTTATTGCTTTACACCTTGACAACGTCATTATGGGCAGGATGGGACTGGGTACAAGGAATGGGAAAGAATTCGGCCACGGCCTTTTGAAGGAAGCGTCTCAACATTTACCTGGAGCGATTTAGGGATACCATGGAAAACCCAAATCTAGATACCCGGATCCCCATCCTGAATGCGAGACCCACCACGCTCGGTGTTAGATGTGTCAACTTGTTCTTCATACACCATTTCACTGTTATGAAGATATACATACTTTACCGCCTCATGCTTTCTTCTACTACATATGTAAGGTATGCTTCCCTCACTAATGTATTTGAAAATTTCTTTTCCCTTGTGTTATTAATCTTATTTCCTTCACCATCAACTTGTAAATGTAAGTCCCCAAAACTAATGAGCTAACTGTTCTCAGCTCTGAACTACAAACATGAATTTAGTTTCCTCCAAGCCTCAACTTGTTCGCAACTAAGACTCTTATCTTTGCTTTAGCATCCACTCAGAAATATACCGTTTTTTTTTTTTTTTTCTTTTTTACTTATAGCTTTACGGCTCGTTGAGGTCATTAGAGGCAGGATGGCAATGGGGATAAGGAACAGGAATTCGGCCATGGCCTTTTTGAAGGAAGCATCCCAGCATTCGCTTCGAGAGATTTGGGGAAACCACAGTAAACCCAAATCTAAATGGCTGGATGGGGATTCGAACTGGTGCTTTCCCGAATGTGAGGCCCGAGCATTACCTGCTCACCCACTATGCTTGGTAGGTAACTCAAGACTATCATCTAGAACCATCAGCAACATGTAGTTGGTTTTGTTAATCAATGATTCATTATCTCTGTGGTGTATTCTATAACAGTTGAGGAAAACCCACTGTCAAGCACTCCAACTTTTAATCAAGGCTGTCATTGGTGTATGTTGATTACATGACCAAATTCAGTATACTCATACAATTGACTAGCAGCAGTCTTACAGCTGGCTTTGGCATATTCTCATCATTATTTTTCATCCTCCTTATTGCCACCCTTTCCCTATTACTGTTTAAACAGCTTTAACTTATTATCAGTCTAACGGTATTTTCACTGCCACTATTATCCCTACTATTTGTATCATGTTTAAAATTTCTTCCCGCATGTTTCTTACACATTTGGTATTCCTTTAATCACCTATATTTATCCCCTCATTAGCAGTCTAGCTCTAAAATGGCACAATCCTAGCCCTAACACAGCTGGAAGTGGGTTCTTTTACAGCTCTAGCTCACAACTCATAAAGCATCACCAATGTCCTCCCATTTACATGTAGGCCATACCTTGCGAAATTCCATAGGCATGACTCCTGTGACAGATCTCATGCATTTCCGAAGCAGTGTCTCCATTTCCAAGTTTATCTGCTTAATTCAACTATGGCCAATCTTCGTGACTTGCTTCATTTCCATCCTGGTATGACAAGCTTTATTCACCATCTTCCACAGCACACTCTAGAAACTGTAAGTACCATAACATCAATACTATTCTCAATATCCCAATCTATAATATCCTCCTTAGTGAACCTAAAACACAATTATCCTATAACACCTTATTATTTAACAAAACTTGAAACACTTATGACATGATAACTGGTCCTGCAGAAGTGTGCCTCCACCTTTCTGTAACTACTACGTAACAGCAGAAGCCTATTTTTTTTTTCATCTATATTTTTTACAGGCTTTCTGCACCTATCTATTCGTACATGAGAATTTTCTTCTTACCCAATTCTGTTAACCTCTAATCTACTTTCCCCAACAATTCACAAAGTATCTGACAACATTATTCTGTTTATCGCATTTCTCTTCTGACCTGTCGCCAGCTTCCATGCTGTCTATATCTTGGAATACTGTCACCATTAATTTCTAGATTGATTGCAATGCCTTAATTTAATTTGGATGGATTTTAATCTGCTGGCAATTTCCCTAGACACCCATTTTTCCTCTTTCCATAACCAACCTACTTTTTCCCTAGACTAATTTCAACTATCAGCATTTTTGATGAATTATTCATCATTTCTCTTGGTAATTTAGTCCATCAGTCCCTGATCCCCTTTACCTATGAAAGAAAATTTTCCCACACCCTTAAGCCTGAAAATGAGAGCCAGCAGATGGCTGGAAAATCGCGCAAGTAACTCCGATTTTCAAAAAAGGTGATCGAAGTGATCCTGGGAACTATCGTCCCATATCTATAACATCTGTTTGTAGTAGAGTTATGGAGCATATTATATGCTCGAACATTATGAATTTTCTAGACGATAATAATTTGCTTACAACAAATCAACACGGATTTTGGAAGAAAACATCGTGTGAAACACAGCTGGCCCTATTTACACACGACGTAATGAAAGTTATCGATGCAGGTTCACAAGTAGATGCAATTTTTTAGATTTCCAGAAAGCCTTTGACTGTGCCACACAACCGCCTTTTAGCGAAGCTTCGAGCGTACGGTATATTCTATCAGCTTTGTGAATGGATAAAGGATTTTCTAACTGGTCGGTCGCAGTATGTTGTCGTTGAAGGAGAAAGTTCTTCTAATCTAGATGTTACATCGGGTGTACCTCAAGGGAGTGTAATACGACCACTTCTTTTCTTAATTTTTATAAACGATCTCGGAGACAAAGTGAATAGCCTTTTTAGATTGTTTGCTCTTGATGCGGTTATTTATAGGGAAGTAAGAAATTTGGCCGATTGCTTAGAAATTCAGCGCGATCTGGATGTTATTTTGGCTTGGTGCGCTGAGTGGCAACTTACTCTAAATTGTAAAAAGAGCAAGACAATCAGCATAACTAACAAAAAGAATCCGATTGTTCAGAAATACGAGGTAAACAGTTCAGTTATTGATATGGTCGATTCTATGAAATATTTGGGAGTAACAGTACAATGGAACATGAAATTGGACATACACATTAATTCGTTAGTAGGTAGAGCAAATTGTAGGCTGCGATTCATAGGTCAAATCTTGAAAAATTGTAATGAACAAACAAAGGAGATAGCGTACAAATCTCTTGTGCGTCCACATTTGGATTATTGTTGTGCCATTTGGGACCCGTTTCGTAAGGGATTGATACAGAGAAGAGACGCTCGATTCGTGACCGCTTGCTATAGTCCTTATGAAAGCGTCATAGAACTGATTAGTAGACTAGGCTGTGAGTCTCTGGTAGATAGACGACACACGTTTCGTTTAAACTTATTGGAAAACATGCGTACTCCCACTTTCACTTTTGAGTGTAGTGAAATACTTCTTCCACCAACCTATTTGAGTCGAAAGGACAGGAAAGATAAAATTAGAGAAATAAGGTGCCGGACTGATTCTTATATGAATTCTTTTTTTCCCTAGTACCATTAGGGATTGGAATGCACAGCAAAGAGATTAGCTTTGGTGCTGAGCACCCACTGCCACCCACAATTTTGTGAATTGCAGAGTATATATGTAGATGTAGATCATCTGTTTCCTTCCATGCACCTCTCATAATTCTTCCACCTACTTCTCTCTACACCTCACCACCAGTACACACCTTTTACACTCCCATGGCTCTCCTCATCCTCCTCATGCCTTCCAATGAATGCCTTTTTAGCTCCTTTATAATATCATTTATTGATTGTGTTCTGAGATAATTGCCAGAAACAAATCTAGTAGCTTTTCTTTGCAACTTCTCCAACTCCTGTATTTGGTATACAGATGTTTGTCCCATACTACACCACCTTATTTAAGCAATGGCCTGACTAAAGGTTTGATACCCAATTCCCTCGTTTCTCTGGTACATTGTATCATCACTGTTTCGAAGGATTTTGAAACTTTTTCCTACTACGTGATCAATGTGTACTGACCATTGAGTTTGTTATCAAATGTTATGCAGAAGTACTTACATTTTAACTCTAAAACATGCAATTGCATTATAACAATAAACAAACTTTAGTTTTTTATCTGTGCACATAGTAAGCTGATTCTTCTTTGCATTTATCTACAGCCCATGTTGACCCACCTCGATAGATGTCCTGTCCAGATCACCCTGTAGTTGTTTACATACTTCTACCATTTTGATCATTTTATGCAGGGTGTCCTGTGGCATATTTTGTTTTTGTAAATGAAATAAATTAAACTTTAAGTTAAAAATAATTATCTATGGTTACCTAATCAATCAGGATACATGCAGATTTTACATTTTAAAAAGTATTCCGCCTAAATGTTTACTGTCGGACACACTCACCGAAACTACTGTCGGTATTCTGAGCGACACGATTCAGATGTGAGTGTGAAACAGCATTCACTTCTCGTTCGATGTTTTGTCTTAATTCCAAAATATCCATTGGTTTACTATTACACACTTCTCCCTTAAGGTACCCCCCTCTCACACCCCTACACACACACACACACACAAAAATCCATGCACGTGTGATCCAGTGATCTGGGTGGCCGCGTAATGTTGTCAAATAGACTAATCAATTTTTGGCTCCTGCTTTGTGAGGTGTGGTGCTATCATGCTGAAACCACGTGTGTGGACTGTATGACTGACACTAGGTAAGTCTAGGCATAAAATATTCATTTATCACGCAGATGTAAGAACCACTATCAACAGTTACGTTCGCCCCACAGGAATTTTGGAAAAAAAGTGGTTCGATTATTCCATTGAAAGACAGGGCTGCATGAGCAGTTACATTTGGGCTATCCAGGGCTGGTTGGTGTTTCAATCTCATGTTTCTTTGCTTTCGGTGTCCAGTAGCAGCAGTCTTGCTTGCTGACACATCCATTTAAATGGAAGGGTGCTTCATCGCTGAACCAAATTGAGTTTACAGTTCAAAATCAGTTCAACATGTCTTCACAGAAAACCTTGCACAGTCTGAAATCACTCAGTTTAAGAGAATGTGCCAATTGAATATTAAAAGGATGAAGTTTTATATTTGTGCATTTTATTCGTTGTATCGACATTTTTGGCAGCTGCAAAGTCAACGCTCTGTTTCTATGGACTGGTGTGGATTTTCTCATATCAATACGTTGAATGTTTTCTTCAGTCCTTGATGTTCTACTGGGACCTGGATGGTGTTGTTAATGGTTGAACCTGTAGTACAGAACTTCTGTACCCATTTTTTTAATTAAATTTTCACGTGGTTTGTCACTTACTTGACGAATATTGAAACATGAACAAAATTTTTGGCCGGCAATTGTACACGCCTCAACTGTGAATGTATGTTGTTCATCGGTCTATTGTAACACTGCCAATAAAAATCCACATGAAAGCCACATTAAGCAATATCCCCACCATGCTTCTCTGTGTAAAGGTTGTGGAAACATTCAAATTTCAAATTGGAACTATGCCACGGGACACCCTGTATGACATCTCCAAACAATTTAACTTCTGAGAGTAAACCATCAACACAACCGTTCAACAGAATAACAATGGCCCCAATATGCTATCCTGTGGCACTCCATTTTCACTTCCACTTCTTTAATACCGCATGTTCTACCCTTACTTTTTGCTTTCTACATTTT